>OZ008359.1:6944218-7544218 GCA_963931975.1 Cataclysta lemnata
CAATCCTCATCACTGATTTATCCTTAGTCGCCTTGTACGACCCCACGGGTGAGATTTGGGAAGGTGAAAATTGTATTCTACTCTGCCGTCACTACACAGCGTATATATATAAATATAACTTAGTTTTTGTACATAGTATTAATATTTTTTCCACCCACAGCTGGGCGTGGCTCAGGGCGTGGGCGTGGGCTCCGGCCTGATGCTGGGCTACGGCCTGGGCGGCGGCATGGCCCCGCCGCTCGCCACGGCGTTCTACTACGGCGCGGCGGCCGCGACCGCGACGCCCTACGGCGTCGGCTTGGACAACACGACGCTCAAGGACTTCATCAAGAAACAAATGTGAGTGAAGTCGTTGTGTGTTCTAAATTTATGGGCAAAAGGGTTATTAACTGCCGCACTCGGAGACGTCAAATAACAAATAACTTTAATGTCAAAAATTTTCATTCAAATCTAGACCATAGACCCGGCAAGAATAGCGACTAGTTTTGAATTGTCAGTTTTTGACGTTAGGTACTCATTATCGATAATTGACGTTTCTGAGTGCGGCAGTAAGACTTGTATCTTTTGGATTTGAGTAGTGATTACAAGAGAGATGCATTATGTGTTCTATATGTATGCATTTAAGACGTACTGTATACTCAAAATTGCATTGCTGCAGTGTAATTTTGAGTGTTGTATATCTTTTTATTTTAACATCATTATAAATGATAGAAAAATTATCCAATCAGCCATATAAGCATAATTTTTGTATGTACTTATGTGTATCTAGATATTATTGTTAGGTCTCTATTGCATTGGATCGATCCAAGCGAAGCAATAGCTTTTTGCATTTCTTCCCTCAAAAATCCATAAAAAAAAACAATTTGTTTCAAATTTCGGTTAATAAATCTTAATGATCCTCTCATACCACCTAGCCATATACTGCGATTGATGTGCCCGATATATGGCAATAGGCTCGCCACCTATTTATTACATGGCATATAAGTTTATAATGAAGAATCATAAAACTGTCGGTACAGACTGGCCTCGGCAAAAAATAGAAAAGGATTGAGACAGTTGGAGGCCTATACCAGAAAAGGGGTCAAGTCTTGAATAGTTGCATTTGTTTTTTATATTTATTTTTTTTGTATATTAGAAAAGCATGAAAATAAAGTCTGTAATAATAAAAACCTTATTGGCGAAAACTGTGTGTTGATTCACCTCTGCCGGCCCCTTCAGGGATATAGACGTGAGTTATGTAGGTACGCAGGCTTAATGTTGCTTGTATTGAAGAAGCTTTCACATTGTAACCGTTGTCTCTTTGCCCACAGCGAGTACTACTTCAGTCCCGACAACCTGGCGCGCGACTTCTTCCTCCGCCGCAAGATGGCCGCCGACGGCACCATCCCGGTGACCCTGATCGCGTCGTTCCACCGCGTGAGGGCGCTCACCGCGGACGTGGCTCTTGTACTAGATGCGATAAGGGACTCGGACAGGCTGCAGCTGATACAGGGGTACAAGGTGAGCGGACATTTCCTGGTTTGAAAGAGGATGTAATGACAAGGATTGAGAAAGGGACGCTCGTATGGCTTGGTCACGTCGAAAGAATGGATGAAAGGAGAATGACAAAAAGGATATACATGACGAAAGTGAATCGAGAAATGGGAAGCGGAAGGCCTTGGCGGATCTTTCATAATCAAATTGAAAGTCTATTAAAAAAGGGCCAGGTCAAGAGTACACGAAACCGACGGGCATGCATGAAGAGATTGATGAGATTGGATAAAGGGAAAGAAGTATGTAAGGATCGTAGCAAGTGGAAAGAAGTGATCTCTGCCTACCCCCCTGTGGGAGAAAGGTGTGACGTATGTATGTATTTATGTTTTCGTTCTTGGAATATGGAAAAACAAGAAAGAAATATGTAGTAGATTAAGGGCCTGTTTCACAATCGACAAGTAAGTTCAGAGTAACTTACTTGGCAGATCAATTGACAGTTGTAATATGAAATGATGTGGTATGACGTGGCGCTTGTCTTGGACGCGATAAGGGACTCGGAGGCTGCAGCTGATACAGGGCTCCAAGGTGAGTGGTAGGGATGTATACCTGCTTGGAACACTGACCTCTATTATACGAGTACGCTGGACTGTAGTTTGTCACCCAAAACATTAAGCATATCTGACTATCGCCATCTTGGCGCTGATGGCACTGGTGTGCGAAGGTGAACGCCCACAGAACTAATATTAGAGATGCATTTGTAATGTCAAATACAAGCAACAAACGTCAAATTTAGTACCCATGCTGCTCGATAGGGCGCTTGAAATCGCCACTAGAAACGTTTGTCGTTTTAGTAGAACTATATAGTCCAGCGTATTTATATAATAGAGGTCAGTGGCTTGGAATATGGAATAACGAGAAAGAATAGTAGATATGGGCTACAAGGTGAATGGTCGGGATGTATGATCACGCACCTTGTGGGGTGACAACGTTCCAATTCATATTGTTCAAGGTTTTACAAACAGCCGCCTACATGACACCAATCCTCTTTGAGTATCTAACATCAGACCTCTCGAATAAAAACTTTTTTATCTGCACAGGTACGAACTGCATTCGAACCAACAAAGTGGCCGATACTCGACATTAACACGGGCACCAATGCCGAAGACGCCGCTGACAGGAAGCCGAAGAACGATGCCGAAGGTGCGCTCAAGTCTCCCCCTGAGGCCGAGAGACCTAATTCGGACACAGACATGAATCATGAAGCCGAAAAGACATCTCCGGTCGCTGTAAACGAAGCTATTCCGGAACCAATCAAAGCCGAGCCTGTAGAATCGAAATCGGAAATCAATAATGTGGCAGAGGAGACACAGGAGAACGCAAAAGAAGCGCCCAGCATAGAGGAGAATGCGGCGGACAGCCCAGCGGAAGAGGCGGTTGATAGTTCGCCTTCTCCTGCCGAAGTTGAGGTGAGTATTTGGTAGATCTTCTTCCCACTCTTCTTCAAGGGTGTTTGTGGGAGGCTCTGTTGGGGTTTGGCTACGTTTTAGGGACTGCACTCACAACAGCAACAGCCAATGTTTTAATGGTAAAAAGGAAACAGTAATTTAATAGTAGTTGTATATTCCTGTATTTTAAAAGTTTAAATTTTATTTATGACCTAATATAATTTTTTACCTCTGCCCGGATATAGGCATCACGCCTATATCCCGGCAGTGGTAAAAAATTAATGTAAATTTATGTATGTAGGTATGTATGGCTGTAAATTTAATATGTTACTGAAGTATTTTTTGGTGGATGTAAGTTTTTTAGATAATTAACAATCCTCATTTCGTCCGGTATGTTATTTAATTTTTTGATATGAAATTAAAAAAAAACTAGCATTTAAAATGGTATTTAAATTACTTCAAATCTATATCTCAGTTACTGCATAATGAGATGCCAATCCTTACTTAAATGAAATTGCAACATTATAATGAACGCATGGTTTTATGTGCACAGACAACACCGGAAACGGCGGACAATCAACAAGAACAGATTCCAACCGAGTCGAACGAGGATCCTCCGTTGCAGTCCGAAGGGAATGAGGACAAGCCGGGCGAAAAACGGTAAGATCACTCCCCTCAGCCATCACGACACACACCCACACACATGGCGTGCATGCCCCCGTAGCACGGAACGTGGACACATCTCCTCCAGGGGAAAGAAAATCTTTTCCTTTCGCTCTAACTCCCACTAAATCCCGAGACAAAACACTGTCAAGTGGTGGAGAGAGACTTGTCCACATCCCCGTGCTAGGCCGGCTGGTGTTATTTCACTTCTGCCTACCAATACGCATTAACACCAGCAAATCGTACACAGTTTACATCAATTTTCTATTCTATACCTCTTCGTTGTTCAGTAGGTGTGATTTATAAATTTAATAGTCTGCCGTGTGGTGACGGCAGAGTAGAATACAATTGTCACCACTCCAAATCTCTCCCGTGGGTGTCGTACAAGGTGACTAAGGATAAATCAGCGATGAGGAATGGGCAGCAGCGTTCCTCTTATATCACCTAACAATAGTATTGCGACTTTTGTGCCCGATAAATGGCAATAGGCATAATTGGCGAAACGTGGGTGCTAGTTCACCTCTGCCTACCCCTTCGGGGATATAAGCGTGATTTATGTATGTATGTATGTAATAGTCATATAACTATGGCTTTTTTGTTGGCAGACGCAAGAAGCAAATGGTGGGCATATTCCCACTGGCCACCATGGGTGGACCGTTGGTCGCACCTGTGTCCAGTCTCCTTCGAGCTGTGCCTCCGCCCCCCTTGCCTAGGTATGTCGCTTCTCTGATCACTTAGTATTGACTTTATAAATGTATTTAAATCATCATCTTCATGGCCTGTTCCTAGTCTGTCTGGGGTCGGTGCAGTGTGTTTCCTCTACCATTCATGTCGGTCAGATGTCACCAACGTCAGCTTGATTCGCATCATCCATCACAGGGAAAAGGTGCTAGAGATTAATGAATATATAGGAAAGTAATGCAAGGTACCGTGTCTAGAGACCGATGAATGGAGAGAGTGTAGTATTTCTCTGTTGTGTCTCAATAAATGTTTCTTTCTTTCTTCTTTGCTCTTCCTCTCCTTTTACGTCCTTCCACGTTCATTCCTATCATTATACTGCGTGAATATTATGTATCCATAGAACATTTCGTCTCCATCCGTTCACGTTCACTGTCGTCGCTCTTTGATAATTAAAATAATCGTTTGAGAAAGTATGGTGTGTTCCAGAATGTTCCGCACCGGCCGCATGATGCCGGCGCCACACGATCTGCTGAATCCGGACGTGCCTGAGTTCGTGCCGCTCGCTCGTCGGCAAGGTGAGTACAAAAATGGCAACACAATCTTCTTCTTCTCTTCTTTTTCCCTTTTTCTAGCCCTTATCCTACTTTAAGTGGATTCGGCACAATATGTATTTATTATGTAAAAGAAAATTTGAATTCTCCATACAAATACTTAGTTCGATCAGAAAAACAAAATGTATGAATAAGTTATTTTTGTTTTTTTACAATTTTGAATTTTTAATATTAACAAAGTATTTGTGTCTATGTTAGCAAGGGTTGCCAGCTTGATACCATATGTACCAAACACCTTGTATAAGCGATATATGTTTAGATTGGATCCTTTTTGGTTAACAGCGTCAAATTATTGTTTTTCTGTTCACAGAGGAACTAAGCAGCGAGCAGGCTGGGCAGGACCGCCCTTCAGGTCCAGGCAGCCCAAACTCTGAGAGGAGTGCAACTGATGTCTGGACTGAGGTAATAATCATCTTCATAAAGCGACTTTTCACCAAGCGACATATCACAAATACTTATCGCTCGATATAAAGGACAACGTTACTTGAATCAATAAAGCGGCGTTTTCGCTAGTTTTGAATTGTCATTTTTTGACATTAAGTACTCATTAACGTTATTTGACTTCTCGGAGTGCGGCAGTTTTTTGGATGACAACCTTCAGTCCAGCGCACTTGTTCAATAGAGGCCAGTGGGCCGAACTGAGTCCGTTTGTCCTGATCCTATAGGCCTCTTCATGTATAGGTAGGTAGGCTTTAGGCATTGTTTGTTTTATCGCGCACCTATATAATGTACTTTGACTTAGGTGAAGCGACGCAACAAGGCGTGCTCCCGCGAGCGGGTGGGCGCGGCGCCCGCCGAGGACCCGCCCCGCGAGGAGCTCCACTTCCAGCTGGACGAGGAGCTGGACCTGCCTCCGCCCAGGCACAACACGTTCACCGACGCGTGGTAATTGGCATTATTGGTTTCACTCGTATACGTGACTGTTTCTAGTACTCTGACCTCAGTCGGTTTTAGAGAGTCTGTAAACCCACTTGCAGATACTGTTTGGTATAAAGAATGGATGACAATAAAGATCCCCTGTGTGGGATTTTTTTTCGATTGGCATCAAAAAAATTCTCAATTCTGACGATTTTCTCGCTGACTGTACATTTTGACAGAAATCTGTGAATGTCGATTGTCATCACTCAAAAAGTAGGGTCAGGTCTCCTAAGACCATTTTCGCGTGGCAGCAAAGGATCTGGTAGCTGCCCTCAATGCCCCATCTTAACTTTCCATCCTGTATACATACATAAATCACGCCTATATCCCCGAAGGGGTGGTGAACTAGCACACACGTTTTGCCAATTATGTTAGGTCCTATGTAATAGGTGGCGAGCCTTTTGCCATGTATCGGGCACATAAATCGCGATGGGAGTGCCCAATCCATTCGAACGCATAGAATATAAATGTAAATTTTTGGCAGCTACGTTCGCCGAGTTGTTTTCTTTGTAACACTTGGTTAGGCCATCAGGTCAGGAAGAATAATAATAATATATGTATGTAATGGTCACACCTTTCAGGGTAGCAAGAAAACATAATTTGTAATGGTATCACCTTAATCGTGTGCCGTGTGGTGACGGTAGAGCAGAATACAATTGACACCACCCCAAATCTCTCCTGTGGGCGTCGTACAAGGCGACTAAGGATAAAACAGGGATGAGGAATGGGCAGCAGCATTCCTCTTGTACCACCTAGCAATAGCAATGTACAGAGACTTTTGTGCCCAATATATGGCAATGGGCTCGCCACCTTTTACATGGGACCGTAAATAATTGGCGAAACATGGGTGCTCTTTCACCTCTGCCTACTCCTTTGGGGATATAGGCGTGATTTATGTATGTATGTAACACCTTAACCTTCCCCCCCGAAGGTCGGACGAGGAGTCGGACATGGAGTTCACCGACCGCGACGTGGGCCGGCTGCTCATCGTGACCCAGACCGGCGCCCGCGCGCCCAAGCACGACGGCCACGACCGCCAGGGCGACTGGACCACGCGCACCAAGATCTCGCAGGACCTGGAGCAGGTATGGCGGCACGTGGCACTTCTAACCGTCGGGGGGACAAACATGACTCCTACGCTGGCCTGGGAGCGAACAAATAACGTAGAACAGGCCAGCCCCGACTCATCCCATGGGTGTTGTAAAAGTCGACTAAGGGAGATTGCCCGGTGTAGACCAATGAGCACCTTGGGGCACCCGAATGGTGGAGGGCAAACCACCAACAACAGCATACCCAAAGTGGGTTGGTTTCGGGCAGGCGGCCGGCTGTAAAACATAAGCCAAAACCTTGAGCAGTATTGATTGAAATGTTGTCATTCCAATCAATCTCTCCGTTCATCGGTCTCTCGACATGGTCCGTTCCGTCTCTTTTCTATACATTCATTCATCACTTGCACCTGTACGGTGTGATGGATGATATGAATCAAAAGGGAGTGGATGGCTTGATGACGTCTGACCGATATGAATGGAAGAGCAAACATACTGCGCCGACCCCAGATAGTCTGGGAACAGGCAGGGAGAAGAAGAGTGGTAGAAACAGTGGGCGGGCATAGGCTTCTCCCAAGAAACTGCAAGAACATCGGTCCACCTTGTCGGGCCTACTAACGCCCGCCGTTCCAGAATTTTCCGAGCCCACTGCCTTCAGTTCTCGCAATATGCCCAGTCCACCACCACCATTTATACATTTTTTGTTTTAACAGGTTATCACAGACGGCCTCACGCGCTACGAGGAGGATCTGTGGAACGATTCCGAGTATATGTCGGTAAGTTTTTTTTAAATCAGTAATTCTTTGTGTAACCTAATTATTATTATAAAAAAAAAATTGTTTTTTTTAAACGTTTAATTAATAAATGTTTTTGTTTCTGAATAAATCATTATCAATTTTAAAAGTCATATTTAAAGATAATCGCCAATAATATGTATTGGGTTTTGTTAAAACTGTCGAGCATAAAAAAATAAATAACTGTTAACCACCCTTCCCGTTTCCACAGTCGTACGGCAGCCAGAACCAATACCGCACTGTGTCAGTGATCAGCCGGGAACAATTCGAGGCGGCCGTTCCCAACGAGCGGCACTCGAATCCCGCCGAGCCGCCGCCACCGCCGCCTCGCCCGCAAAAGGTAACACCTCATCATCACCAGCCTTTTGATGTCCCCACTGCTGGGGCATGGGCCACGGATGAAAGAATATAGGGAATTAGGGAGACTAAATACTATTGTCACCACCCCCATTTCTCCCGTGGGTGTCGTACAAGGCGACTAAGGGTGAAGACAGCAATGAGTAATGGGCAGCAGCAAGCCAACGGCTAAACGACCTTCCAAAACCTTGAGGACTTGAAATAAAATAAAAACAATAAAAACAATCTTCGCCCCTAAATCCAATCCAATGACTGGATTTAGGGGCGAAGATTGCTTAGTTTCCACAATCGCAGGCGGAGCGCGTTAAGCGTGTCAAATTTGGTAAGATCCATTAGGACCCAAGACTGTAATTTTTCTAACTTTTTCTAACCACAATTTTGTCTGCAGTGTTTTACAATTTTCAAATAAAAATCAGAAAAATAATTATGCTTTTATTGTTCAACAGGTGGAACAAAACGAAACGGGGCCGAAGGGGAAACGACCGAAGCGCACTGCTCGCTTCTACGCAGCCAACAAGGATCCCCATGCCACGGATGTTATGTGAGTATACAGACAGGTTGTTTCGAATTGCTACTAAAACAGCAAGGAGTGGAGCTCTTGGCCTAGGTCTGTTTTTCCGTATTAGTTTAATCTGGACATCTGCGAGTTCAGTGTGAACAGGCACCTTCTAGGCGTGCGTGTACCATCTTTGACCTCATCACCATCATCATCATCACCAGCCTTTTAATGTCCCCACTGTTGGGGAACAGGCCTAACCTATGGATGGAAGAATATAGGCAAATGTAGCAGGGACCAACGGCTTAACGTTCCTTTCGATGTGGGGCAGAACTCGAGATAATAAATTTATGGTCACCCATTCAATGACCGGCTTTAGCGAAAGCAAAATGATGGTGATATTGACCGCGATGTGAACGCTAAAATAAATACAGGATGGATGAAATAGCAACAGGTCTCAAAGGCAACATGTGACCTAAGATTGCCCCCTTAAAATTAAGGGTGATACATGTGATAAGGAGGGATGAATGTTACGTAACTAGAGGTATGTATAAATGGACCTAGAATGAGAGGAAGACCAAAGAAGCGATGGAGAGATTATGTGAAAAAATATATGAGAAAGAGGGGAGTTTACGCTGAGCTCGCACCTAATAGACGAGAGTGGAAGAAGTCACGTTGTGCCGACCCGACTTAGAGAATGTTAAGGGTAGGGAGAAGAAAAAGAATCTAATAACCACGAAAGGGGGTGGGCATAAAGCGCAATACACACAGAGCCCACCGGGCAGCCGACACAGCCATAACACAACCTTTTTCGACACGTGGCAATCACTAACTGGCAAATAAGTTTCATGTCTCAAGCCGCCGACGTGTTGCCGACAAAATTATCCGACCTGCCAACTAGCCCAAATAGTTGTCGGCGGGCTCAGTGTGTATTGTGCTTAATGAGTGCCCCAATCCAGTGTGATCTTTTCAAGAGGAGTTCTTCAATGTTCGTTCCCCGTTTGTTGCAGCACGAGTCGCAAGCACAAGACGAGGCACAGCCTCAACCCGCCGGTGGAGCATCACGTCGGCTGGATCATGGACGTGCGCGAGCATCGCCCGCGCACGCAGAGCACTGGGTGAGTTTTGGGTGTTTTCATCCATCTTACCTTGTTTGACTTGAAAATAAAATATGTTAAAATTCAAAATTCATTCATTCATATCTGGTATGATTAGAATACACTTATGAATCGTCAAGACGCCAGATACCAAAAAACCCGTGTGCCCAAGAAAAAATAGGGGAGTGCGCAGCATGCCTCAGTCTGTAATGATAGGTCTCCCAAACCCGCCCACGGTCCGATCCGCAACGAAGCGCCGACCCTGACGCGTTCAATACCAATATGATACTAAACGCACCAGAGCCAAACGCTCTGCTAGCAGAACGGCACTAATATATATGGTGTATATGTGAATAGCAATATATATGGCTATTAATAAATATGACGTCTGTTACCTGCCATGACACCATGTGACATTTGGCGGGAGAGTCGTGAAATGATATGTATGTAACGCCTCCGTGGTTCAGTGGTTCCGGGTTCGATCCCCAGGAGGCACAAATTTGTGCTCGGTTTGGTTGGTGGTAGGACTTTTTTCAAGTCCGCCTGGCTAGTATGTTCCGATAATTTGTGATAAGATAAGTCAGCGCCTCTGTGGTTGAGGTTTCAGATTCGATTCCATCTTCGGCCCTTTTCGCCACTTACCAACAGGTGAGACGAATGTGATGATCTTCCCGGGCTATCATAAAAAATAGTCCCGCCTGATCATCCCTGAAGGGCTAGGGAGAGGTGTATTTACACCTATGTTTCGCCAATTATGTTAGGTGCTATGTAATAGGTGGCGAATGATCTTGTTTAATGTCTTCTACGCTGTTCCATGCTGGCCTGGGAGCGTAATAATAACGTAGAATGTGCCAGCTCCGACTAAAGCTAACAAAAAAATATGATAAAAAGGTATCAATCAGCCCGCCAGACAACAATGCTCTTTGAAGCGTGGGTGCTAGTTCACCTCTGCCTACCCCTTCGGGGATATAGGCGTGATTTATGTATATTATTATGTATGTCTATGTATTTTTTCTCTGCAGATCCTCGCTGGGCACCTCCCCAACGCTGGGCTCCTCGTGCGGCTCCGTGCCGCAGGCGCTGCCCGCCTTCCATCATCCCAGCCACGGGTTGCTGCGCGAGAACCACTTCACCCAGCAGGCTTACCACAAGTACCACTCGCGGTGCCTCAAGGGTGAGTCATGGCGTCACCCGCCGTGGTGGTTCATTTTATTTACTGGTTGCTTCATCATCTTCATCATTATTAACAGCCCTTTATGACACAGTCAGTTCGAATGTCACTCCCAATTAATATGGTTTATAGCGGGGAATTCACTTGACCGGCATGCCTGCAGGCATGTCCGCCGGATCTCGCTTCTTTAGGTCAGACTGACGGTGACGGTCCTGCACTAGGCAAACGTCGCTCAGACCTATAAAAGGGAGGTCCGGCGGGGCGGTCTGCAGGCATGCCCGTCTAGTAAATTCCCTGCTTAAGGATCTGTTTTACAATCGACGGATAAGTTATGGATAGCTTACTTGGCAGTTCAATTCACGTATATTTCAAATTACCGTTGACATAAACTGTACTCGTTATAAAGTTGCAAATATTGTTTCAGAGCGCAAGAAACTGGGCATCGGGCAGTCGCAGGAGATGAACACGCTGTTCCGCTTCTGGTCATTCTTCTTAAGGGACCACTTCAACAGGACTATGTACAACGAGTTCAGGTAAGCATACATACATACATACATACATACATATACATGCCAAACACCTAAATATACGCGAGTCTATAGTTGTTTTATTTCAAATACATACATATACATAAATCACGCCTATATCCCCGAAGGGGTAGGTGGCCACCAATAGGCCTACGTTTCGCCAATGATGTGTGGTCCCATGTAATAGGGCGAGCCTATTGCCTTTTAACGTGCACTCAAATTGCAGTATGTTGCTAGGTGGTTATTCTTTGAAGGGTTATTTAGTATTCATACAATATAATACATTTTTGGTGACCTATGTAGTGGCCTTGGCTAACATTGCTTAGTTTCTGCAGCAGCTCGAGCGCGTTAATCCACTGCGCTATCGAGATATTTATTTATTGTATCCCCCCACAGGACGTTGGCCAACGAGGACGCGAACGCCGGCTTCCGCTACGGGCTCGAGTGCCTGTTCCGCTTCTACTCGTACGGGCTGGAGCGCAAGTTCAGGCCGGAGCTCTACCAGCATTTCCAGGTGGAAACCCTCGCGGACTACGAGAACGGTGAGCTGATGATACATACATACATACATACATAAATCACGCCTATATCCCCGGAGGGGTAGGCAGAGGTGAACTAGCACCCACGTTTCGCCAATCATGTAGTCTCATATCCCATAGGTGGCGAGCCTATTACCATTTATCGGGCACAAAAGTCGCAGTATATTGCTAGGTGGTAGGCATAAGAGGAACGCTGCTGCCCATTCCTCATCACTGTTTTATCCTTAGTCGCCTTGTACGACACCCACGGGAGAGATTTGGGGCAGTGACAATTGTATTCTACTCTGCCGTACACGGCCAACTGATGATCATTTCAATAATCTGACTGTCACCATGGAAACACGACAAACAACCTGTTTTTTCATATAAAATTGATTGTACCCAAATAATACAAAGGATTCACCAATAGATATTCCATGTAACTCCTCATTGCCAGCACTTTACTCCGATTCGTAGCTACCATAAAGCGAGACTCCCTCGGGAGATGCTTGCATTTAGTTAGACCCTTTCACTCTTGAAAGGGAATGCAGCAGGGATGCTCGGATGCAAGACCAAGATTTTCCCAAAAAAACATGTATACGTTATAACTAGATAAAAAAAAACTTAACAGTTTTGATATGTCTCTGTCGACGAAATGCATTTAAAAATAAAAAACCATCATCCCCTTTAGAAAATCAAAATGATTAGCGATTTTGAGAAATAGGTATTAGAATTTGTTTTATTTAAAGACTCGTCCAGGTTGTTTACGTTGTTCATCTCGTTATTATGGCTGGAATATAGATGCATACACTTTTTTTTTGCTTGTACTCTTTCCCTGGGTTTTGATTTTTTTTTTTCTCTTATTTTTTTATTGGAGCCTTTTATCTATGTATTTAGATACGCCAGCCCCAATGTTTCTTCCCTTATTATAATCCTAATAAGAGAAGAAACAATGGGGCTGGCGTCGAATTTTATTAAAAATATAAATATAAAGTTTTTTTATAACGTCAAAATAAAAAATTACAAAAACTACCCTTCAAACATGTAAGCAAGTGGAAACAAGTGCTCCCGTTATTTAGGCCCGATACCTCTGTGGGTGTACTGGGCTACGCATGCGGGTATAGTGTAAGCTTCTCTCAGAAGTAATCGGGACCAGTCTCTATTCGAGTCTGTTCTTCCCTTCGAGAGTGACAATTTTTTTACAGGCACTTAGTTTAATCATGGCTATTTATTCCCTATTGGCTTGGTGTGGTTGGTTATTGCCCATCATCATCATCACCAGCCCTTTATAGTCCCCACTGCTGGGGCACAGGCGTTCCCTATGGATGGAAGTATATGGGGAGAATGAATCAATATATTACTATTTAGACGATTCATGAGTATAATGGCTGGCGCAGATTGGCAACACGGCATGGCAGGGTATTTTTAGGTGACGAATAAAAATATAACTAAAGGGTATGAAAATAAAGTTGAAAGTTCAATGTCGAAGGTCGTGGGCAGTCTTCGGAACGCCTCGGCATCCCTCGGTATGCTTTGGCTTGGGGATACCGAGCGATACCGCGACAAGACAAGACCTAAGAATGCCTAAGGGCGCCTCGGCACGCTTAAGGATACCATGGCATTGTTACCGCTAGTGTGCGCTTACATGTAGGGATGCCGAAGGATCCCTTGCCATGCCGCCAATATCCGCTGGGCCTAGGTGATTGACTAATCTATACTAATATTATAAAGCTGAAGAGTTTGGTTGGTTGGTTGGTTTAACGGGCTAATCTCAGGAACTAGTGACTCAAATTGAAAAATTCTTTATGTGTTGGATAGTCCATTTATCGAGGAAGGCTTATAAGCTATATAACAACCGACATTACCGCGAGCGAAGCTACGGGCGACCACTAGTGGTGGTATAAATTGTTTACCGCGTATTATGTGTTTCAGGTCAACTGTACGGCTTGGAGAAGTTCTGGGCGTTCCTCAAGTACTACAAGCACGCGGGCGCCCTCCAGGTGGAGGCCAAGCTCCAGGCTCATTTGAACAAGTTCCAGAGTATAGAGGACTTTAGAGTGCTCGAGGTAAGTTTATTGTCCAAACCCCTTAAAACTTAAATCTCTCCATAGCTCTTGTGGACACAACATGCTCTGTGTAGATATATTGTGACTGGAAGTGACCAGAAAGAGAGAAACAAGTTGTCTAGTAACAACACTTGACCGGTCTAGTAGTTCGCCCATCGAAATTAAGATCCAGAGGTCCCGGGTTCGATCCCCAGGGGTGTACAAATTTGTACTCGGTTTGGTTGGTGGTAGGACTTCTTTGAAGTCCGCCTGGCTAGCTACCACCATCTTATGGAAAATCTGTCGCCATAATAATGTTAACAGCATTATTGTGGTCCGACAATGTAATAAGATAGCCAGCTCTGTGGTTGAGGGTTCCAGGTGAAGCTCGATTCCATCTTCTTCCCTTATCGTCACTTACCATCAGGTTAGATGAAGGGCAAGAGCTTCCCTTTCTAACATAAAAACAGTTTATTTTTATTGTTGATCTGGAAACCTTAACGTTACCTCCCTGTCCCCAGCCCCAGTTGAACGAGCTCCTCGCCGCGCAGGGGCCGGCGGCGCCGGGCCGCGGACCGCACGCCCGCCCGTATGACCGCCACCGCTCGGTGTCCGAGAGCGACCGGCAGCAGATCAGGCAGCAGTGAGTATTTATTAACTAAGAAGCTACCTAGAGAGCATAATCACCCAAAACAGCATTCACAGTTAAGGTGATATAAATATTGTTAGTATTTTAGTAAAATTCATAAAAAATATATATTTGTAGACACCGAGAGTGTGGATATCGCAGCCAAATTACAAAATATCTAATTATGTAATAAGAAAAATACTCTTTCACTTCTCATGCTCTGAAAGTACTTATTTGTGTATCTATCTATTCATAAATGTATCTATATTAAGGAGCCATGCAGCCAAACACAATAAGAAGTTCAGAGGTAGAATTTGTTATTTTTAAATTTTAACAATAATTAATAATTTTCACATGCACCTGGAAGGCATAGCAATATGAAGATAGAAAGAGGGGCAGACATTTATATTATAATTTTTTTATCTTCTAGGTATTCAGTGATAGAATAGGAAGTTTTTTTTACTAAGAATATTTTAAGGATATTTCCAAAAAATTTTTTTTAGCTTTTAAATGTCCCGGTAATTTATTATAAATTTTTATTGACAATTGAAAATTTTTATTGTGTAAAGTTAATTTTGATCTTATTTGCAAAAGATTATGTTTATATCGCGGTGTGTAATGTCGTATTTTATAATATTTACTTTAATTTGTTTGCCTAATTTGTTTTTAAGACAAAAGATATTAATTTATTAATTCAAGTTATTAATTAATTAAAGAAAATGATTATTACAAAGTTAATTTAATACTAGACTGTATAGGTCTGCAGCCCAAGCCTAATATCAATGGGAAAAACAATTTTCTTAATTTTTCAAAACTGTACTAATTTTACTTTGAATTTTAATTAAAGAAATGTTATGACTATGTTTGTGTTTTGTTTCCTCGCAATCGAAGTGAAAAGCAGACCAATCCATGTTTTCCTCGAAATTTCTATCAGCTAAAATCTGATGAAAATGGTTCGTTTTGTGCACTTGTTGTAAATCAGTATTATCGGGCACACTAACAACATGTATAGTAAACAAAACCGATAATTGAAATAGTTTATTGCCCTTCCAATAAATCTTATTTGCAATGCCAATATTTATTTATTATTAAGGCACACCAACAGTTCACATATTAAATTAATAAATATATTATATAAAGCAAAGGGTTACATTCTGATATGTGATGATGAATATTGAATGGAATAGTGGTTTCGACAGGAATCGAGCGCCTCCTGCCGGTCCGAAGGACAACAACCGTGGTCGCGCGGGCTCCTGTGGGGCGCAGAGCGTGGTGGCCAACGCCAGGTCGCGCCGTAAGTATTTGCACATAATACACACGCACGCACACACACACACACACACACACACACACACACACAGACGCGCGCGCGCGCGCGCATCTAATCGCACACACACATTAAATTAAGCACGCGCATACACACTCCACGCGCATGCACAACACACATGCACCCACATCACAGACACACCCACTCTCACACAAACATACACCCACATACACCCAGACACTCCCACATACACCCAAGTACTCCTATATACACCCAGATACTCCCACATACACTCACATACACATACACCTGTTCTCACACAAACATACACATACACCTACTCACACACACATACATCCACTCACATATACACACACTTTCACACAAGCAATGATAAATAATGACGCGTGTCCGGTATGAATGGAAGATGAAACATACTGCGCCGACCCCAAATTTACTGTGAACAGTGCATGTAGATGATGACTAATATTTTATATAACAGCAGTTAACGAATTCAGTGTTAGTGAGTGATGCAATATTGTACTGACTGTGGTATAGAGCCATGCAATATTGCGTCACCGGCTCGCATTGTGCAAATGTTCTTTTTTTTTGCTTACTAAAATAAACCACTTAACAAAAATTAATAGTAGTGTCACTAGCAACATTATCTAATATTGCATATAAGTGAATATTGCATATTAGTGTATAATACATACAAAACAAAGACTTTGTCAAAGTTCACAAAAAAAGTTCGATGGAGACAAGTGTTGCAATCACGCATTTTTATTTTGTTTGCAGCTGCACCAAAGTCGAAGACGACCGACTCCGCCCCGCCAGCCGATGCCAAGACGCCTGTCGCAGCCAAAACACAATAGACCACTTCATCTATCAAAGACAATGCAGAGCCACGCGCTACTTAACTTAAACTTAGTGTTTTAATATAACGAAACTGGGTGGAAAAAAAATAAAAAAGTAATATGCATTTTTTTAAATAATAAATTGAAAAAAAAATCTTACTAAATAGAAAAAAAATTGAACTCAACTGTGAAATTAAGTGTTTGGAGTTGTTATAGTGTTTGTGTAAAAAAAAAAGTGAAGTGTGTCGGGCAGTGACGGTGTTTGGAGTTGCAGGCTGCTTGTATATGGAGCCTAGGTAGATATACATTGATTTTTAATAACTATGTATTAATAAATAATATGTATATTTATTTTTAATAACTGGCCTTACTTATGCCTTGTGGTGATGTCAGAGCAGAATACATTTAATTTCGCCACCACACCCTATCTCTCCCGCGAGTGTCGTGCAAGGCGACTTAGGCCCAGATTCACTAACTCGTAAAACAAGCGATTAAAAGATAATCCGTCAGTTTTTGACAGTTCTTCCATAAGGCAAAATGTCAAAATCCCTTGGATAAATAAGAATCGCCTGTTTTAGTGTTGGTGAACTCGAAGCCTTAGGATTAAAACAGCTAAGAATAATGCCCAGCACCGTTCCTCTTATACCTAGCATGGATCTAAATTGGTGAAACGTGGGTGTTAATTTACTTCTGCCTAGCCTATAGAGAGGATAAATAGTCGTGTATAAGGCTTTTTGTGTAATTTTTATTTATTCGCTTATAGGAACAAAGTTGAAACAAATTTTGTCTCTAATTGTTAAATAGACTTTAATGCTACAGAGCGGTTTGGTTTTCGTTTGAGACACTGACAAATAGAGAGGATTATTAGATATTCATATTGCCCATCAAAATTCTAATTTATATTGCTCCAGATTATATATATTGGCCTGTCACCAAACAAATAACTTTAGCTAGATAGTTATATAGTTTCTGTTTAGTAGTTAATTGAAAATGTCTTAAATTGAATTTTCTTTGTTTCAGCTTGTACGCATCGACAATAAAGTGCTGCGCGATTATGTCACCATGAATTAATAATATGACCCTTAAGCTTATAGCATAAGTATACCCTAACAAACTTATATGTATCTATATTTATATATATTTTTGACATTGTATCATACTTATGACCTATGTCCAAGTCAACATTAGTGATGTTTTTGTCCTATTCGATAATATATTTGAGGAAAAGTTTAAATTAATTTTAAGTTTGATTTGTAAGTAATCTTTTTCGCTTGTCATGTGGCAACACTGTATATTTCGTGGTGCTGGACGGTTTTCTGCCCATTCTGGATTCAGTTTTCGGATCTCTTTGTTTAGGTCGGTTCTTTAGGTTGGATGCATGATGCGGTGTTTTTAAAACAATCTATTTCTGGCATTTTGATGAGTTATATAAATATTTGGGTATGTTCGTGGTAATTAAGGATGTGCATGTAAATATTTAAAAAAATAAAACGTAAAAGGCTACGGCTGTTCGGCTTTCCATTGTGCTGTTAGTTAAAGTATCATGCATTCAAATCGAATCGATCTTTTTTTGTACTTTTAGGGAGCAAAATTGTAGAATGTACAGTTGTTGATATTTTTCCTGATAGTTGAATTTGATATTAGTAAGGGGGTTAGTTTGGAAATGTGTAAAAATACCTACGTCAGAAAGACTGGCTGTTCTTCTCGTGGTTAGTTAAAACAATTGTAAAGAATTTAAAAATGAGTTTGTGTATATTAAAGCGCTTGTGGTTTTTGACTGTGTATGCACTTACGTTCTCAGCGGACCCTGGATGCTGCCTTTTTTAGTGAAAATATTGGTTTTATCGATATTATTTGTGATAATGGTATTGTCTACTATTCTGGCTCGGACTGATACAGCCTGTCCGGGGTTCGTCACACACTGCCACTGGAATATTGACACAAGCACACATTTTAATAGTTCTGCCGTTCTGAATGTACGATTTTTGCGGAGACATAATGCTCGGTTTCACCTAGTCTTTTCGTGATCTTGTATCGACTAAACGCACGATTACTACCAGATACGTCCATACCATAATGATGGGTGTGAAATTAAACCTAGTAACTATAATTTATATTTTCAGTTTTAATTTTAACTTCGTTATGGATTTCTTGCATGTCAAACTGCTCACTTGAGATTATTAGCTTTATGTAATAATATTTTTTTTCCTGTAACTATTGGTCTATCTAGATGAGATCATAGTTTTACCGAGAATATTCATTTGTCATCAACTTTCTTCCTTCATTTCGTATAGTAATATTATTTGTAGGTATTGAATCGTTCTCTCCGCACAATTCTTACATTCACAGAATCTGATAATCGATTCCGCCACCATCGAGCGAATCGTTAACATCGACGGTGTTGTAATCGATAACAGACAAAGGGAAATACTAACTTGCTCAATGTTTATCGATTTTTTTCAATGTTTTTTTTTAATTTTTATTTGTCTTACGAATGTGTATCGGATGACGCGATTTGTGCATTATCCAAATCAAATCTGGCGATTCTGATTGGCAGGCATAATACTGACATCAGCAATCAATCCGACGCAAATAATTGAATATTTTTTTTTGTGAAAAAGTCTTGGGTAAGTACACATAATAAACACGATTGGGTTTGGATAATATGCTAACAATATTTAAAAGCTGTATATTATAACATATTATAATAATTATAGATAAATGTTAAAAATGATATGTAAGGTGTGCGATGATTCTTTTTTTAGCGATTAAGTGTGCTTATATTTTTACTGAGGTGTCTTGTGGCGGGCGGTGGTCTGCATTTAAATCAATTATATTTTTAATCGACTAGCCCTTGGATTTATTCGTAATTAAAACGTCGCAGATGCACTCTACAAATATAGTCAAATAGATCCAGCTTCCGGCCAGCCGTCGCGACAGACACTCTTATTCGATAACTACTAGATAACTAATGTTTAAATTTAACCAAGTCTCGATGCTTAGGTCGCTTCAATGTAAAAATAGTTCCTATACTTTTAAATAACGTTTGTTTCGAAACACTGGCACAGAAATCGGTTAGTCACACGATTAGGACTACTCTTAAGGATCAAATTTTTCACACTTGATTTCATTTTATTTTTCAAAACACCATTCTTAATTAACCGTTAAAATTCTAACTTAAATAGCATGTATAGTGGTATTGTAATAATTAATTGTTAGGAGTATTAGTATAAAGCCGAGCTTACAGAATTAGTGGGCACTCTTGTCTAGGTGTATGGTATGAACGCTGACAAAATATATCCACTACAAAACATTCCCGTGTCGCTCTCTTGCCAAAGCCATTGTCGACTATAAATTCTAGGCGATAAGATCGCTTTTCCAAAGGTTGGATCCTGACGGCATCTTATTAAAAAGTTCCCTATTGTTTTAAGACACGATCTTTCAATACAATACATCATTGTGCCATACGGTTTGAAACTGTTTGAAGCTGTTTAAACCATACCCCTATTTGAGGGTATCGACATCAATGTAACGCGCCCTTAGGATTGTAGAGGTTTGTTCTGACATCCAATGCGATGCCAAGGCTGTGTTCTCATTGGAGATTTGGGGGGAAACGGGTGGGGAGATCTGTCGCTACTACTTTGGGGCAGTAATGTAACAGTGCTGTCTCAAGAAGACCATCTGTGAATGGTATCCAGGGAACGACTACCTTCTATACCACAAGATGGGTCTTTAATGAAAATGTTTGACATCATCTTCATGATTGGGGTTGGTTATTATGTCCTCAGTCTCCACTCTCACCCATGGTCAGACAATCAGTGCATCTTTTCGGGAGTCTTATTCTACTTTAAATGTGCGTGGATTATGTAGCATACAATTTTCGACCTTGAGTCTGGGTTTTATGGTGTACAAGCTCTTTTTTTGCTTATACACCAGGGCGATTGTAACGTTATATATGTTAGCTTACAGCGTGTCAATTTTGAGAAAACATGGATTTTTTATGCTAGACTGATAAGTTCTTGATCTTCATCTCACCTGACGGTAGGTGACGATCAGGGCCGAAGATGGAATCGAGCTTCACCTGGAACCCTCAACCACAGAGTGGTTGTCTATCTTATGATAATTGTCGGAGCACAATAATGCTATTATCTTATTATTATGGCGACAGGTTTTGATAACATGGTAGTCAGCCAGGCGGACTTGAAAAAAGTCCTACCCAGAGCAAGACAGAATTATATTGGTAGATATTTCCCGCGCAAATCTGCAATGTAAACGCTTTTTTATACGTTAGCCTCTTTCGCGATGGCTTGAGCAATCAATTAGTGGTTCAAGCAACCGCCTCACAGAATTCTGAGGGAGTGACATTGGTGTGATAATTGTAGTGTAATATTATTATGGTACGATAATATTATATAATAAAATAACATTGTTACGATTTCTGTGTCGCAATAACCAACTCGCCTTTCCTTTCTTAGCCTATTCTAGACCTTATATTTAAGGGAGATAAGGTTCGGTATCGTGTGTCCTAGCCGTTGTATTGGACAGCACGTTCCATACTGTCGAATGTGCCGCCGCATTACACGATTACACGGAGTGTCATTCGCTGATTTGCTTTTAACACCTGCCCCTGTATTGTGTAAGCCGATTTCAGTTGATTTGGTTTACCCGTCCCTTTCACTCATTGAGAATAATAGCAAAGTGTGAGAGTTGCGGGTAGACTAAAGCAACTGAAATCGGATTGCATAATACGGGGTTTACTTTTAGTGGTATTGCGATGGAACAACTAGATTCGAATCATAAGAGCGGACCCCAAAGGGGACTTGTACAGTGAGTAATGAGCAATTCTAAATGTATTTAGCTAGTGATGCGCAATTCGCCCTAAATGTATTTAGCAAATATTGCGCAGTTTCGTCTAAATTTATTTATCTGGAATTGCACAATTCCCCCTTTATGTATTTAGCGAGTAAAGCGCAATTCGCACCATATGTATTTACCGTGTATCTGTTATGGAATTAGCCCTAATGTATTTAGCGACTGTTGTACAACTCACTCTAAGTGTATTTAGGGAGTGTTGTGCAATTCGCCCTAAATGTATTTAATGAGTATTGCGCAATCACTTGAAAATGTATTTAGCTTAGTGTTGTGTAATCCGCCCTGAATCAACATCAGGGACAGACAATCCGTGTATTGCGGCGTTAAGCGGGGACTTCACTACATGCCCGCTGGACCTAGCTTCTATTAGGTTTCTAGGATGTTTGCTTGGTGTAGGACCGTAACCGTCAGTCTGGCCTATACAAACGAGGTCCGCGCGGGCATGTCTGTGTATTTAAGTAAAATCCCCGCTTTAGGCTTATGTCGACTACCCGTTTAGCTTAACCATGGATTTCCTAGTTTATATATTTTTTTAAGAGAAGCGATCGAAAGCCTGTCGGGCAGTTACAAATTGTACCTTTTTGATTAAACCTCAAAATGTGCATTGTCCTTCAATAAAACTTAAGTGATTTTGTAGTGATTCCAGTTATCAAATAAAAAAAGTGTTGCAATAGCCGAGCTTTGTGATTGTTGTACAGCTATAATTGTTTATACAATTCAATACGAACAATAATGCTGCTATTCTCCCGATCGATATAGGCGATAAAATAGTATGGCATTTTAACACGTTGCATGCCTCTGACGCAATATTGCATGGCGCCATAGACGCTGCTTATGCAATATTGCGTCACTGGCATCGAGTGTGTTAATAAAGTGGGACTCGTGTCGTATGTGGACGTGTATGAACGTCTATTCAGTTTACTGTCCGTCAAGAGTCGAGCCGTAACAGCTACACCACCATGAAAAGACTAGTCTATTTTTAACAAATCGAGATATATTTTTGCAAAATCTAGTGTCATAAGATACCATGTTTGCAGTCTGCAAACAAAAAAATGTTGGTGGTGTCGTGACGCTTATACTGATGGACAGTAGACACCGGTAAACTTATGCCGTGTCGTCAATATGCGTCCCTGACAATACCTTGAGCAGTACGGATTGGAATTTAGAATGTTGTTGTCATGCAAATCACTCTCTTCGTTCATTCGGTCTCTCGACACGGCCCTTTCCACAACTTTAAACATTCATTCGCAACACTATAGTCCGGTTTTTTAACAAATGAGTACAGAGTATGTATCTAGCATATTACCGGTGTTGACAGAGTGAGATATGGATCATTCATTATCAGGGACGGGCTAACTCTTTCTTCTTGTGCATTGAATATTATTGTGTTTGTATAAATGGACTATAAGTTGATTACGTGGACTAATAGAAACGCACTAAAAGTTTTCGGTACTCGTTTCGTCACAAAGAAATGGGGAATGGTACTTTTGATGGTGTGATGGATGATATGAATAAAATGGGAGTGGATGGCTTGATGACGTCTGACCGATATGAATGGAAGAGCAAACGTACTGCGCCGACCCCAGATAGACTGGGAACAAGGCATAAAGATGAGGTGAGATATGAGAGGATGAAGCATGGCTATTGCATGTCGAGCTTTTAACATAGATAAATAAATAACGACGGCGATGCAACGCAGCTAAAGCGGTGTAGTTTGTAACTGCGCGCGTCTACGACTTCATATGACGTGTTATAAAATTTATTGTTAAGTTTTTTAAGTTACTTTTTCAATTGTTGCAATTTTTTTTTCTTTCTCTCGTATATTACGCCAAAGGAGACGACAATGTGCTTAGAACACGAAAAAAAAAACTAACTAGGTTTACTGTATAAATGAAAAACAAACAAAAAAAGTCTTGTTTAGTGAAATAAGTACTACTACCTATACAGACACTGTGTAAAAATCTTGTTTTTTTTTAACTACATAATAGGAATTTAAAAATAAAATTGATAAAAGCAGGTGATTATTAAATATGATTTTTTCTCGGCTTAGCGGCTGTCCGTTTGAAATCATAGAATTTTCGTTTTTAAATTTTTTAATGGTTTTCCTTTTTTCTTTCTTTCTCCGGAAGATTAAATAAAATTGGTTGTTGTACTATAGAATGAGTAGAATGTTTATTAGGTGTAGTTTTTAATGTAGGTATACCTTGGAGAAGTAAACATAAGAATTGTTTTTTGTAAGAGTGCTTGCTAGCGCCACGTGGCTGTAGCTTAACACAATTGTGTAGACAGCGGGGCTGTGGACTGGTGGCCACCATATAGGGGAAGGCAGCCCAAAGCGGGCGTGTACTGCCTAAATCCGATACATACACAAGTCACCACTTTCTCCCACAGGGGTTGGCAGAGATCACTTCTTCCCATTTGCTGCGATCCTTACATACTTCTTTAGCTTCGGGTACTCATGACCTAGCCCTTGTTTGAAATTCTTTCTCTTTGACTATGAACGAGCTATATAATTTGTAACCATCGATAAGATAATAAATTCATTAACAAAAATTACAAGTTGTAGTCAGCCCGACTGTTTGCTCTCCCTAGCGGTAATAGATCGAAATTAAAGTTCCTACCTAAGTACCTCAATTTCGGAAATATGTACTTATATGGAAATTATTTTACACATTTACGGTTTTATTAATAAACTGGTAGTAAACATGGTATAGCTATTCCGCGTTTTGTCTTCGTCTCACAAACATGATTATGAATGCGTTATGCGAGGAATAGAGACAAAACACTGAGTAACTAGTCTATACTTAAACCGTGTTTATTAATAAGGCCGTCAGACCGACTGTCCGCTCTCCCTAGCGGTAGATAATAGATCAAAATTAAAGTTCCTACTACCTACCTCAATTTGGGAATATGTAGGTACCTATAGGAAAATAATTTAGCACACCAAAGTGCCCGCTTCAGGCAGTGTAGGTACCCGTTTTGGGCCCCCTTCCCCTACTCGGCGGTGAGCCAACCCGCCGCCCCATTACTATATTTGATTGTACAATACCGACCGGTGGTGAGACTAACGTTCAAAGCATTCGAGGACAGTCCCGTTGGCGCTCTTTATGGCTGTAAGTTATACATTATAATATACATATTATTATTATATTGATAAATAAATTAATAATAAAACAAACGGTGGTCGTTTTATTTGGTCTCGAACCTGTTCATCTCCTACGCAAAATATATCAGAAGAATAGTTTAAAGATCATGGTTGCAGCTAGATTAAATTAAACCAAAATCAAGAGCAAACAAAAACATTCCAATCTGTCTGATTGGAATGTTGTCATCCCAATTTGGATGACATTGGGATGACAACATATGACACAGTAAATCTTAATTTACAATGTTAATAATAGTATACATTTATTACCTACCAAGGGCAAAACAAAGAATATCTAAGATCGCAAATAGGTTCTGTAGGCCTATTCGCTAACTTTTTTGACAGTTGAAAGTGATGATCACCGAAGTATTTACTTATCCATTACTACTTTACTATAACGGTATTGTGACACTTGTCCTGACAAAACAATAATGGATAAGTAAATATTTCGGTGATCATAATTTTCAACTGTCAAAAAAAGTTAGCGAATATGGCCAGGCGATATAATTATGCGATCTAAGGGCCGGTTTCTTGATCCGTAGTTAACTCAACCAGTTGTTAAAAATGGTTACTAATTGTTAAATATCAGGCTGCTATTTAATTATTAGTAACAATTTTTATTACTAAAGTTAGTAATAGTAAAATATCAGTTTGATATTGTTACTAGTGGTGGAATATCAGACTGATTATCAAAAATCAGAATGAATTTTTAAACAATTGGTTGAGTTAACTATGGATCAAAAAACCGGCCCTTAGACATTCTTTGTTTTACCGCCTTTGTTAATAAATTTACTATTTTGAGTTTTCGTTTTTCTATTCAATCGACGGGCCATGTCGAGAGACCGATGAACGGAGAGAGTGATTGGAATGACAAAATTCCAGTCCATACTCCAGTCCATCTCGCTTAGTCGAATCACATCATTAAAAATTGTATAGTTTAACCAAGGTTTAACCAGAGAAACCGAAGTAGTTTCTTTACAAAATGGGTCTCTTTCACGATCGACTGGTAAGTTCTGGATAGCTTACTTGGCAGACCATTTGACAGTTGTAATATGAATTATATGTCAATTCAACTGCCAAGTTAGCTCTTGGCCTATTCGCTAACTTTTTTTACACTTGAGAGTGATACTCACTGAACTATTTACTGATCCATTACTACTTTACTATAACGCTATTGTGACACTTGTCCTGTAAAAACAGTAATGGATAAGTAAATAGTTCGGTGATCATCACTTTCAACTGTCAAAAAAAGTTAGCGAATAGGCCTAGTTCTTACCCGTCGATTGTGAAAAAGGCCCTAACCATAGAGGACATGGCCCTAACTGTATTGGGTACATACTACACAACCAACGCGTTTGTGTCGCACGGTATGAGCCTTTATCATATTAATTCTCACTTGCGGCTTGCGCAAGAAATCTGTAGGTAGGTATAATAAATTAAATCAAAAAATAATTTAAACGATTCCCTTGCTTCCATTAAATATAGGCAAGAAATCTATAGTATTCTATTCTACAGGATAAAATTGTTTAGTAAAATAGACATTGAAAACTAGCATTTTAATTTACTGAAGAAGTGAATAAAAGGACTAGTACTTCATTAAATGATTAAAAAAAAAGTAAAATCAAAATTCCATCCAAGAAATTTGTAAGATACTCGGAGTAATACTCTGAGGTAAGATATAAGCTTAATTTACCTACTTTAATTTTTAAATTGAACAAGTTTTGTAAACTAATGGAAATTTTATATTAGAGGGCGGGCCAGATAAGTCCGCGCGTGGTCAAAATTGACATTTCAAAAATGACAACCCCCCAAAATAAAAATGCCGTTTCTTTATTTTCCAATCCTGACTTCAAAAATATTTTTATTAAATTTTTTATTACTTAATTACAGAGAGAGAAAAATTAAATGTAAAAAACATGCGATGACGTCACGGTCGTGGATGTATGAATTAAAACGTTTGCCTTCCTAGATAAAAGACTAAAAAGTTATCATTGACATGAGAACAGACGTCAGTCATAAATCAAATCCAGTGTCATTTATTCTCATCGTCGAAATTAACATTAACATAGTAGTAATAAATTGAAATCCTTCATAAACTTTAATTTAAAACGTGTTTTACTTTGAAATTGATTTCAAACATTTCAGATAAAATTTTTATATTTTCGACACCGAAAACGCCAGTTCGTCAATTTTGACAAGTGATCTTGCGTCAAGAGTGATTTTGCCATTTGTCCACGATTGTGACGTCATTTGGCGTATTTCAATCATGATTTTTGTATGAAAATGACGGAATTCAAAAGAAATAAAAAATACGGGTGTCTTCATTTTCGGTTTAATTTCATATAACATCATAAAGAAGGTGTGTTGAAAAAATTAAATGTTGTCAATTGGAACTCTTTCGTCTCCTATTTTGTTTGTCTAGGAGTGTCAATGCCAGCGAGCAGCGCCACCCCTCGCGCGCGGAGTTATCTGGCCCGCAGTCTACAAATAAATATTTTTAAAAACATTTTGTTATTGATTAAAGTCCGTATTGTATTCTACTATCAAAACCCTGTTCTTGAGAATTACGGCCTAATAATTGAAGACATTAAAATGTAGTAATATTGGCTCTACGTTTTAGGTTCAATGCCACTGAATTTGGACATAGACTCAAAGTTCTGATGAAAATTTCCAATACTTGTCTATGGTGATTTTTTTATATAGGTAACACCGAGTTTGACTCGATATGTAGATTTTATACGATTTTCTAGTTATAATTATTTAGAAGTAATTATTTTTTAAAATGTAGCAAACATTCTAACATTATTTTTAACTTCTATTGATATCTTTTAATTAAAATCATAATAATTAAACCACTTAATACTTGTGTTATTTTAAAAATAAAATATAAGAATATAGAGAAAATAGTTAAATTATAGTAAATTGTTGATCTTTTTGTTGACTTCTATGTCAGTAAAACAAACAATATTAAAAGTTTATTCTGTTGCATTTATCTTGGTAAAACCATTGATTTTTAATAAATAAAATGGGAAAATCAAGATTAAAACGAAAGTACAAATAAACTTATTCATTCATACCTTAAAAATTTTTTAGTCATTTTATTGCTATTTATTTTATAAAGGTATGTTTTAGATTGTTTAACTATTTATAGTTAAGTTGAATAAATAAAACACATTTTACTCGATTAGGAAATAATCGATTACAAAGTGTTGCCAACATTCTTGAAAGCGACAACTTACATCACCATTTCATGGCACGCATTCATTTGACGGCATTTGTTAATTTTTCGACTTTTCGTGACAGCACGTCATTTTCGACATTTGATTGATAATTTTCCAAAGATCTATCAAATTAGTTTGTTTGAAAGTTAGTTTGGGCGCTAAAAGAGAGTATTTTAATAATTTCCAGTTGAAAGTACGATGTGAAGTGGTGGAGTCCATTTTTGGTGTTCGGGTTAGTTCCCCATAATGTGCGCACAAAAGTGCGTTGTTGAAGGCTGCAACTTGGAATATGATGTAGTTTGCAGCTTCTCCTTTTACAAGTGAGTGTTTACATTGTTTATTTTCACATATTTTTCACTTTGCTAACCATATTTTCGATTCAGGGGCGTGATAAGATATGACCTCGAAAGCTTGCCTTTTGTATAAAATTAGGATGAAGCTTTGCCTGAGATAGGTCTTATCAAGCGTCATTACTAACTATTACCATGAATATAAACAGATATTGAGTCGAACGTAAATTCCAAAGCGGCAGTAAAAAGCGATTATTTACTCATGTATATCACAACGATTTCTAATTACCTGCGTTCTATTTACGTAACAATGATTTGGCGGCAAAATTAATTTCCACAGTGGAATCTAACTTTGTTTTTGGACATTTCCCTAAACTGTCTTCTTGTTCTGTGTTACACAGAATATTGGTTGTAAAATGACTTCTGCCTATGTTATGTATGTTAATTTCAACTACTAATAACTATTGTTGATTTGATTTAGGTACAATAATAACCTTTATTTTATATCTATAAAGTAGTGTTAAGGCCATTAATCCCAATTTTGGCATAAATTTTTGGATTTGGCTTGTTTGTACCATCTTTTAATGTACAAAATGTCTTTTATTTATTTAATATTGTGTTATATACTATTGCCATACTTGTTACTACTATCAAATAGATTAAACATGTTTGCTGCATAAATTAATTGATAAAAAAGATGTCAGTGATTATTAATTGGTCTCTTTAAGGCTTGTCATTTCCCTATATCACACTTAGAGCCAGTTTCATTACCATTTCTGCTAATTTGGTATGAAAAGACCATCTTCAGATAGCTGATATACAACAGATAAATTCATTATATGAAATGATATATTTTTTGTTGCTATTTATGTAGAATTCTATCCCATATTGGTGATATGCTACAGCTGTAACTACCTAAGTTATGAAAAATAAAACTGATCCTTAAAAACAAGGATTATAAAAATTTGCCCATAAACGACAGAGTTATGCGTGGTCTAACATTAAAAAAAACATACGGGTACGAATTGAGCAACCTCCTCCGTTTTTCGTCGGTTTAAAATGGATCGTAATTTTATGGATTAGTGTTGTTTTTGTATAAAATATTACCAGTCCACAACTGAAAATATTTTATACAAACAGACACCTGTGTGTCCATTGTCAAGATGTAGTTACATTTTGCACCAATATAATTAACTATTGGTTATGGCCGTGTGGTGACGGCAGAGTAGAATACAATTGTCACCACCCCAAATCCGTGGGTATCGTACAAGGCGACTAAGGATAAATCAGTGATCAGGAATGGACAGCAGCGTTCCTCTTATACCACCTAGCAATGTACTGCGACTTTTGTGCCTGGTAAATGGCAATAGGCTCGCCACCTATTACATGGGACCTAATATAATTGGTGAAACGTGGGTGCTAGTTCACCTCTGTTTACCTCTTCGGGGATATAGGCGTGATTTATGTATGTATAATTAACTATTTATAGTTATATGTACAATATTGCTCTGTGAACACTATGCAATTATTAGGTCGTATCTTAAAAATTAATAACAATATAATCACAGTAACAACAAAGACTACATACATACATACATAAATCACGCCTATATCCCCGAAGGGGTAGGCAGAGGTGAACTAGCACCCACATTTCGCAATTATGTTAGGTCCCATGTAATAGGTGGCGAGCCTATTGCCATATATCGGGCACAAAAGTGTCGCAGTACATTGCTAGGTGGTATAAGAGGAACGCTGCTGCCCCTTCCTCGTCACTGATTTATCCTTAGTCGCCTTGTACGACACCCACGGGAGAGATTTGGGGTGGTGACAATTGTATTCTACTCTGCCGTCACCACACAAAGACTAATCATCGGTTAAGCTGATGTTTAAACTTAAAATAAACACAATCAAAATATTGTTTCACTACTGTATTTATTGTAAAGTTTGCAACTGGGAAATCCGAGTCTAGTACGGTTTTAGTTGCTAGCACACAAGATACCATCATCGCACTAAAATTATGCACGGGTACAGAATTCTCCCTTAGTTGCCTCTTACTCTGCTGTCACGGCTCAACACATAAATATAAATTGCACATAAATTTCATTTTTTTTATGTAAATAGTCTAAGGATTGTGCACATGAGATGTATTATTACACTTGTAACTATGTGTCTAGTTATTGTGAAAAATTAAATGAAGTTGTTTTTAAACATTTCGAAAATTGGTATTTAAACCCGAAACTTGAGCCTGTTGTGAAATGGGGTAATTTATGTAAATATAGATTCGTTCTGTATTAAGTATGTGAGATAACGAAGAATAATACAAGAACTTAGTATGGTGTATGAATAAAACATTTTAGCTGAGACACAAAGGATCTGTGTGCTCTTTAAATGTTACAAGATTTTGATTTACAAAATAATGTTAATTCCAATATAACATATTAAATAGGTAGTCAGTTTCATACTGGTCTTATTTGGTAAATATATTTTCACAACTTTAATGAATTAAGATAAAGTTAGATAATGTCTATCTAGGTAAGATAATTATTATAATAATATATTATATTTATGACAGTTTAGGATATCTTTCAATAACTCAAAACTTCGAACAAAACTTAGTCATTCCATTCTTCATTCTTCAGAATATGGCCTCCTACTAATGGCTGGCATCATGGCTTGTAACATTAAATATTAAAAATCTCTTTACTTTGACAAACATCAACGAATATGTTTTTTTGGAAATGCCAAAGAAACATATTCTTTGATATTTCATGAGTGTAATAATATCTTATATAAATAAAACATTAAAAAAAATATATTTTTGCTGTCATAAAATACATACATACATACATAAATCACGCCCATATCCCCGAAGGGGTAGGCAGAGGTGAATTCTCACCCGCGTTTCGCCAATTATGTTAAGTCCCATGTAGCGGTAGGTGGCGAGCCTATTGCCATTTTTCGGGCACAAAAGTCATAAAATTATATTAAAAAATTCACTGTCATTATTTGTTTGCAGGCTATAGTTCGCTTTATAGGTAAAAGATTTTGCATAAACCAATGATATTATATTTAATAATATCATTAGCATAAACCATTTAATATTTCCCGCATCAAGACCATAATTTTTTGAAATTCTTTTTCTAATCACTAAAATCTTTGTACTAATTTTTCTAACATTTATATAATGTTAAAATAAAAATCGAATCATTTAATATTTAGTTTATTTAGACCTTAGGACACATTAGGTCCCCTGTCAGGTGTGTCTTGTGTGTGAAAAAGTTGGTAAAATTATAGTAAACAAATTTCTTTGTGATAATTTCTCTCACATTTATATGATGTGATAAAAATCAAAATATGTAACAATTATAATAAATACGTTTTGGTCCACAGTGCAAATATATCATCGGACAATGACGGAAAGAGGCAGGACTGGATTGAGGGTGCTATGCAGGAGGAAAGCGAGTGCCTTTGGAGGCATGTCAGCTTGCAGTTGTGCGGGTGAGGCCTATCAATTTATTCTTTTCACTCTTTTCACAAACTAGTAATCTTGATAATACGGTGTATTGTGCTACTATAAAAGATTAAGATGTTTTTAGTATCTCCAGTTCCCCGTGCTTCGGAAGGCACGTTAAGCCGTTGGTCCAGGATGCATCTGCAGTCGTTATTACCTACCTACCCGCACTGGGCCAGCGTGGTGGGTTAAGGCCCATTCTCCCTATATTCTTCCATCCAATGGGAAGGCCTGTGCCCTGCAGTGGGGACATTAAAAAGGCTGATGATGATGCCAAGAAACACTTTAACTTAAAGTGACGGTTCTGAGTGTCACAAAACTAACAAATGAAATGTGTTCCCAGCTACCACTTCGAGTTGGACAATCAGGGTCTGTGGATCGACTCCCCTATGCTGCCAGAGATCCTGATGCCACAGGAAACGCAGGAGGCCCTGGCACAGGCATCGAACCCGGTTGACAAGAAAGGTACTGTACATACATAAATCACGCCTATGTCCGCGCAGAGGCAGGCAGAGGTGTATTAAACACCCACTTTTCGCCAGTTAAGTTAGGTGGTGGTGGTAGGGGCGAGCCTATTGCCATCTATCGGTAATTGTAATTCATAAAGGTACTGTATTAGTTACGCACCAACAACCTAGCAGGACTACATTATATTTTATTAACCGCCGCCGGGTTCAAGTGGTTCACCCACCGGCATTAAGATCCCGGGTTCGATCCCCGGGAGAGTACGAATTTGTACTCGGTTTGGTTGGTGGTAGGACTTCTTTCAAGTCCGCCTGTTTAGCTGCCACCATCTTATCAAAACCTGTCGCCATAATAATAATGTTGACAGCATTATTGTGTTCCGACAATTTGTGATAAGTTAACCAGCCCCTCTGTGGTTGAGGATTCCGCGTGAAGCTCGATTCCATCTTCGGCCCTTATCGTTCTGTCCAGCAAAAAAAAATAGTTGTTTCCGGGCTGGCCGAGCGCGCTAGCCACCGATCTAGTGATATTGGTAAGTATTGATTCTGGAGTGGACACACCAGTTAAACGCTGGTGTAGGCTTACGGAATTATTCGGCCCATTTGGGACGAGTTACAAAATATCAAGATCAATTTATATACTGCAATTCGTCCCACGTCACCCTTGAGTTGATTTTTTGAACTTTATCAATGTTTGGTTCAGTTACTAAGTCTAGATATAGAAATAGGTTTAAAAAGACTTCAAGGTAACAGCTTTTATGTCTTTCTAAATAATAGGTTGGGGAAAAAGTTTCTTCACATTTTTTAAGAAAATACAAAACATTTTTTAATATAGTTTATTTACATTTAACTAAAGTATGTAGGTACCATTTTGTTCGATAACTTTTTGCCATCTTGTAGGTAGGGACATGATCCCATTGCTATAGAAATTTCGGGACTTCTGGTCAAAATACCGCGACAAGTGGTTTTGGCAGTCCTCTCGTGATGTTAACTTGACACTGCCTAAAGAATTCTGAAGAGACCGAAACAGGTGGAAATCTGAAGGTGCAAGGTCAGGACTATACGGCGGATGCATTAACACCTCCCAGCCAAACTCTCTTAATTTTTGCTGAGTGGCTAAAGATGTGTGAGGTCTAGCGTTATCATGATGAAAAACCACACCCCTTCTGTTGATTAATTCCGGCTGCTTTCTCTCAACTTCTTGCTTTAATCTCATCAGTTGTTCGCAGTAGAGTTCAGAATCGATGGTCCTGCCTGGTGGTAACAGTTCATAATGAATAATGCCCTTCCAATCCCACCACACACACAGCATCACCTTGTTGCGAGTTAACCCGGGTTTCGCCACAGTCTGTGAAGCCTGACCGGCCTTTGACCACGACCTTTTTCGCACGTTCTTGTCGTACGTGATCCTCTTTTCATCACCAGTTATCTTCTTCAAAAATGGTTCGGTTTCATTACGTCGTAATAAAGAATCACAAATGAGTACACGGTTCATTATAATAATAATAATATAATAATTCATTTATTTCAGATAATATCCATATTTTATACATCATAACGTTAAGAATTATGGCCACATTTTGTTTTTTTTTTAAAGGTTACTATAAAATGTCATAAGGTTCTAAATTTCATAAGGTTCAATTCAAAAAAAAAAAATGTCAATCAATAAATCATAAAGAATAAAATAGAGAGAAAATTTACAAATGATAAAAAAAATAAATAAATTAAAAATAACATTAAAACTATATGTATGATGGGCCGCTGGCGTGCAGTACCATCCACCCCCTCAACATCGGGGAGTCCCACCGCTCAGACAGTACGCTCAGAACACTGTTCGGGCTATCACGTATTCGCTTTAATAGGGAGGCGCACCTTTTTCTCATTATGGCAGAAAAATCATCAGTGTGCGCCTCAGCAAACATTCCCGTCGCGCTACAGAAGCGTGGTAGCCCCAACAGAACTCTAAACGCATTGTTATATTGGATACGCAGTGCGCTGTACTCCCGCTTCGTATAGTTAACCCACAGGCTGCACGTGTAGAAGGTCTGGCAATAGGCTTTGAATAAAGTTATCTTTACTTGATTAGTACAACGTGCAAACCTGCGAGCCAACATATTACATCTAATAGACAGCGCCCTGCGTTCCCTACCAATGTCTTGATTGTCACATAGGTTGTCGGTCACCCAATGGCCCAGATACTTAAATGATCTGACCTGGTTCAGACGCGTGCCGCACAGAGTTACATGAGGAACCCGAGCATAACACTTGTTACCCGCCCTGAATACCATAAACTCACTCTTTTTCGCGTTGTATTTTAGCCCATGGGCTTTCGCGTACGATTGACAGATGCTCAAAAGTTTCCGCAGAGCTGCAATTGATGGGCTCAAGAGTACCATATCGTCAGCATAGCTGATGTTATTAATGCTTACGCCGTCTATGGAACAGCCGATACCACTGCCGTTGAGGTCACCAATGAGTCTGTTCATATACAAGTTGAAGAGGCGGGGCGAGCTCAACCCCCCTTGCCTCACCCCGCTCTCCAACCGGTACACGTCCGAATGTGCACCTGCCCATTAGGTTTCTTTCAGTGAGCTCGTGAGGTACCCAAATGTCGAGCTTTTTTGTGTACCCAGTTTTTTTCAAATGCGCCAAAACTGTTTTGTGGTCAATTCCCAGTTCTTCAGCTACGTCGTAACTACTGACATGCCGATCTTGCTCCACTTTTTCAAAAATGGCATATCCATTTTATCTGTAATAGGGCGACCAGAGCGACGTGCATCTTTGACATCAAAATTTCCGGATTGAAAACGCTTAAACCAAATTTGTGCTACTCTCACAGACACTGCACTAGGTCCATAAACATCGCAAATTTTTTTCGCGGCTTGCGTTGCATTTTTACCTTTTTTGTAGTAAAATTTTAAAATGTATCGAATTTCTTCATTAGATTCACTCATCTTGGCGGTACGAAAAACAAATGAAAATCACACATTTTCCTAATTTGAATTTGGAATTATGTTCTTTAAAATTTAAACTTTCAATGATACCAAAACCAGCCAGATACAAATAGTATAGCCAAAGAGATTTTATTACAAGTTTATACATACTATAATGCGAAAAGACTTTTTCCCCAACCTAATATTATTACATGCATACATAAATTACTTGTTTTTATTCCCAAAGGGGTAGTAGGGTGATGTGTCAACTCAATACACTCATTTTTCCAATGTAATAGTAGGCGTGCCTATTGCCATCCGTCGGAAACGTAACTTTCAGAATATCGCTAGGTAGTATAATGAAGAACGCTGCTGCCCCTTTCCCATGACTGTTTCGACCCTCAGTCGCGTTGTATGACACCCGGGGGAGAGATTTGGGGGTGGTTACAATATTATTATGTTCTGCCGGCACACACATTATTTTTAAATTGACCAACGATGTAGAAATGAGAGCGTTGAGGAGCATGGTTGGGAAGAAACTGAGCGATTGATTGTATTAATTGTGATCAGAGATAAGTGTGGTTTGAAAGAATTACGTTATGACACAAAAATTAGGGAGGGATACTGGCATGGTTTGATCACGTAGAAAGAGTGAACGAAAAGAGAATGAATAAGATGCCGGAAGCTAATAGAGAAAATGGCAGGAGAAGGTGTAGGCTGTTCATTCATAATTAAAAGTCCACATGGTCAGGTGTGATGTGACATAATAGTACATTATATACCAAGGGCGATAAAACAAACAATGTTACAGATCGTAAGTATTTAACGCCCGAACTGAAAGCGAGGGCGTTTCAAATGCGATCTGAGGCTTCTTTATATATCGCCCGAGGTCAGATCATAGTTCAGTCATGGTAAAAAGTCCACTTTATGGTCAGGTGTGACATACAGTACATATATTAAAAACTGCCAGGTCACAAGAGTACCTGAAATAGATGAAGACTGAAATTGGATGAAGCGAAAGAAGTACATTAGGGTCGTAGCTACCCCTGTGGGAGAAAGGCGTAACATATGTATGTAGTAATAACCCCTCTGGTTACAGGGGGCGCTGCGGTTACCGGGTACCAGGGTCTCTTTGAAAAATTCATTGAAGGACGCCCGTTAGGTAAACATACCAATTATTACCCCCCTGTTTTTCATTGTGTTCCGAAAGAGACGTAGTAGAAATAATATTAGTAAGAAAGCGGCTTATTACACCATTCATGTTTATTTGGGTTTTTGAGAAAAAAAAAGTAATTCATGAAAATGCTGTGTCCTCTTTTTTATGAGAAATGTTGTCTTGTGTTTTTTTTTTGTAACATTTATTTTTTATAAAAATTAAGTTATACACCACACTGGGGTACTGAGACATTTTTAGCAGTACTCGATGCGGCACCTGAGTTGAATGAAATTTTCAGTAACAATTTTATGCTTGCTCTATTTCTTTTTGGGCTCAAAATACTCTTTATGTTGTTTTACTCTTCAAGGATTGTTTTTTGTGTCTATACGAATCTGTACACGGGTTAATACGACTCATTTCACATTTTTTCTGATGTAATAATCAGAATTCTTATACTTTATGAACGACAATTATCTAACGGTTATGTTATAGGTAAGACATGGTTCGGACACGGTTGTGATCACGGCTTGCTTATATCCATTTACGTATAATCTATATACAGTTCTCTATATTCTTATTACAGTTAAAACTGTTTACTGGATTGTGTGAGAGGTATATATAAGGTATGAAGGGGTTATGTGTGGATGAGGAGATGGGAAGTGATGGTAGAGAATGGAAAGATAGGATGGGATGGGGTAAGGCAGGGTCTTCATCATCACTAGCCCTTTCATGGATGGAGGAATATATGGACCACAATCCACCACGCTGGCCCAGTGCAGATTAGATCGATTTCGTTAACACCGTTTTGACATTTTGTTAGCACTATCAAAATCAGTACTGTATTATAGAAACTGTCATGTTTTACGGAATCGTGACGTCACATAGACGCCATTGCTATTTTGGCGTTTAGGCGGAAATTCTAATTTGCATTATTCTTTTTTTTTACCGAGGAGGTTACTCAATTCGTACCGTATGGTTTTAACTAAAATATAATTTGTTATGGGTAATGCCGACACGTAAAACCATCATGGTGTAGTTTTTCAAAATCAGTCATCATGCCTATAATGGTGACATTCATTGTCCACAGTGTTGGAGATGATCCGCATGGAGCACAACTACAGCGCTGAACCTCCGAAGGTGGAAATACCTTCCATCTCCAGGTTGAACGTGAGACAGCTGGTGGACACACTGGGATATCTGTGAGTATCTTCAAGTGAAGAGTACAATATATTATAATAATAATATATTTATTATAATATATATATTATAATAAAATAGAGTATTATACAGGGGTGTAGCTACCGCCGTATCAATACGACGTGTGTATTAGCTAAAAAAAACAGTCCTCCCTCGCAACAACCTTTGAAAACAGTTTTAAATCAAGGTCGTAATGAACCAGCAGAAATTTTAAATGCCTTATAGTAAACTTATTTTTAAAATTGATATTGTATTTTTGCGGTTAAACGGTTGGCTCCATGTTTCGACTCGTGACGTCACTCACGTTAGTAAGCAGTAGGTACGACTGAGACAGAGCAAGGGCTACTTTGTGTACTCTCAGAGTGACGTCCGTCGTGTCGGTATCTAATATAGCATACGGCGTTTTAGACAATTGAAGACAATTTTCAAAAAATCTGTCGCCATAATAATCATGTTAACAGAATTATTGTGTTCCGACAATTGGTGATAAGATAGCCAGCCCCTCTGCGGTTGGTGGTTTCAGTGGTTCTCGTTCCATCTTTGGCTCTTATAGTCACTTACCCTCAGGTGAGATAAGGCCAAGAGCTTCCCTGTCTAGCATTAAAAAAACCGCTGCCATTCACTACTGACATATTAATCCTGTTGGTCACATTCCTTTCACTCATCCTTTCTATGTTCCTTTTTTGTTTTGCCATAATCATATTGAGGAAGAGTGATGACTTTGTTACCAATAAAACGCCATAACGTATTCAACAAATTTGATAAAAGTCTCCCGACTGATGGCGAATAAAATTGTAAAAAAAAAATCTTTCTATGTGACCAAACTATGCGAGCACCCCTTCTAGTATACGTAATTGTCTTGCTTTAAAAAATAATTTCTTTACAACTTCCAACAGGTCCATGAAAAACTTGCAACGGAAGCAATTATGGGTGGTGAAGGTGGAGTCCGACAAGAGCGAGGCCTCCATCACCCAGTCGGAACAGGTCATCACCAAAATGGCGGACCCTAAGCAGATAATCGAGGTGAGATCGCAAAACTAAAACGCGCCTCCTTAAGGTCTCGGCCCACTAGACTAAGTTCCGTCGCCGGCAAAATATTCCACTCGGTTCATATAAATTGTATGAAAGAACATTTTTATTTTGGTACGATGTAGCGGGCACATACATTTACACTTACGTGTCATTAATATATAGCTAAAAAAGTCAAGCTGACCCGACAAACGTTGTTTTGCTCATATCACCTATGGAATTATGGACCCAGGGACCAACGGCTTAACGTGCCTTCCGAAGCACGGAGGAAATCGAGATAGTAAATTTTTGGTCGCTCATGCAATGACCGGCCAGAGAGTTAATGTTTAGTTTACGCAATCGCAGACCAAGCGCGCTATGCCACCGCGCTAGCGAACCCCTCTTAATTAAGTCTCATAATATCTTTTAATGTATAAAAAACGTCTTCCGCAGATAATACCACAGTCGTCAACGTCAGACCCCGCCACGAGCCAGGCAGAGGTGCTGCAGATAATGGAGGACGGCAGCATACCGGACAACTTCATCTACGAGATAGCGCAGGAGCAGGAGATCTCCATGGAGGAGGTGAAGGAGATACCGGCCGCGGAGAACAGGGAGTGGATGGTCAACATCATACCGGAGGAGACCAAGCCCAGGTACCGAGTGTTCTTTTTTTTCTTTTTTACCGGTATCGAATACGTTTGCGCACCTTACCAGCCGCAGAAGTAGCGAAAAGACTTAAATTAATAAGCAGAAAAGCCTCTCTTCCAGGTAACCGAGGGTGTGTGGTTAATTCTAATTCATTTAAGATACTTACCCATCGAATACCGAAACGCTACTCAAAGTTCACTGCTTCTAAAGTTAAAAACGTAAATTTTGACAATACTTAAATATTAAGCAGGACACAAACTTTGAGTAATGTTTCAGTTTAATATCGTTTTATTCATTTCCTTCTCGTCACATGCCACTCTAACCTGCTGGCCTAGCACCGGCCGTGGACGAAATCTCTCTCCACCACTTGACAGTGTTTCGTCTCGGGATTTAGAGGGAGTTATAGTGAAATATTTATTTTCCCCGGGGACATTTTGTCCACGCCCAGTGCTATGTGGGCTGTTGCTCGTACGATTGTCTACTCAATATTTCAATCGTCTGACCCGCTTTCAAACTCCAGGTACGCGTACATAAAGCACTGCAACTCGGGCAAGAAGAAGCGTCACTTCACAGCGGACATGAACGAAATAACCCTACAGCAGGGAGACTTTGAAAACTACTACATACTGCCCGATGTGGACCCTTCAGTTGGAGTCGAGATCACGACCAGCTATGAACCTGAGAACTACATAGTGGAGGAGTACCAGCAGTTGGTTCTAGAAGAGAGACCTAGAAAGCGCAAAGAGGGAACAGACTCGGGGAAGAAGAAGAAGAAGAGGTTCTCCGCTGTCCGCGACCAAGTAAAGCAGATTCAGATCAAGGGAGAAGAGCAGGACTGGGTGATCGAGAACGACATAGCGTACGAGCAGGACGTGGAGGAGTACGACGACCCTAAGAAGGCGGCTAGGGTGCGCAGAAAAAATAAAAAGTACCTCGGCTACGATTTCGTGACTTAAGTCGTTCTGGAGGCGGGCATCCATCGGTGAGTAATGTTAGCGCGGTTTCAGTAACGGATTCTACTAGACTATCAAGGCTTACCCGTTTTTGTATCCCTGTTGGCAATATGCAGGGTTACCTCGGGTCCCAATATTCTATCTACAGTCAAAAGAAAGCTTACTAAAGTTTAGTTGCCTGCCATTTTTTGTTGTGTTACGACAAATAACAGAAGTTGCTGAGCAACTAAGGTGACTACAGCTTAGTTGTACATACTAACGTCTATCTTCAACTGTTGAAGGAATATTGGGACCCGCCGTCAGTTGTAAAAACACAACACCAACCAAGTGGCCAATCTACTTATTTGAACGAATAGAATGCAAATGTCAATTTTTGAAAATTTCGCTTACATTTGACACGACAGTCGCCATGTTTTCATTCGTATTCTATTCAATCGAATAGTTATGGCTGAATAGTTAACATCATAAACAGGGACGTTTATTCTACGATTTATGATAGTTCGTTTGAAATTGCTTTCATACAAAAATAAATATTAATTTAATTCACCACTCGAATGTTAATAACTCTATTGGATAGCTCATGTAAGCCTCGTCGTTTATTCGTTTATGTTGAAAATCGTATAACGAACGTTGTTATTTTTGATGTTGACTATCTAGTCTAATCCTGCTGTAATCTAGTCCTGCAGGTCTAGCACGGATCGTGGACAAAATCTCTCTCCACCACTTGACAATGTTTTGTCTTGAGTTTCAGTGGCAGTTTGAGCGAGAGGACAATTTTTCTTTTTCCCGAGGAGATTTTGTCCACGTCCCGTGCTACGGGGGTTCGAGGTTGTGATTGTGTTACAAATAACCCTGTTTCATTGACTATAGGGTAGTCGGCGATCTCACCCTGTTTGCAATATACGGTTGACTGAAAAGAGGGTAATCAGCGACTTGTGTAATAAATATTTTTAAGCTTTCAACAATTGCAAGGATTTATCATTTACGGTGTTGTTACAAAAGAGTATTAAAAACGTGTTTCGATTAATAAGTGTTTATTATTATTATTATTATTTGTTTTAATTCTTCCCTTTTCAGGGAAGGCAAAAGGATCTATCCCATACAGCCATGTCTTTAGTATTATTTTTCTTGAAATATACATTAAAATACGGGTGTCACTTCAGGGAAATCTCATGTGGTCACTTATTATATCAATAGGACAGTGAGCATCTGAATAAACACTGTTTTTACGTTTTTTTTCAATTAGGATGAATTCTGTGACAGGAGCCAGCAAATATAAAAAGATGGTATATGTGAAAAGCATAGATCAAAATAGAATATGACAGCTGTCATGCGTATCATCCTACGGTGAAAACACTATAATCAAAACACGTCTTGAACACTGATTTGTAATAATACCGACGATGACGTAACTCTGTTGCTGACGATTCTCGATTGAATTCAATATAATTGTAATTGTTGCTTTTTCTCTACACCGTGTTGCATATCTTTGGGAAGACGTACAGTGACCACGTCAGGCCATCACAAAAAGGGAAATTTTCTCAATCGATTTTGTGCCTTGCTACGAACAAGTTAAGGTTGATAATCGATTGAGGAAATTTGCCAGTTTGGTGTAGTCTTGAAGTGCCCTTGGCCGTACAATCAACAGCAAACTAGCTTTACACCCAACCAACTCGCTTCAGTTGATGTATTTGCGCAATGTAACCAATTTTTTTTTAATATAGAAATTTATAATGCATTGTCCTAACTGTCGTTGTCAACTTTAATCATGAATTCGATTTTGTAAATTATTTGTGACTGTGTTTAAGATGAGTTTGGCTGGTACTGTTGACCAAACATCCAAGTTATCACACCCTGTCTGTCACGATTTTGGACTCTAGGGGTGATATTTGACAATCTTTCTCTTTTTTTTCCATCTAAACGCATCAAAATCTATTTAGTTAATATCTCAAATCGTAATAAATTAGTGTTTAAAAATTGTTCTTCCAATTGGTTGTTTTTATTTTTTAAACTACCCACATTAAGTGTATAAATTTTATTAAAAACAAGAATATCGGGATGTGTATGTTCAAACTGCTTTCTCCATGGTGGTATGATGGGGTTATTAACTATGTTCTGCCATGGGTATAGACAGCGGCCTGAGAGGCAGCATAATAATAATCTTTTATCCGAATTAAATTATATTTTTGTTATGGCAATCAATACAGTCTAAATCTACTATATTATGTCAAAGTAAACTTTTTGGGTTTTGACCGGCATATGGAGAGCAAGCATTCACATCTTGATTTTTTGGCACCAATGCAATGTCAGATGTTTATTAATTTTTAATTAAATATGTTACATTGTGTTCATTGTAGTAGCATGGAAGTCTTGAAGGGTTCCTTACTGTACATATGTTACAGTCAAAACTCTTAGCTGGTCAAAACCACTTTTGACTGTACCCGTTATATACTAACCCTAATAATTAACCTTGGCCAGTCATATCCATTGAGTATAGTTGGATGTATATAAGATTTTTTTGTTCGATTGGATTATTTTAAGGTGCCACTTTGATAGTGGTGTTTTTAAGGAAGATAGTGTTTTAAATTTGTATTATAATTTCGTTGCTGCAGTCAGGGTCGTATGTACACAATTTAATGTAATAAGAACTAAGAAATGACTGTTAAAACCAAATAATGTTCTATTGTCTTCAAACAACAGCAGCATACGATAAATAAATAATGGCACGACATTGTTTATAAATGTATAAAGTTACTTAAAATGTATGTTTTAATGATAATCAAATACATCTTGGTATCATTGGACTAATAATATAAAACGATAAATTGTCTATATTGATTTATTAATAGTGCGTTTTTGGGTTTTTTTTTTCAATTCTCCCTAACATTTGATGCGTTGTTTCTCTTGAAGAAGCAAGCAAAGATTCTGTCAACATTGTCTAATAGATCTTAGATTATTCATTGTTCCTATTGAATAGATAATATTTTAAAGTAAACAAACACCGTTACATGCGATAATATTACTTTCCGATGCGAAAATTTACCATATGTATTTAGTTTTTTTGTACCGATATGAAGTTTCGGTATGTTTGAGTGTGAGGGAGGTATTTAAATATAGTTGTTTTTTTTTTTGTTTTATATAGTTCGGCATGTACATCAGGGTCGAATCACAGTACTCATTCTTGTTACTTTCACACAACGCTACTACAGATTATAGATGTTGCAAAATTTTAAAACTATTGCGGTGAACTAGTGTCGTCACTGATTTTAAATATACCACGACACAACATGTTGCATAATATTGCCATCGGAGTATCAGCCATGAGCATTATAATTAGTTTCATGCCCATGTTTAATGCGTATCTAGCTAATAAATATCAAACCTTACCTATAACATAATTTTGTTAGAAATCTGCTATATGTGTTCAACACACTTGCCATGTTATTATTTAGTTAAATGTGTTGAACATATTTTGACATTTAATTTTATTTGTGGGTATTGGCTTAATGGCAAAAATTACAGTTTGTAAGTGGTATCACGTTTCAAAACTGTAAATTAGAGGTCAAAATTACTTGCATTAGGTCGAGGATAGTGTTGAACATTTATTATTTATACAATTACATTATTTAAGTAATTTTGTTTAACGTTTCTATAGTTAATTAATAGTGGGAGGGACAGGTCTGAAACTAGCCTCAGAACTGTCGTTTGCAATGTGACAGACTTACATTAAGCATTCTGAAGCCTTATTGCCTAAAGAACAAGGTGAATTTTAGGGTGTTTCAGGGAATGGAGTTGAAAAAATATTCCACCTTATTCTATAGGCAATGTTCCACCTTATTCTCTAGGCAAAGGTGTATGTAATGCTTGTTAGCTTTGACTTGTCACGTGTCTGTGATTCGGTCCTGTTTAGACCGTGTTGTACAGGCAATCAGATGTAACTACCATATCTCCATGGTTTTAGTCGAAATATTATTATTATCTGAACATGCACTTGTAATTAAGTTTAAAAATATTTTTGGTGTTGACTATACCTATATAATAATTACAATAAATCGAAATGCCTTAGCAGTGTGTGTTGTCTTTTTATTTTGTTTTATATTATGTTTTATTTCAAATATTTTGTTGTTGTTTGTACAGTCTACTGCATGTCCGGTTCTACAATTTTTTGTATGCGTAAAAGATTACATTATGCATTGATTTGCATAGATTATGCATTGATTGATGCATTGATTATTTGAACATTATTGTCTAAAAAAATATTACTTTCGAAAAAAAATTCTGGATTTTTTTCTTTGAAATAGAATACATTTTTAAGCTGCACATTGACGATGACTGTACAGCAACATTATCCACGTGGGTATGTATTGCGATTGGGACTTATACTGGTAAAGAAAACAAACTCGATTCGATCCAAATTTTAATCTATAAATTATCTTAAAAAATAATTACATAGTGTACTGTTTACGCCAAAAAGCGTTACTATTCTATGGACATATAATAAATATCGTACTATCCGCATAACAGCAAGATGGTCTCTAGTAGTCAGCCGCCGTGTTGGCGAGGTAGTCGCGCCGTCCAATGTTCGATGCCTGTTTGTTCTGTACCGCTTCCAACTTGGGACATTCTGTAACGAACAGATGTGTAAATAAATATTGTTAATATTGACATTGACCGTGTGGTAACGGCAGAGCAGAATACAATTGTCACTACCCCAAACCTCATACAAGGCAACTAAAGTTAAAATATTGATTAGGGATAGGCATTCCTCTTATGCCATGTACGTATGCCAAGTCATGTACTGGGAATTTGCCTATATATCTCCGAAGGGGTTGGCAGAGGTGATTTACCACCCACGTTTCGCCAATGGTATTAGGTAGATCCCATAGGTGGCGACCCTATAGCCATCGGGCATGTAAATCCCAGTACATTTAAATTGCTAGCTGGTATAAGAGGAACGCTGTTGCTGTCTTTACCCTTAGTCGCCTTGTACGACACTCGCGGGAGAGATTGGATGTGGGTGGTGGCAATTGTATTCTGCTCTGCTGTCACCACACGGCACTTCTCAGAGGTACGGTCAGCATCATAAGCCGATTACCACTTTAGCCCTCTCTCTTACCAAAGACAGCGCATGCGCAGTAATAATCGCCACTCATTTGTACGAAAACCATTGTAACAGGTACTAAAGTGTTAATCTACTTATGATATGCTGACTGTATGTAGTTAGGTAGGTGCCGTGTGGTGACGGCAGAGTAGAATACAATTGTCACCACCCCAAATCTCTCCCGTGGGTGTCGTACAAGGCGACTAAGGATAAATCAGTGATGAAGAATAGGCAGCAGGCAGCATAACATAATTGGCGAAAGCGGGTGCTGGTTCAACTCTGCCTGCCCCTTCGGGGATATAGGCGTGATTTATGTATGTATGTAGTTGATATACGAATAAACATACCGGTGATTCGATGACCAAGACCGCCGCAGTATGAGCACCCCTGGCCGTCGGGAGCAGGCACATCTGGTTCCCCGATCATGTCTAGCAGGAACGATGGCACCTGGGAACAAATAAAAAGTCTAAAGAACTATCTAAGTAACTAATTCCGGCTCTATTAATGAATAAAAGAGGAAATCGCTAGCGCAGTAACGCGTTCGGCCAGCGATTTCGTAAACTAAGCAATGTTCGCTAGTCATTAGATGGGTGACCAAAAATTTATTATCTCGAGTTCCTCCGTGCTTCGTAATACCCACCTACCCGCACTGGGCCAGCGCGGTGGATCATGGCCCAATCTCCCTATATTCTTTCATTTGTAGGAAAGGCCCGTGCCCCAGCAGTGGGGACACTAAAGGGCTGGTGATGATGATGATGTATCAGTGTCAGTGACGGCACAGTGCTCTCAGTGTCAGTGGCGACACCGGCAATCACGGAAGTAATCTTCAGAAAGTCGCCGATTTGCCTCCCCGGGGGATACAGCCTTCGTCCAACAAGTAGGTATCTTTCTTCAATAACTTACTCCTTAGTTTGTGCATAAGTGCATCCATCCAAATAAAAAACAGATCAATTCAATTTCAATTTGAACATTATATAAATGTCAGAAAAATTAGTACAAAGATTTTGGTGGTTAGAAAAAGAATTTTGAATAATTATTTAGACCATAATTATTATTGAATAATCAATAGGATTTACATGGCGAAAGTGAATGGAGAAATGGGATGGGGAAGGCCTAGGCAGATCTTTCATAATCAAATTGAAAGTCTATTAAAAAAGGGCCAGGGTACCACCTAACTCGATTGCTAAAGCAAACGCTATAGTTTATGACGTCATGCTGTAATTTCGCACCAAATATACCTCAACTATTAGCGATAGCTTAGGACGAATGATCACCGAATGATTTTGTAAAAATCAGGCACAAAATCCGTGCCGCCTAAAAATTCAGGATGGCTGCTATAGCCGTAAGCAGTGCATTGCAATATAGCTATCATCAGTAATCGAGTTAGGCGGTAGGCCCCCAGGTCAAGAGTACCCGAAGCGGACGGGCATGCATGAAGAGATTGATGAGATTGGATGAAGCGAAAGAAGTATGCAAGGATCGTAGCAAGTGGAGAGAAGTGATCTCTGCCTACCCCTGTGGGAGAAAGGCGTGACATATGTATTTATGTATAATCATTATTCGCGCATCAAGACCATAATTTTTCGAAATTCTTTTTCTAACCACCAAAAGAACGCCTACTCTGAAACTCCGAACGAACGAACTCACATCTATCCGTCCTCACGCCACTGCGTGTTAAAATAAGAGCGACAAAGACTCGATCGAACGAATAAACTTCCAGAGTAACGCCTCAGATCACTAGCCACAAACCTACCTTCTGTCCGGCCTCGGTGAGCAGATGAGCTAAATCCCTCAACACGCTGGTGTCCGCGGCGCGACCCAGCAGTGTGGTCGCCACACCGCCCCCGCCGGCTCGCCCGGTACGGCCGATGCGATGCACGTAGTTTTCGATGTCCTCCGGCATGTCGTAGTTGATCACGTGTTGGATGTTCGCAAAGTCCAACCCTGGGAGTGATACATGCATACATATATCAAAAGGTTCTGACACCAAACAAAATTTTCATAGAAAAACATGTTTTGAAGAATGCAAATAAAAATTTCCGCCAAAACACCTAAAATGGCAACGGCGCATGTGTGACGTCACGATTGTTTAAAACATGACAAATTCTATAGTAGAGTGATTTTGATTGGCAAACAAAATGTCAAAACGGTGTTAACGAAATCGTGACGTCACGCGGCGTTTGACCAAATATGGCGGATTGTTAAATTTTGTATTTTTATAAAATAAATATCAATCTGATAACGAGTGATTTTTAACGAATCTCCTTATCCCAAATTATTATTTTAAATCATTATTTCAGTGATTCTATGTAAGTTGGTGTCATCATCCCTATTTTCCAAATTCACTTCAATACGTTCTTCGCTGCCCGAATGACAGTGCACAATAATGTGTAGACCATTCTACACCAGCCCGGCTAGCATGACCGCCCAAACACGATACGATATAGTCATTTATCGCGATGAACTTATAAAAATCATTGGATTTTCGACAGTTCAAAGCGATAAATGGCTATATCATATCGTGTTTCGGTGGTCATGCTAGCCGGGCTGGTCGCTTCCTACCTTTGCTGGCGACATCGGTGGCGACAAGCACATCCTTCTCTCCGCGTCTGAACGCCTCCACTGCTCTCGACCTCTCCTCTTGATCCTTGCCGCCGTGGATAGCCACAGCTTCCACGCCTAAAGAACAGTTCCACATTAGAACAGGGGGCTAGAGGGAGATAGCAACTGGACAATCTATTCGAACGAATACAATACAAATGTTTTTTTTTATGCTAGATTAGGAAGCTCATGCCCTTCATCTCACCTGAGGGTAGGTGATGATAAGGGCCGAAAACAGAATCTAAAATAGAGCGTCTGGATCATCTGGATCCTCTACTACAGGGGCTGGCATCTATCACACATTGTCGGAGCACAATAACCCTGTTAAAGTTATTATTATGGCGACAGATTTTGATAAGATGGTGGTAGCCGGGCGGACTTGAAAGAGGTCCTACCACTGACCGAGCCGAGCACAAATTTGTACCCCCTGGGGATCGAACCCGGGACCTCTGGATCTTAATATCCGGTGGCCGAACCAGTAGACCACGGAGGCGGTTTAAAATGTACGAAACTGACGTACTCGTATTACCGAGAGATAAGCATGGCGACCGTCGTTACATGTCAAATGTAAAAGAGTAGTTGTCAAAGATCGACATTCGTTGCATCGGTTGCCACTCCGCTAAGCACCCAACGTAGATATGGGGTCAAAACGTGACACAAAAAAAAAAATTTTAAAACAATTGACCTGGGGACCTAGTCAAGTGGCTTATCTATTCGAACGCATAAAAAACAAAAGTATGAAACTGACGTATTGTCTTCTCTGTAATACGTCTGTTACATACATTTTGTATTCTATGCGTTTGATAGATTGGCCGCTTGGCTAGGGGGGCTGGTGTGAGATTCGACCCCGTGTAGCCTCCTCTCACCACCATTCCCCAATATACAGTCCGTCCACCCCGCCCGCCACACTCCCAAAACCCACCCTTGAGCAGCAGATACTCGTGAATAGCGTCCACATCCTGCTTCCTCTCGGCAAATACCAGCACCGGCGACGGTGCCTTCTGCAGGCACCATCCACTCAGACACACCCACAAAACACCCACCCACCCAGATACACCCACAACACCCACCCAAACACATCCACAATACACCCATCCACCCGAAACATCCACAACACACACCCACAGCAGGTGCACGGTGCGAGCGTCCGCCTTTACCGCCTCCAACTGCTGCAGGACTGCTTTCACACAATCCATCCATCGCTTCTTCGCTCTTCCTCCCATTCCAGGTCCATGCACATCCATACTTAACATACCGGGCAAAATCTTCCTTTCATCATCATCACCAGCCCTTTTAATGTCCCCACTGCTGGGGCACAGGCCTTCCCTATGGATGGAAGAATATAGGGAGAGTAAGCTTCCCTTACAAACACAAAAAAGCAACTCCCAAAACCCACCTTTGAGAAGAAGATACTCGTGAATCGCGTCCACGTCCTGCTTCCTCTCAGCGAAGACCAGCACCGGTGGGGGTGTCTTCTGGAGGCATTGCAGAAGGTGCACGGTGCGGGCCTCCGCCTTGACGGCCTCCAACTGTTGAAGGACGGCTAGGGACGCCGCCCCGGCGCGACCCACGTTCACCGTCACCGGCTTCACCAGGGCCGACCTGGTCAAAGAAACCTGTTTACACAAATCGTGGGCTTCAAGCCAGAGGGGCGAATAAAAAAAAGCATTTTTTTTATCAAGCCTAACGCCTCTAATTTATCGATACACAACCTCCATTGTTTTCATGTTTAAAAAATAATTGAAAAAAAATTAAACATTTCACATAAACATAAAATACGAATCATTGGACACACAACTGGGGATAAAGTTAAGAAGTTTTATTGTATTCTGTCCTGAAAAGTAGGGATTTGATTATACGCCCCTCTGGCTCGGAGCCCACGAAATTTAATCCCCGTGCCAACTATCACACCAGCACGCCCGCGCGCCCCACCAAGCAAGGACGCGCTCACCGCGCTGCGTTCCAGTAGTAACACAACTTAACCGCATCCGTGGTCTAGTGGTTCGTCCACCGGAATTAAGATCTAGAGGTCCCGGGTTCGATCTCCAGGGAGGTACAAATTTTTGCTCGGTGTAGTTGGTGGTAGAACTTCTTTGGAGTCCGCCTGGCTAGCTACCCCTATAATAATGTTAATAACATTATTGTGTTCCGGTGTTCCTCAGTGTTGAGGAGGTAGGAAGTGGAGTGTCAACCACTTTATTGGCCGACCGTACCTGCCGTACTCACCTCGCGAAGTTCTGTATCTTCCTAGGCATGGTTGCGCTGAAGAGCAGCGTCTGCCTCTGCCCAGCGAAGTAGGAGAAGATGGTGCGGACGTCCTCTTCGAAGCCCATGTCGATCATCCGGTCCGCTTCGTCCATGCACAGATACCGGCACACGTTGAGTCGGACCTGCGGAATAGTTCAATTATTTCTACATAACTTTCTGCCGCACTCAGAGACGTCAAATAACGTTAATGAGTACTTAACGTCAAATAATGACAATTCAAAACTAGCTATTCTTGCCGGATCTATGGTCTAGATTTGAATGAAAATTTTTGACATTAAATACTCATTAAAGTTAATTGACGTCTCTGAGTGCGGCAGTTTATATTGTATTCAACAAAAAAGTAACGCAGAATAGGCCGCCCCGACTCATCCCATAGGTGTCGTAACGTAAAAGTCGACTAAGGTAGATTGCTCGGTGTAGAACAATAAGCAACTTGGAACAATAAGCAAGATGGACTGGGAACAGGGCAGGGAGAGCAGGATTGTACTTTATTGAAAAAAAAAACAATTGAAAACATTAGAAGTAAATGTCTTAATCCAGATAGCTTGATCTGATTTTTATTTAATTATGTTATTATTGTATTATTTATAAATATTTGATGACTTTTATTTGTGAGAAGGAAAAATGTGCTGTGTGGTGACAGCAGAGCAGAATACAATTGCCACCACCCCCAATCTCTTCCGGGGGTGTCGTACAATACAACTAAGGATTAAGACAGTCATAAGATCGTCTAGATAAATAGGAACGTAATATATTCCCGTTAATTCGTCTAAAATAGTGACCACTAACCATTTTCTTGTCAAGCATGTCCATGAGCCGGCCGGGTGTGGCCACCATGATGTGAACGCCTCTCTGAACCACCTCCATGCTCTCCGACACAGGAACCCCTAAGCAACAATTGAATTTGGCGATAGTCGTAGTCTACATCAATGTTGAGCTTGCTTTAGTGAATTTAATGAGTTTGAGCCCCGACTATTGAAACGCTACTCAAATTTTGAGCACTGCTTATAAAGTTGAGTGTAAAATACCTGTCAGAATTTGTATGGATAAATGTTATGCCGAAACTTTGAGTAGTGTTTCTGAATTCGGGGGTGAGTCTTATGGTAATGAAACTTAACTATGCTGTTACCCACCTCTGATCAAAACACATGATGGAACCTTAAATTTTACTTCAAGAGATATTGTGATCAGTTACTTGTGTTAGTTTGCCTCACATCATCCCCTCTAGGGATGGATAGTGTGAGTGGAAACATACATAATAATAGGTATATTAATCACGCCTATTTCACCACCCCCATTTACCACTCTTGGGTGTCGTTAGAGGCAATACGTGCCAGTAATTGGTGTAATTTGTGTGTAGGGGCGTAATTTATGTAAGTGTGGTATACAATGCACATAATAATTCGATCTGACATGCGAGGGCAAATTATTTTATTATGTAGTTGATAAGTTTTATTTCTTTAATAGGATTTTCTTAGGGTTATATTTAATTGATCACCAAATTAATCACTGCTTTGATGAACATTGAGTGATAATTTGCTACGTATTCAATTTATTTCGAAGAGCAGCGTAATATTTTCCTTACCACCGATAGCGAGGCATGTTCGTATCTCTGGGTTCCCACATTGTTTGAGTTGCTTGACGAAATGCTGTATGATATCATGTGTTTGCTTGGCGAGCTCGCGTGAAGGGCATATGATCAATCCGTACGGACCTTCATTTCTGTAACAATATTTCTGTGTGTAAAGCGACCTTTGTGTCATTGAGATTTACAACCCTTCGTGACCGTTATGGCGCTGCTGCCTCGAAAATATTCAACAATTAGATTCATGCCTAACTCCTATTTTTCCTACTAATGTTGTTCTGATTTTCAAACATGTTTCAAATATAGCAATCAATAAAGTATTTTATGTCACACTTGACCATAAACTGGCCTTTTCCCCCCTTTACGCGTACGGAAAATCCCACTACCTGGCCAGGGGGTGACATAAAATTATTATCTTACCTCGGGCTATAAAAAGAAGTCCCAGTTCGCATATTTATTGCCCTCGCCTTCAGCTCGGGCGAAAAATACTTGCGATCGATTATAATCTACCATTACAAAAGCGAAAACATTAATGGTACTATTCGATTTTAATTTTAACATTTAATATAAAAGTTAGAAAAATTAGTACAAAGATTTTGGTGGTTAGAAAAAGAATTTCGAAAAATTATGATCTTGAGGCGGGAATCGAACCCGCGTCCGCTGCTATCCGGGCAGGTGCCTGACCGCTCGGCCACCCAAGACACTAATTAACTTGCCGAAATTCTTCTAACCTTTACACTTCACGTTGTAAGCCAACGGGTACCCTCGCAATGTAGAAATAAATTTCAAACATTCCAAAGCAGATATTTTTACAAATACCGTGCGTTCGGTGGAGCTTGGGTTTGCTTTATAAACTATTCGATTTTAATTTTAACATTAATGGTAATTTCTCGATAGAAACGTAAAACCAAAGATGACCATCATAATTCCATTTTATTAGTGTTATAATAAACAAACAACCGTATTGGAAACCAATTTGCTTTTTTTTCTTTCTATAACACGGTTAAGCATCTCACCGCGGATGATGAAAGGTGTTAGTGAAGGGAAAATCGGCAAAACTCACCTGATAAAAGGCATCTTCGTCTCCTGCTCCAAGCAGAACATCACCAGAGGCAGTGTGAACACGAGTGTCTTCCCCGAGCCAGTGAAAGCGATCCCGATCATGTCGCGGCCGCTCAAGACTGCCGGTATGCCCTGCACCTGGATAGGTGTGGGCGTCTTGATGCCCTTGGCTTCTAAGCCCCTGAGGATTCCTGGTGAAAAGTTGCAACAGTTTTTTTTTATTGCACAATGCCCTCGGCTTTTAAAAGCCCCTGAGGATTCATGGTGAAAAGTTGACAGTTTTTTTTTTATTGCACAATGCCCTTGGTTTTTAAGCTCCTGGTGAAAAGACAGTTTATTTTATTGCACAGACAGGCATATGAGTAAGAGCTGGTACACAACACTGCAAATTGGAGCTCGCTAGCGCAGTGGTATAGCGCTTGGCTTGCGATTACTAAGCGTAAACTAGAAGCAATGGTCGCTAAGGCCGGTCATTGGAGAGGTGACCAAAAATTGATTATCTCGAGCTCCTCCGTGCTCCCGAAGGCACGTTAAGCCGCATCTGCAGTCGTTAATACCCAACAACCATCACTGGGCCAGCGTGGTGAGTTATGGCCCAATCGGTCCCGGCTGCATCTGCAGACGTTGATACCCACCAACCTGCACTTGGCCAGCTTGGTCCCAATCTTCCTATATTCTTCCATCCATAGGGAAGACAGCCAGCCCCTCTGTTAAGGACAGAGGGGTTGGCTGTCTTTCAGGTGAAGCTCGATTTCACCTTCTGACCCTAATTGTCACATATCATCAGGTAAGATAAAGATTAAGAGTTATCCTGTCCAGCATACAAAAAAAACCCATGCCCGATGCATACCTTTAGGAAACTTCATGTGCTGGAATGTCTTTATGGGTGGTGGCACCTCCTCCCCTTCCACCAAAATGCGTAGTTCTCTCCGGACCCTGTCGTGCCTCTCCTCTGGCATTTCCAGGATACTCCGAGGGGCTCGCCAGGAGGTCTTGATGGGTTCTTCGTATTGTATGCCTGGTGGAGAAGTTTTTAGTCTATTAATGTAGCAGCAGGCATCACTCCAACTAAGACATTTAATATTTATTTTATTTATTTATGATCAAAACAAATTAGAACAAGTTTGTTATTAACTTATCACAATGCTAACCTGTCGAATTTACATTTTGGTGAGAATATTAAATTTATTGGTGATCCATTTTCAATACGTTCCATTCTAATAATAGCTTTGTTATTTCACATTATACAACATGCTCGTTCCCAAAGGAATAGGCACAGGTAACTTCATTTGATAGGTTTGTTAATCGTAGTATTACTTAGACTACAAGGATAATGTTGATGTCTTTTAAAGCTTTTTATGGATATAAGCTGTTGGCTTAAACTTGCTCTATTACACTTTCCAAGTTTCACTTTCCTGTTACGAACATAGTCCTATTTCACATTACCTTTCGCTAATTCTGCTACACCCATAAGAGCTTTGCTCTGTGCTACACTCTCTAGGATATGCTGTTCCTCCCTCGCTTGTCTCTCTGCTGCGGATAGCGCTCTTGCCTCCGCTAACCTTTTCAGCTCACTATGCTGGTCAAGTAGGGACACATAACGGCGACCCCATTCCTCTTGTGAAGCTGTTAACACATAAATCAATTTAGTCTTAAGTAAAAAAACCTTTGTAAAAAAAAAACATACATAAATGACACCTATATCCCCCTGAAGGGGTAGGTAGTGTGAATGAGTGAGAGTGAAACACCCATGTTTTGCCGATTGTGAAAAAGAAACTTTATTTTTATTTATTTATTAAGAATTACGCACATAACGTAAGCATAAAAATTTAAAAATACATAGCATAAATCACAGAGGTATATTATACCCATCTAATATACTAAATAACACAGCCGTGTGGTGACGGCAGAGTAGAATACAATTGTCACCAACCCAAATCTCTCCCGTGGGTGTCGTACAAGGCGACTAAGGATAAATCAGTGATGAGGAATAGGCAGCAGCGTTCCTCGTATATCATCTAGCTATTACCTACTGCGACTTTTGTGACCGATAAATGACAATAGGCTCACCACCTATTACATGGGACCTAACATAACTGGCGAAACGTGGGTGCTAGTTCACCTCTGCCTACCCCTTCGGAGATAAAGGCGTGATTTATTTATGTAATATACTAAATAAACATATATGACAACGGAAAACTACAACTTAAGAACAAATGCTAGCTTTCCACTTCACTCCCAGCAGAGGGTTGGTTTACTTAGGTTGCACATTTTCGTACTCAACAAAACAAAATTGGGTCATTTTACTTACTTTCATCATCGGGGTCATTGTCACTAGAACTTTTGGTTTCCGCATTGCCCTCAGAAGCCAACTGGCCAAGCCTCCCCAGTTTCATAAGTTTTTGTTTCATTCGTTCCTTGACTGGCACGTAGGGTTGATAATTATCTAAATCTTCCTCTGATTCCGATGACTTCTCCTCCCGCCTGTATCTCTTGACGGGTGGAGGCTTTTCTGCCATTTTTGTGATTAGTGCTTAATTTATATTTATTTGTATTCGAATTTTTTAGGTATCAAAGTAAATAAACAACAACACAACACAACATCAAGCATCATGATACTTAAACTTAGGCATGACAGCCAGATGTAATAGTAGGCACGCACACACACGACGACAAAATTAAATGTTAATCAAATCTAATTTAAACTGTGGACCCTAGAATTAAAGAGGGATATTGCATGGCAGCATCCAGCCATCCAATTGCAAACTAATAACACAAATTTGACATATGCGTTCCATTTTACGATTTTACTGACAAGATTTTTAGCAGATTCATTAAAATAAATAATAAATAAATAAATCATTAACAGGTAATATATAAAAAATAAAGAATCTAGGTAGGTACCTATGTTTAAGTTTCAATTCTATCTCTCTCTATCTAGAAAAAATAACTTGAAGAGCTAACTGTTTACAAAGAAGGTTTAAAAGCTTTATTTGATAATTTTTTTCAAGAAACACACGTTTAGTTTTTATTTATATAATTTTAATTCTAATAGGTATTGAGAGATTCTATCATTTCCGACAATTTTGACAAGATAAGCTACCAACTTCAAAAACTAATCTTTTATCTATTGACAATATTGTTTGTCTTGTCATGTCATAAAAAATTGTCAAAATATGCAAGTGACACGTAACTTCACATAATTAAATTAAATTTTTGTGACCTCCAAATGTGCAAATTTAGTTCAAATTGTGTGTCCGCCGGTGTAATTTGATAACAATATGTCAGACAAAAGTTTCGGTGACCACCTCAATAGGAACATTGTGAAGAACCCACTTCTGTCTTCTGCTGTGACTGGTCTCTCTATAGAAGATTTGACGCACAACGCTGTTTTGCTGCCCGCTGCCCCTAGCCAGGAGATCAACCCGAGGCAAGGTGAGTATCTGTCTTTATTTTTATCATGTATATTTGTAGAACCTAAGCGGCCTTGGATCCAATACATGCCAATTTCCGTGCGATCGCATAAGCAAACACAATGTCAATATTTGGCAATTTTTTACAGTTTCTGTCGTGTTTTTAATGTTACTACCGTAACAATAACATAATGTATCAAACAAAGAACATTATTGATTAATAAAGACTGCGTTATATTTTGTTTGTTTGAAAGTGAAAAGTGAAGTGCTATGCAATGTCGTCTTTTTTATACAAATCATACCGCAACGCGCCATTTGACAGTGGATTTTTGCCCGAAATGTGCTATTCGACGCAACTGAAGTATAAAAAGGTGGAAAATTATTTCTATAAGCCCATATTTGTAAGTTTATATCTGATTAGGTTTCTGCCAAATGACATGACATAATATAAACAATAAGTAAACCATTTTTGTCAATAATCATCATACTTCATGTCTGTTTCTATCATATCTTTAAATATCTGGATAGTTAATATAATTTCAAATGAAGTTTTAAAACAAATTTTAATGTTTTGTTTTTATATTTCCTAGTATCAGCTGAAATAATATTCAAATTGTTAATATGTACCTACATTAAAATAATAATATAGTAGGTACCCACCTCGAAAGATTACAACTGATATTATCTACAAAGGGCTGGTGATGATGATAATTATGGAAAAATTATTATTTAAAATCAAATCTAACATCCACAAACATTTGTGAGGCCTGTTGGCTTACCACATGATAATTGACCTACTAGTCGACCAAGTGGCAAAGGCAGCCTGGATTGTGAAGGATGTGTTCCCGCAACAGGCCAAAAGATAATTTCTTTCTGACCTTATATTGTTTTAAGCTTATGTGGTCACTTTCATCTTTAAATTGTGAATAAACTGAATTTACGGGATTTTTGTTATGATTCCAATATTTGCCGAAATATCTGAATCATAACAAAATCCAGGTACGTGGTATAAATCCCGTTTATTCACAATTCTTTCTGACCTGTTTTTCATTGTAAAAATTTTTATTACAATATGACCTACCTAGATATGTTCAAATAGTGTATTCTGAATTTATTGCAGCAGTGGGATCTTATAGGTTAGATAAAAAAAAGATTTATTGAAAATATGAATATATCATTCCATTATAAAAGAAAACAACACAATCCTCAGTAAATAAATACATTTTATTGCAACTTATGTAGACTTTAAAAAAATACATTGTTTAAATTTCCACTTAACATAAAATTAAATAAACTACCCGTATTAGTAAATATTGTCAATTAACCTTATTGTGATACATTATCCACAACTTGTCAAAGCCAAGTCTCTGATAATTCAGGAGTCAGTAGCAATGAAAAACATTTTTATTGAAGCAAATGAAAATCAGATTTTACAGTGATTTAAATGTATACATTTCATTTTTAATAACTAGGTATGCCCACTAAGTCAATTGTCAACTTTTTAAAGAAAACTTGTTTAATAAATTCTTCTATCAAACTTTTTAATATGCTTACTTTTAAACTTAAATAATAACCATCTTAATTGCTAGTTATATACCTATAGAAAAGGTAACATTACAAATATATAGCTTTATAAGCTTAGCTTGTATATCTTCTGAATCAACATGATTATTTCTATCTCACTCTTTTATATGACTTCAAAGTGTAATAAAACGATTTGAGCTATGATCTGTACTGAATGTGTATTACATGTATTAATAAATAAATTAAGACAAAGTCATGCAAATACTGCATTTACATGTTAAAGTAAGCCACATACATAAATCCAAAATGGTTATGATTCTATTGAATTATATAGAGTTCATATCAAAAGATAAAGCACCTTTTAAGTTCAGCTTCGTGTATTATTATATAATTCACCCTTATTCTTACTTAAACATTTACGTTTACCGAGAACATTAGACAAATTATTATGGTGGTATATTACTTACTAGCCAAAAAGTACGATATCAAAAAATTACTTCTGAGAAATTCAGTAAATTAGCTTTTACCCCTAAGTGATTAGTAATTTCAGATAAAATTAAAATAAAGAGTTAAAGCTTAGCCCATTATATAGATAATTGGTCAAACTGTCAGATTTACAACAAAATGGATTTTTTTAGATACCGCTTTTGACTTATAAGGTCAGTTTAGTACAATCAAGGGCATGTCAGGTTACCAAAATAGTTACCTCTAACTAGAATTCACGGCTAGTTTAGTTCTATGATCAAAGTGTAAATGTAATTTTGTTGCTGTTTTGTATCAGCCAGCTTTCAAGTTGCATATTTATAAATATGATTATTATTTATATTTTTCCCTTATCTAGCACTTAAGCTACATAGTTTGGGCTCTATATGCTAGAGGTGAGCAGAATACAATTGTCACCATCCCCTATCTCTTTCACTTGTATCGTACAAGGCGACTAAGGATGGGTAAAGATAGCGATGATTTATACCACCTGGCAATATACTGCGATATAAGTACCTACCCAATAGATATCAATAGGGTAGCTGCCTATTACTCTGTACCTAATATAGGAGAAACGTGAGTGTTAAAGAAATAGGCGTGATTTACGTATGTATGTATGAATAATGAAACCTGTCAAATTCACAACACTGTACTGTATTGTATAAATGACTGCAACTGTACAAATGATTTAAATTAAATTGTGTGAGATAATTGGACACTACCATTTGAGTCAGGTGCAGCGATTCTTTATTACCTTCATCAGCAGTGACGTATTTACTTTGAATTTTAATAGCTCTGTCCACATGTACAAATAGCAATGTGTATGTTATACAAATGTGAAAACCATAGATAGCCCTGATCCAATCAATATTTATTTTAATCGATTAAAAGTTGACTGTTTTATCAGATCTGTTTTCATGTATGGTTCGGAAAGTTGATCTGTGAAGAAGACTGATGAAAGATAATTACATGCAGGAGAGATGAGTATGAGAGTCTTCATATTTCAAGTGGCTATAACCGTGATGTACATGAAGAGGAAGACCGCAGTAGAGATGGACGGATTTCGTGAGAAATTACATGAAAGTGAATGAGGAGATGACATTTAATAGGAGTGAATGGAAGTTAAAAAACAAACTGCGCCGTCCCTAAATGAAATGGAATAAGGGCAAGTGGATGTTTATTGAAAGTTGACTATTCAATTGAGTCCTCATTGAGAAACATTCCAGTACATGCGCCAGTTAGGTAAAACTTGACGTGAAGCATATTTAATAAACCTGACAAAATATCTAATATTGTAGAGATTAAAATCTGTGGGTGTTAGCTTATTCATCACTGCCTTCTCCTCCTTCTCCTTCAGGGATAAAGTGTGATTTATGTATGTATCCCTATAAGTCGTTCGAAACTTTTAAGTCTTTGTACTTTTCGTAACAATTATTATTTGTCTTTGCTGTTTGCTCTTTGATAATATTAACCCTATTTTAAAACTAAAAATGTATTCGCAATTTAATTTTGGAATTGCCTGAGTGCCTAGCTAAGTGGGCATTCAATTGCGTCGGATGAAACTGACGTATTACTGAAAAAACAACATGGCGTCCGTAGTGTCAAATGTGAAAGTAATTGTCAAAAATTGTCATTTGCTCTATAGAAACGTTGTATCGTTTGCCACTTGGTTAAGCACCCTACTTGTTCTTTAAATTAAAATCGTGTCATGGCGTTTGTCGGCGGCCACGACCACTAAGCAGCTTCTGGAAACTTCTCTGGGAGAAGCCGCGTTAGTAGATTATAATTAGTTATGTACATAATATTACATTCTATAAATGGACAATGGCAAGGATCCCAAGTCGCGCCGTGTCAGGGTTTTTGGACACAAATTGTGACAACTGTGACGTATGAACCGACTCTTAACACCGACAATAGTGTCGAGTTAGACCCCGTTCAAATGTACCTACGCGCGATTGAGACGCGTTTCGTTATACATTGCTCGCTATTAAGCAGCATAAGCTAATATTGTTGGTTAATAACGAGCAATGTATAACGAACGGAACAGGATCTTATTATCCGTCGCGCTGTACGGTCAACAGCACGACAGGTTTCCACAGTATGTCAAATTTTCTTAATCGACTTTGTGCTTTACCATCAAGAAGTTAAGTTTGACAATCAATTGGAGATAATTGACAGTTTTGGGTAGTCTTGAAGTGGCGTTGACCGTACATTCGTAATATTAATTACCCGCAATATGTGAACTTTTCTCAGTCGGCTTCATGCCTTACGACAAACTAATTAAGGTTGGCTGACAATCGATTCGATATTCCATTGACAATGTTCACATCTCAATCACTCTCTCTGTTCATCGGTCTCTCGACATGGTCCTTTTCGTCTCTTTTCTATACATTCCTTATCACTAGCACCTTTCCGGCGTGATGGATGATATGCATCTGAATGGAGTGGATGGCTTTATGACGTCTGACCGACATTAATGGAAGAGGAAACATACTGCGCCGACCCCAGGTAAACTGGGAACAGGGCAGGATCAAGAAGAAGAATCGACTCAAGATATTTGACTTTTTTGTATAGTCCGTACTTTCAATAGATGTGTCGCTACAAGGGCTATCAAAAGTACAGACTATACGAAACTATCAAACGTTATCAATCGATTATCAACCTCAACTAGTCAGCCGCAAGGCACAAAGCCGCTTATGTGTGTAGTTGGGACCCCTAGGAATATTAACGTCCTAGCTGACGTTCCTTGATGACGTAGCGTAGCTGGGCAGCTCCCGCGATTCCCGCCGTCTCCTGACGCACCAGAAAATTAGGAATATGACGAGGGCAATCAGGCCTATAGCAAGAAAGACTCCGAGCACTATAGCCGCTATGCCGGCGCCTGTGATGTAATCTGAAAGGGATATAATTGCGTCATTGTGCGTTACAAAGAAAAACAGGTTAGGAAAAGTTTGAAAAATTGCAGTCTTGATGCGGGAATCGAACCTCCGCAATCTGGGAAAGTTGTCACCATACCACTCGGCCAACCAAAACGTTATAGTTACTTGCCAAAATTTCTCTAACCTACAGATCGGTTACGCACTACGTCCGACCCGAATCCGAGAAAATATGGAATACTTGATTTGACGGAAAGAAATCGGATTACAGATATCGGATCTAGTGCGTAAGTTACTATAGAAATAGTTATACGGCTACCACGGACCATATTTCCACGTATTCGAATCGGACGCAGTGCGTAACCGCTCTTACACTTCACGTTGCAAGTTAACGGGTACCCTCTCACTGTTCAAATAAATTCCTGACATCCAAAGCGGTAATCTTTACAAATACGCATGGTGCATACGGTTTAGCTTTCAAAAATTAAAATTTCCGCCAAAACAGCAATGGCGTCTGTGTGACGTCACTATAGCGTCTTGACATCCCTATTGCGTCGTTCTTGTTTTGTTGTGCCTTTCTCCCACAGGGGTAGGCATGATCTCTCACATACCTCTATCATTTCTTTCTCTTTACATACTTGTTTCGCTTTTCTTAATACTCACTGGATATGTCCACAACATAACTGTTAGCGTTTCCGAACGCGTCCACCGCTGTCACCACCAGTCTTGGTGCGCAACAGGTCGCCCTGTAAGACGCTATCACCTCTTCGCGGGATCCAGAAATGAAGTTGCTATCATACACCAGTCCTATTGGAGACGACGATAGTCGCAGAAGGCCTGGAACAATTTTGACTTGTAAGCCTAGCGTGTCATGCTGGCCTGGTAGCGGAAAAATAACCTAGAATGTATCAGTCCCCCTCCGTAAAAGCCGACTAAGGGGAATCACCTGTTTTTTTTTAAGCTAGACAGGGAAGCTCTTGCCCTTGATCTTACGTGATGGTAACGTGACGATAAGGGCCGAAGATGGAATCGAGATTCACCTGGATCCCACACCACGGAGGGGCTGGCTATCTTATCACAATTGTCGGAACACAATAATGCTGTTAACATTGTTATTGATCATTATTGAGGAAGAAGAAGAAGTAGAAGGCACGTTAAGCAGGAACCAATGCCTGCTGCGTCTGCAGTCGTAATACCCACCAATCCGCACTGGCACACTTCTGCCTATACTCTTCCATCCCTAGGAAGGGCCTGTTCCCCAGCATTGGAGAAGGCTGGTGATGTTGAGGGCAAGAAGAAGAAGAAGCTCTCTGTGAATTACAGAGCTTCTAAAGGGTTACCCACCAACCCGCACTGGGCGGGTGGTAGCGTGGTGGTGGCGTGGTAGGGTGGGTTAAGCCCATTCTCCCTATACGCTTCCATCCATTGGAAAGGTCCGTGCCCCAGCAGTGGGGACATTAAAAAGCTGATGATGAGGGCAAGAAGAAGAAGAAGTGAATTACAGAGCTCCTAAAGGGTTACCCACCAACCATGTGGGTACTTTAAAAGGGCTGGTGATGATGATGAAGATAACGGCGTTACCTCCGACTGAATCCCTGGCGATGATGGTGGCAGACCACACGTGCTGGGCGCAGTCGTCACCCAAGCGACCCATGCACGACCCCTGGAAGTTGTGACGCAGTTCCGGTGCCCACACGTCCGTGGTCGCCTGGCCGGGGTTGATGACGTACACATACGCGGATATGGACACCTGTTCTATGCCTGTGGAAGAGGAAGCGTTACGGTACTTTTTGGGAGGGAAGGTCATCATAAATTAGGTCTATAGGGTTTCTATTTTTTCAATTAAATAATATTGGGTAAAATAAATTCCAAAATTCTTTTATTCATTGCAGATTGATCGGTGTTTTTGACAGAAAGTACCCTCATAATTTTCGTTTCGCAATTCAACCAATTTATCTACGTTTATAATGTCACTTTATATCAAGTACGGAGACATTGTATTTTACAGAGGCCAAAGCACGAATGGTAACAATAATTCTTAATAGAAAAAATTTTGAGGATGGATGATCCGCTTCTCAATCCCATTTTCGTTTTATAATCAAACGGACGATTATTCAAACCCAAATCAAGTTAATTAGAAATGGAATAAACAATAAAAAAATGTATTTAAAATCATTTAGGGCCGATTTCACCGCAGAAATTAAACGCGATCAGTTGAAGTTGAACTCGTTTTATGCTCTAAACTGAGTTCCGCCACCAAGTTTGCATTCATCAAAACCAAGTTTTATTAAACTCAGTTTCTATGAGAGACGGTGAAATCGGCCCTTAGTATTTTAATAAATTAATGATTTCTATTTACGTTACGCCCGCGCATGTTATTGTCATATTTTCTCCTGGCGCAAAGAAGTCATGTCTCTCCCTCTCTGTCTGGGCCGAAATAACGTCCACAAGGTATAGATCTCATTACAGACAATTCAAAACTTGTCTCTATTCTTACTGGGTCTATGGTTTCGATTGTCATTTTTTGTATAGTACTCATTCAAGTTAATTGACACCTTTACGTGTGGCAGTTAGTTTCCATTTCCAATTAGAAACAGCGTTTAGAAGATTAGAATCACCATTTCCAATTAGAAACAAGGTCATCAGTCTGTGTTTAAACTTACCATATGCAGTGAAGGTTATGAAGTCTCTTGCTCCAGGCTGGGCACTCGGAGTGATGGTGAGCCCCACGATGACATTCTCAGTTTGCCCCGAAGCTATGGTCCTTCTACAAAAAGAGTTCATAGTGATTAATATTTTATCCTTCTTGCTGGTAAGGCCGGTCAGTATGACCACCGAAACACGATATGGTATAGCCATTTATCGTTTTGAACTGTCAAAAATCATTGGATTTTTGACAATTCAAAGCGATTAAATCATTGGCTTTTTAGACAGTTCAAAGTGATAAATGGCTATATTTATGTTCGGTGGTCATGCTAGCTAGGCTGGAAGCAGAAATATAACTGAAGAAGAAGAAGAATGTGCCAGCCCCGACTCACCCCGTCGTAAAAGTCGACTAAGGGAGATTGCCCAATGCAGACCAATAGCATACGCAAAAGAGTTGCCAGCCAAGCAAATCCTTCAGCATGGATTGAAATGTTACTGTCCCAATCACTCTCTCCGTTTGTCGGTTTCTCGACATGATCGTTTCCATAATTTTTCGATAAATCATAGCACCTTATCGGTATGACGTCTGACCATTATGAATGCAAGAGGAAACATACGACAATCCATTTGTATTTGCGATTCATTGCGATAACCTGTCTTGGAAAATAAACCATTCGCTCGCGTCATGTAAATCGTTTTGCCATTCTTCTTTCGCTCATCCCATCTACATGACCATCCGAGCATCCCTTTCTAACAATGCCGTGAATTACGTCTTCTTTGGCACACGCTCTGTAGAAATCTAAATACTTACTGCGTAGGGCTGATCCCAGTCAGGAACCTTTGCTCCCCTACTGCACCAAAACGGAAGGCGACTGATTGTTCTCTGTAGTTTGTGACCTCGAAATGTAACTGAAAATAAATGCCGCCATCAGCATCAGGAGCTCGATAACGCCTGCGATTGCGCAAACTAAGTAATTATTGGACAGATAACCAAGCATAATATCTCGAGTTCGTCCGTGCTTTACAAGGTTAAGCTGTTAGTCTCGGCTGCATCTGCAGTCGTTAATACCCACTGACCCGCACTGGGCCAGCGTGGTTGGTAATGGTATATCAAAGATCTCCCATACTCTTCCATCCATAAGGAAGGCCTGTGCCTCAGCAGTGGGTACAAAAGGCTGTTGATGATGATGAAGACTCCAGCGAATCCTACTCAATTCCTCTTCTAGTTCTAGCAGCTTCTCCTCAGTCCGCAGTATGAGTGTATTGTATGTTGCGGAAGAATAAGTGGAAGAAGAAGACAAATTGTGCCGACCCTACTTAGAGTAGGATAAGGGCAGGGAGAAGAAGATTGTATGTTGCCAGGGTCAAAACCGTTTGACAGGGTCAAAGTTTCCAGTTTGTATCGCTACCCTCCTTTGAAACGTACCTGTAAACTGTCACCTGGAGCGCCATAAAGCCTTGTGCTGAGACCAATTTGAACTGACGTTAAGAGAGATCCCCCTTGGTTGAGCACCTGTGAACAGATGAAGCAGTTATAATAGCCCATTCTTAAGAGAATTTATAAAAATCTAGTCTATACTTCCGCCTCCTTATTATAAAACGTTGACTAAAGTTATTCTTGGTTTAAAACTGATGTTGTCACTTATTTGCTGAATTAAAGACAGAGTTAGCATCAGTTTTAAACCACGACTAACTTTAGTCCATGTTATAATCGACCTCATAAGAAGGCTCAAAGTCATTCAATGGAGCAATGAAATGAGCTATACTCGGTTGTTCCCTGCGTAGTCCTTTGTCAAATGATGAAATCTGCAGTAAAAGTACCGAGGTCACTGACATAGCTATATTATATTCTTCCATCTATAGGGAAGGCGTATGCCCCATTAGAGAGGCCATTTATGATGATAAAATTAAGTCAAAACCCAAAGGACTGTGGTAAATTATACGTATTCAAAATCATCAATCTAACTAAAAAAACACCTCATGTCATGTTTGAAAAATACTTTATTTTGATACCTGTGACACGGCTCTGTTATACGGCAATACATTGCTGTCGTTATATTGTAGTTTTCCATTGTATATCCTGGCATTCGCCTCTTCTACCAGTTCCAAGTCGTTTCGGGAGTCGGGAAAAACAATGGCGGCTGACCTACTCGTGCGCGCTTCTGATTGGTGCGCCAATGGTCCTGCGAGCCGGACAAACGGTTCTCCTGGAAGATAAAGATTTTTAATGTACATTGTATTGAATTTTAGCGAATGGCTATGACTATGAGTTATTAATAATGTCTATGAGAGCCTTGGGTTCAATCCTACCGGCTTCGCCATGTAATATATTAATATATAGTTGGTGTGGTATCGAATAAATGAACAGCTCTCTTGAAGCGCTTACGCGATTTTATTAAGTTGATTTATTCGTGTCGTGATCGTAGAATAGTTCCGGAGCAAGCTAACGATTGCATGTGACTCAAGTCACTTACATTCTAGAGTCTGTAGCTATGGAATTCCTTTAAATTTACAGATTAGCTTATCTGTCTTAATTGTGATTCATGTTCTCTTTGTTGAGTCTGTATTTGGTGTATTTGGCAGAATTGCGTTTGGTTATGTGCCATGTACTGATTATTAATGAAAGAACGTTTTGTAATAAACCCACATCAAAGAACTACGCGGCCATCTCTCTGCGATGTTCCTAGGTCATCTGGGGTCGGCGCACTAGCCATCGTATCGTTTAACTCATGTCATCCATTACAACGAATCGTTTCTAGTGATGAATTAATGTATAGAAATAACCATAAAAGTAATGGAAAGAACCATGTCGAGTAATTGACGAACGAAGAGCATGATTGGGACACCACAGTTTTGACTTAGGTTTTACAGCCGGCCTTCAGCTATTCTGGTGCTCCAGAGTTATTTTTGGGCAATATCCTTTAGTCGACTTTTAAAACACTCCTGGGGTGAGTCGATTGGCTGATACATGCTCTCTTTTTTCGGTTCCAAGCCGGCATGGAAAGCGACCGTCAACCGGTAAAATTTATAATAAATTCTCATTAAATTATACATACCTTTGAAGTCTCTCCCCTCAATTTTCGCGTAGACCCGGGACCCCTTCACGTTTGGCAGTGACACGTCAGCTATCAAGTCTGCCGCCAAGGTTTCTGCGGAATTTTCGGTTTTCGCCACTGGAGGGTAGCTGTAGAAATGACAAAATTCACTTATCGAGTGGTTTTAAACTAAGAGACTGTTTTGTGTATGGTATTGCGAGGAAGGTTTTATCCTTCTGGCGAGCGCATGGTGTTAACCATGGTGGTATCACATACTATTACATAAATCACACCTATTTATACCCCCCAGGGGGAGACAGAAGTGAGACATACACGTTTTGCTAATTATGTCAAGTCGCATGTAATAATGGGCGAGCGTATTGCCATCTATCGGGCACGCAAATAAGCAGTATATTGCTATGTTAGGAGAATGCTGCTGCTCATTACTCATGCGTGTCTCGCCTTGTCCGACACCCGCGGGAGAGTTCACAACACTTTGGGTATACAGTATACCCACACAGTATACCACAACAGTATACCGTATACTGTTGTTAGTGGTTTGCCCTGCACCATTCGGGTACACCGGGCAATCTCCATTAGTCGACTTTTACGACACTCCTGTAGTAACCCTAGCACGGGACGTGAACAAAATCTTTCTCCACCACTTAACAGTGTTTTGTCTCTTGATTTAGTAGGCGGTAGAGCGAGAGGAAAAAAAAATTCTTTTCTCTATATCCCGTGCTACGGTGGCTGGTATGAGCCGGGGCTGGCACACTTTTCGTTATTATTTCGCTCCCAGGCCAGCATGGAAGAAAATTTTGAGTCATATATATTAATTCGCCAGCCCTTACTTGTATGATAGCTTGGCCAGCTGTTTCCCATACTCGTCAATAAGCACGGACTCACGAACGCTAGACACAGGACCGCTGATTCGGAGCTTCAATTTATCTGAAAGAATACAGTTTCGAACAAATGTATTGACTATTCGATTTTAATTTCAACATAATACTCGTATAAATGTTAGAAAAATTAGTACTAAGAATTTGGTGGTTAGGTTAGTTAGGTTTTTCTAACCACAAAATTATTTGTACAAATGTATTGATTTGATTGCCATGTAGGCATGGATGGATAAAGGTGAAAAGCTGCCATGTGGTGGCGGCAGTGCAGAATACAATTTTCACCATCCCTCATCTCTTCAACGGGTCTAAGAGAACTAATGGAATCCATTTGAAAATGAAGTCATGTTATTGGTATAGGGATGTGTTTGAGGGGAACCAATGGAATCACTCCATTTTCAAATAGACTGCAAAGCATCTGCAGACTGCTCGCAACGCATCCTCGCACATCACTGATGGAATAGCAGCCTGAGTATAAGCAGCGTTTCTACTATCTTATCACCTAGCAATATACGGCGACTTACGTTACGTGCTATATAGATGACTATAGGCTCGCTCCTATTACATAGGACCTAACATTGGTGGAACATTGATGTTAATTTACCTCTTTCTCTACCGGGAGGGAATAATAGGCGTCATTTATGTATGTAATATGTATGTATGTCCAGTCTCTCTATTCTGCTCTGCCCTCAAGACTCAACTTGGAATATGCAAAAGGAATTTGTCCCTTGCTCTATTGTAATAAGGGCCGATCTAGTGGCATCTAATGCCGTTCTAAGCGCAATATCGATCTTATCATGGTCGGTGTTTTCCTTGGCTGTGCCGAGATAACCTATTGGTCCGCTCGGACGTCATTCGGTTCCTGGTTCCAGTGTGGCGTTCTTGGAACTCGTGTATTGGAAAACGGGTGAAAGGTTGCCTATTGGTATCGTTACATCGAAAGTAAATAAGGCTTGGTACACAAGGAATATGACGTATTTGACCACGCCGTGTGACTACCCCCCATCTCTCTCGTGGGTGTCCTACAAGACGACTAAGGGTAAAGGCAGCGACGAGTAATGGGCAGCAGCATTCCTCTCATACCACCTTACAATATACTGCGATTTATGTATGGCAATAGGCTCGCTTAACTGGCGAAAAGTGGGTGTTAATTCACCTCTGCCTACCCCTTTGGGGATATAGGCGTAATTTATGTATGTATGTAGATTGTAGGTATGTCTCTTACATTTGACACGACGGTCGCCATGTTTTCTCTGTATTAAGTAGATTCGTCAGTTTCATACAATTTTGTATTCTATTCGTTCGAATACATTGGCCACTTGTCTAGAGGGGCTGGAGATCGATAGCGCAGAGGCTTAGCGCGCTCGGTTGCTGCAGTTGCTCAAACCAAGCAAAGTTCGCTAAGACCGGTCAATGGATGGGTGACCAATGATGTGTTTTCTTGAGTTTGGCGAGAAAGGCTTGCATTCCAACAAATAGAGCATTGTTTTTTTTATAGTTTATTTACTATATTAAAAAATCATATCATTAATAATCGTGTCGATTTAGCCTGTTTACAAATAGGAGTTACTCATATGTTTGATGTCAATGGTAATAAAAAATACTATATCTGATTAAATATTAGGTCGTCTGTCCATTTGTAAAGCTGCGCGTTAGCTGTTCACAAGCTATATTTTTGTAATTGTAATTAGAACATTACAATTAATTATGTTTTTGTCCAGCCCGGCTAACATGACCACCGAAACAGGATATGATATAGCCATTTATCGTTTCGAACTGTAAAATATCATTGAATTTTTGACAGTTTAAAGCAATAAATGGTTATATTTTCAAGCCTTTATGGCTTTAACATATAATTGAAGTCATATAGCGCTTTGAATAGTCAAAAATACAATGTTTTTTACAGTTCAAAGTGATAAATGGCTTTATCATATCGTATTTCGGTGGTCAGGCTAGCCGGGCAGAGGCTAGCCGGGCAGGTGTGACAAACGATAAAGTGGACTTTTCTGCTCGCTACGCGTACGGAAATTCCCACTTCCCGGTTCCCGGCCAGCGGGTGATATAAAACTATAATCTAACCTCGGGCGAAAAAAAAGAAAGCCTGTATCGCCCCCGCCTTCGGCTCGCGAATCAAATACTTGCGATCTGCGACATTCTTTGTTTTATCGCCCTTGGTATATAATGTACTATTTCAGTTTTCGCCATTCACATAGGGGGTGGTGACATTTGTATTCTGATTTGTCGTCACCATACGGCTCGACCGATAACTGATCGTATTATAGCTCGTCGACATAGCGTTATAACTGGACACCGACCATTATCTTTGTATGTAGTTATTTATCAGGTCGAAATGTCTTAATGAACTATATCGATAAGCTGTGATTGTGGGCTGTCCTACAATCGCACTGAATGATAATAAAATGAATGTTTAGTTGCCAATAGTTGACGTGCGCAAGCGCACACGATTTCGCGTTTCCGTGTTCTTCTGCAATGAAATAGTGATGTGGTGCTGTTTTTTTTAACTCTTAAATTGTTTATTGTTTCTTTTTGCCGGCCACCAGTGGGAGCTTAGAGGCTAATATATAAAAATTGACGGCCGGTTTGGTTGAATATTGCTGGCTATAGTTCGAATCCTGGTAGGGGCAAAAATTTTTTGATGAACACAGACATTTGTTCTCGCTTCGTAATTGTTTATATGTAGTATATTTTCAATATTTATAACTTTCTGACCCGACAGACGTTTTCCTGTCTTAGCTATGAATATTTACAGTTAAATAAATTGAAAATAATAGATTGATCAATTATATTTCGACTAAAAATATATCAATTCTTCGCAATTTTCTTAATTTTTCTTACCGCCAGAACCTTTCAAACAAGCATTTTAGAAAACTTTAAAAAATAATTCAAATATTTTATTGCTTACTAAGAAGATTAATTCGTCAAGAAAAAGTCGCTCTAAAGTTATGAAGTAACCAAGAGAAATGGGGATTCATAATTTTGACTGTAGACTGCCTGTCGGTTTCCTAAAATTGAATTCTTTACCTAAATCTTTGCCTTTAGAAGATGTCGCTAGTAACGAACGTAGCCTTGGTTGGCCTATAATTTGAAATAAAAAAAAGTTTTCGTAGTGGCGTCTGTGCGACTGGATTTTTTAAATTTTATTCTGTTGAATTTATGCTGGCGACATAAAGTTGGTGTCGTTTTGTGTTTTTTAGCGAATGCGTCAGTAAAAATAAATAGATTTAAGGTTTTTCCCGCCAGAGGTGAGGATTTAAGTGTGACTTGTGGCAAACATGCCTAATTTGGCCATTCAGATGTCTTTAAATGCTACCTAAAAAAAGTCGTCTTACCTACCACCTGCCTTCATACAATATACGAGAATGCAACTAAAAATGTGTTTTAATACATATCTACATAAATACGCCTATTTATACAAACTGCAGAGGGGCATAGGCATAGGTGAATTTACATCCACGTTTCTCCAATTATATTAGCTGGCGAACCTATTGCCATCTAACGAGCAGTATATTGCTAGGTGGTATAAGAAGAACGCTGCTGCACATTACTCGTCGCTGTCTTTACTTACTCATTTTGTACGACACCGGTAGGAGAGATGGGACGCGGATGGTGACAATTAAATCTTGCACTGCCGCCACAAGACCACAAGGCATTAATAAGTGAAAAAAACGTTTAACTGCTGGGGCTGTCACGTCACTAGTGTTCGCTTGTCTTTGTCATACATACAAAATATAAACGCAGTTTTGTCTGATAAAAAAAATCACTAAAAACATTTCAACAAAAAATTGAAAATGTCAATTTATTAATTTACAAAACTACATTAACCTACTTATAAATATAAAGAATTGAGCAATAAACCACTGTTTAAACATTAAAACACTGAAATGAGTTTTTATATTATTTAGTTTTTAGGGGAGAAATTCTTTTTACTTGCGTACTTCACAACAACTGTCACAATAATTTGCATCGGCCATGTTTTCCTATCGTTTATTTCGAACTGATTATTTTGGGTATTTAAAAGTGGTTGTTTAAATTTAACCTGTTATAATCCGTGTGTTTATGTGAAGAAGTGTTGAGGCAAAGTAAAGGTGTGATGTGATAGCAATAATTCGCGCATCTATGCACATGACGTGTTATAAGTGGGACGCCATTTTGGATTGAAAAGCGCGCGCTGTCAGCGTGGATTGCAAAAAAAGGTTATTTGTTTTCTTTTTTTATATTTATGTAATGCATGGAAACCAACTTTACTAATATTGTGATTTTTTTGCTAACTCTTGTGTTTTGTTTTCTTAAAATAATAATAACAATAGTTTAAATAACACGCATGGAGTGTTCGGTTCCGTTTTATTGATCTTTTTAATGTATATCTGTTTATTTATTGTCGGACCATCAACTTAAGATAACAGTTTCAAAGATTCTGAATGCAGACAGGAAAATAATTTTGTAAAATTAAAGCCTGATGATGATGATGATAATGAATACTGTTAATTCAATTTTGTTCAGGAGCTCCTCCTATTGACACCCATCCAATGAGTGCCCTTGGCGATAATTGCTTAGTTCCATAACAAGTTAGGGGTTGTACACAAAACTGCGATGCGACGTACATACATACATACATAATTCACGCCAATATCCCCGAAGGTGTAGGCAGAGGTGAACTAGCACCCACGCTTCGCCAATCAGGCTAGGTCCCATGTAATAGGTGGCGAGCCTATTGCCATTTATCGGGCACAAAAGTCGCAGTACTTTGCTAGTTGGTAGGTATAAGAGGAATGCTGCTGCCCATTCCTCATCACTGATTTATCCTTAGTCGCCTTCTACGACACCCACGGGAGAGGTTTGGGGTGGTGACAATTGTATTCTACTCTGCCGTCACCACACGGCCAATGGCGATGCGACGGCCTATCGTAAAAATCTACGAGCTTACACGCCGCATTGCAAGAACTTACGAATTGATTCGCATCGCGCTTTCCTTCAATGTCATTCTCCTTTGTCAATTTACGTTGTAGTTTTCTCACCAATTTGCAGTTTTGTGTACAAGTTATTAATTGGATAAACAATTTTAATGGAGGCGTATCAGTAATCTTTACATCTTGTCACAATATTAGGAATTATGAACAGAAAAAACTCGTTGATTGACTCTCGGATGCTGCAGTTTTTTCGTTTAAGCGCGCCGTCATGTTTTTTTCCAATTGACGGGTGAATGAATCTCGCGACTTAAGTTGCTGCCAGTCTGAGAATTACGGTAATCTCCAAAATGTCTACATTCGATTGGACTAAAAAACGGGAGCGTGTTTTTATTCATGTATAATTAATGTGTGCAAGAAATAATGTAAAAAATAAACGCTTAAATGTTGTGTGCTTATATGGTGGCCTGGCTAGAGGCGAATTAAAAAGATGGGACAGTCGCGATGCCTCGGGGGTTGCCTGCCTTTATAGAGCAATTCATGCATTTCTTAATTTTTTTTTTATCGTATTACTAATTACTAAGCTTTAATATACAGTGGAAACTATTTTACAACTGCCCTATCTTTCGGTGTGATGTAGAGAGCGGATGGTTCGATGACTCCGATATAAATGGAAGGGGAATACAGTTTATTCCTAGTTTCTTCCTAGGGCCGAACCCAGATTACCAGGGGAACAGGGGAGGAAGATAATGATGTCCACCCACACAAAGCCTAAAATTATTCCACGTTGTCGCACTCCTACAGGCATTCCACAGAATGGCTGTATTAAAAACATTTCAGACAACATGCACACCATTAAGGTGTTATTTGCACGATCTTTTTTTGTTCCAAATTGACCACTCAACGTTACTGTGACGAGGACACATTTCGGTACGTTTTTTGGAAGAGGAAAAAAATAACTTGAACGATATTTAAATATGAAATATTGAACTTGGATACTTGTTTGGTTGACGGCCGGAATATACCACTGCGTTGCCTAGATATTACAGAACCCGTAGAATGTATATTAGGGTATTTGGTACTGAAGAAACATTGCTGAGTCTGACTGATAATTTAATATACGATGCCCGTGCGCCGACGTTAGGTAAGCTGGGAGCAGGATGAAGATGATAATGTAAGAAAGTAGAAAGTAACATAAATGCTACTATTTGCTCTTATCTCACGTCAGATTATATATATGTTATTATTCTTAAAAAATAAGGGTAACATTGTCGTGTCTGGTACTTACATTCCTCGATTCTGTTTCGCTCCCAGGCCAGCATGGAACACATAGCATAAATCATGCCTACTTATCCCCGAAAGGGTAGGCAGTAGGTGAATTAACATCTACATTTCACCAATTATGCCTACATTTCACCAATTATGCTACGTACCATGTAACATGGTGAGCCATCTATTCGACACGAAAATCGGAATTTATTGCTAGGTTATATGTACAAGAGGAACACTGCTGCCCATTCCTCATCTGTCTTCGTACAACTTGTATGTACGACTGCCGCGGGAGAGATTGGTGGTGGTGACATTTGTATTCTGCTCTGGCGTCACTATTAAATATGGTGACGGCACAGCACCAAGAATGGCATCCGGAATCATACTTATATAATACCGGAAATATAAAATGGCAGCTTGGAATAGGCTAGAGAAAATAAAACATCGTCCATATAAATGTACCAGACGCTCACCAGGCTTCTCTTCTTCTATATTGAAGTGCAGCGGTGCTCTTGCGCCTATGGCAAGCCGATAGTCGCACGTCGCACACCGTATACTTAGGTGCCACACCCCCACCAAGCCATCATCTGACACTGGCGGTGTAGCTGGAATCACTGATAACCTGCAATGAGGTTGATACTTTGAGAGGTGGACGAAATAACTTTTATGATATATTTTTTTCAGGTTACTCTTAATTGTTACTTTTATTTTGTATCGGAGAGCGGTGACCCCTTACACAGGCATGTATTTAAACATCATTGGATGGGTGACCTAAAATGTAGTACATATCTCGAGTTTATGAGTATGTCGGGAGGGCACGCTACTGCCCGTTCCCAGTCCATCTGGGGTCGGTGCAGTGTTTTCCATTCATTCATATCGGTATGACGTCATCAAGCCGTCTATTCCCTTTGATTCATATTATCCATCAGACCGGGAAGGTGCTAGTGATGAATGAATGTATAGAAAGGAGACGGAACTGACCATGTCGAGAGACCGATGAACGGAGAGAGTGATTGGAATGACAATATTCCAATCCATACTCAAGGTTTTAGCTTAGGTTTTCTGCCGGCCGCCTGCTTGACACCAACCCTCTTTGGGTATGCTGTTGTTGGTGGTTTGCCCTCCACCATTCGGTTGCCCCAAGTTGCTTATTGGTTTACACCGGGCAATCTCCCTTAGTCTACTTTTACGACACCCGTGGGATTAGTCGGGGCTGGCCCATTCTACGTTATTTATTCGCCAGCCCGGCTAGCATGAACAACGAAACACGATGTGATAAAGCGATAAATCGCTTTGATATGTCAAAAATCTATGGAGTTTTGACAGTTCAAAGCGATAAATGGCTTTATCATGTCGTGTTTCGGTGGTCATGCTAGGGAGGCAGGCCAGCATAGAAGATGATAGCATGTGATCAGAAGAGTGATGAACATGAATGTTGAGATATGGAGAGGAAGACCGCATAAGAGATGGATTAATTACAGTGTTTTAAGAGACTTACATGTCATTCTGCGCACTGCCAGGGAACACGAGCAGCACATCCCTCGGGTTCAAACCCTGGGTCCTTGACGACGGCGAGAAAGCGGCAACGGACGTTCTGTTGAACAGGTCGATTTGGGGTCCTGCGTTGGAAAGGTCGTTTTGTTACTCAGTATGGCAGCCTTCGTAGCGTAGTGGACTAAATCTCCTCGGGGAAAATATTTTTTTTCCTCTCGCTATAACTCACACTAATTGCCGAGACAAAACACTGTCAAGTGGTGGAGAGATATTTTGTCCACGTTCCATGCTAGGCCTACAGGTAGGCAGCCCGCCTCTGCTTAAGAATACCGTGAAGTGAACCGAGTTAGAGAGGGATAGAGATAAAATAGGATTTGATTGTTTATATTATTAAGTATAAATAAATAAATATTTCTTACTCTCACACCCATTTTCTAGCCCAAAGTATAGCATGAATCATGACTATATTTTGTTGAACTTTTTCTAACCATTTTCTTTGTGACAAACAATTAACTCACTCGTTGTGCATACACGGTAGACTTCCTCGTGCTATACAACGAGCAAACAAATCGGCTTGACAGCATCACGGAATGTATGTTTTGCACGGCAAACAGAGTGTAATTGTTAAATTGCACCCCAAATTGGGCACAGACACTAGTTGCGCTGTGACAGGCACACGATGCGTGACAAAGTATCGCTATTAAGTCACATTACGTTCAAAGTATGTGATTCCAAGGTCACCTGTGGCGAACGTGCAATGGGATCTACCGGTAGCGTGGCCTAACCCCTGAATACTAAAACGCTACTCAAAGTTTGAGTCCGACTTAATATTTAAGTAAGTATTTGTCAAAATTGACGTATAGCCAAATACAAATTCTGACAGGTATTTCACACTGACTGTCGCAGAGACGTCAATTGACGTTAATAAGTAGGTACTTAATGTCAAAAATGACAATAAAAAACTACTCGCTGTTCTTGCCGGGTCTAACTTTATAAGCAGTGCTCAAAATTTGAGTAGTGCTTCAGTATCCGGGGTTAAGCAACGCTCCCAAAGGACGGCCATTGGATGGGATGGGACCATGTCTCGTGTTAAGGCATGTTAGCATTATGTTTAATAAAAAAAAATTTTTAAATGCCGCACTCAGAGACGTCAATCAACTTTAATGAGTACTTAGTGCCAAAAAATTACATTTAAATCTAGACCATAGACCCGGCAAGAATAGCGACAAGTTTTTAATTGTCATTTTTAGCCGTGTGGTGACGGCAGAGTAGAATACAATTGTCACCACCCCAAATCTCTCCCGTGGGTGTCGTACAATGCGACTAAGGATAAATCAGTGATGAGGAATGGGCAGCAGCGTTCCTCTAATACCATCTAGCTATGTACCTACTGCGACTTTTGTGCCCGATAAATGGCAATAGGCTCGCCACCTATTACATGGGACCTAACATAACGGGCGAAACGTGGGTGCTAGTTCACCTCTGCCTACCCCTTCAGGGATATAGGCGTGATTTATGTATGTATGTATGTATTTTTTGCAAAAAGTACTCATTAACGACATTTGACGTCTCTGACCCCCGAATACAGAAACGCTACTCAAATTTCGAACACTGCCTATAAAGTTAAGTTGTCACAATACCAGTCAGAATTCGTATGGATAAACGTGAATTTTGACAATACCTAAATGCAGGGCTCAAACCCTGAAAAGAGTTTCTGTATTCGGAGGTGAGTGCGACTAGTTTTGAATTATAATTTTTTTGTACTTTTCTGTGCTCTAACGTTATTTGACGACTCTGAGTGCGGCAGAAAGTGATATGATATCCCTGTTACCATCGTTCGGTGGATACAATGCGGCGTGCTCGACGGCACCCTGGATGTAAATCTTCAGAGCTGTCACTCCCGTCTCGACCGGAACACCCAAGGATATTGCCTCGCCGCCTCCTCGTCTCACTAGTAAAGTCTGTAACAGGAAGTTGCTGCATTGAAAATTTTCGATATTTTAATTTCGTATACATACATAACTACTTGTCTATTCTGCTGGCCTGGGAGCGAACAAATAACGTAGAATGGGCCAGACTCATCCCATGGGTGTTGTTACAACGAAGGGAGATTGCCCGGTGTAGACCAATAAGCACCTTGGGGCACCCGTTTGGTGGAGGACAAACCACCAACAACAGCATACCCAAAGAGGGTTGGTGTCAGACAGGCGGTCGCCTGTCAAATCTATGCCAAAACCACAGCCAAGCCTCAGCGTTGTATTGTGACACAACCGCCTCCGTGGTCTAGTGGTTTAATTAAGATCTAGGTCCCAGGTTCGATCCCCAGTGGGGTACAGATTTGTGCTCGGTTTGGTTGGTGGTAGGACTTCTTTTAAGTCCGCCTATCTAGCTACCACCAACTTGTCAAAATCTGTTGCCATAACAATAATGTTAACACCATTATTGTAGTCCGACAATTGTGATAAGATAGCCAGTCCCTCTGTGGTTGAGGGTTCCAGGTGAAGCTCGATTCCATCTTCTGCCCTTAACGTCACTTACCGTCAGGTGAGACGAAGGGCAAGAGATTCCGTCTGAAATAAAAAAAACAACTCTCTTTCGGACAGCACCTGCAAAATAAACAAAGTGCGTCTGACCTCAAATTGCTCCGGTTCATCGTTGACTCTGCCTCGTCTAGCTTGCGTTGCGGCTACAGAATCCCAGTCCTGTGGGCCACCCGACGCAGCATTAGAGTCTTCCATGTCCTGAAATGAAGCAATTATCAAGTTGACACATCATCGCTCACTGCGTAACTTTAACACCGTTTACGTAGCGCACGCAACGAAAGCTCTAAAAATGAAACATCCCCCCGTTTTTGCAACATTTTTCATTGATGCTTAGCTCCTATTGGTCGTAGTGTGATTTTATATAGCCTATATGCATTCCTCAATTAATGGACTATCCAACCCGAAAACAAAGTTCCAATTTGAATCAGTATTTCCTGAGATTAGCGCGTTCAACTAACCACACAAACTCACAAAAATCTCGTGTCACAGCGTTTGTTATCGAACTCCCGATTTTTTTTGTAAAAGTATATAGGTCATGGGGTATTTTTTATAGACTTAGCCTAGGTCTGGGGCGGCAACCTTCGGCTCGTGAGTTACCTGCGACTTCTTGGATGTAAAGCTGCGGCTCTTTAGTATCTTACGCAAACATTGTTTATTTTATAAAAATAAAAAAAATTTTTGCAAGTAAGTACCTACCATTTATTGTTGGCAAGAATAAAAATTGTGGTTCATTACTAATTTTTGATGACCGTGAGTGCCGTGTGGTGACGGCAGAGTAGAATACAATTGTCACCACCCCAAATCTCTCCCGTGGGTGTCGTACAAGGCGACTAAGGATAAATCAGTGATGAGGAATGGGCAGCAGCGTTCCTCTTATACCACCTAGCAATGTACTGCGACTTTTGTGCCCGATAAATGGCAATAGGCTCGCCACCTATTTCATGGTACGTAACATAATGTGCGAAACGTGGGTGCTAGTTCACCTCCGCCTACCCCTTCGGGGATATAGGCGTGATTTATGTATGTATGTATGTATTAAAATTTTGACACGGAGAGATAAGATAAGGAATGAGTATATCAGGGGAAGTTTGAAAGTAGCGCCAGTGACAGAGTCTGCAGAGTAATAAATAGACTTGGATGGTTAGGTCATGTTATGCGAAGAGATGAAAGCTATTTTGGCAGAAGAATGTTAGGCATGAACGTGGAAGGACGTAGAAGGAGAGGAAGACCAAAGAAGAGATGGATGGACTGTGTAAAGGAGGACATGATAATGAGAGGAGTGGATGAGAAATTGGTGAAGGATCGAAAGGAGTGGAAGAAGAAGACATGTTGTGCCGACCCCGCCTAGAGCGGGATAAGGGCAGGAAGAAGAAGTATGTATAACTCATTTTTGAAATTTTGTACATTGTAATTTTTGACTCTTCCGACTCAAAAGGTTGACGAACCCTGACCTAGGTGATAATGCAAAACGACGTTTGCCGTACCAGCTAGTTTGCTACAGAAATTACGATTTAATCTCAAGTTAACTCACCATCACTAGCATGGAATAAGGTAGCACGTCTCCCTCTGTGTGGCTAGACACGTTTCTCAGTTCATGCAGGGCCGCTTCCGATTCGCTGGATGGATGGTCCGGGTCGGTCCATATCGTGTACACCTGTGGATGGGATTTTAATATCCATTTATTTATACACACATACATAGATCACGCCTTTTAGCGATGATGACACTAACAAAGAGTCACTGAAATAATGATTTATAATAATAATTAAGGATAAGGAGATTCGTTAATAGTCACTTGTTATCATATTATACTCGTGATTGACATTTATTTTATAAAAATAAAAATACAAAATTTAGCAATCCGCCATATTTGCTTATACGCTACGTGACGTCATTATATCGTTACTCCAATTTGACATTTTACTTGCCAATCAAAATCACTAGTATACTATGGAAACTGTAATTTTTACGAAATATAGCGTTCTGGCGGAAATTTTAAATTGCATTATTCAAAACATGTTTTTTCTATCAAGAATCGAAAGGTTGACAAAAATATATTTTTTTTGGGTAAAGTTTTTCAAGATTAGTCATCACGCCTTCGACCATTATACCACGGATCCGTCTACAATGTAAGACGTACCTTCAACCTCTTCTCCACCAACGCCCTCAGAGCGAGCGGCAGCCGCTGCGGATCGCCGGCGCCCTTGTCGGTGACCACGAACAGCGCGCTGTCGTACGGCACCAGCTTGGCCGCGGTGGCGAGGGCGCGCATCGTGCCGTCCCCTCCCTCCGAGCTCACGCCCTGTTGGAGGCAATTTTTTTAACACAAATAATAGTAGGCTAAGGGCCTGTTTCACAATCGATAAGTAAGTTTAAAGTAGCTTACTTCGCAGATCATTTGACAGTTGTAATATGAAATGTAAGTCAATTGAACTGCAAAGTAAGCTACTTCGAACTTACTTATCGATTGTGAAACAGGCCCTAAGTAAAACAAAGAATGTCTCAGGTCGCAAGTCATCATCATGATCATCATCAACCAGCCCTTTGCCCCACTGCTGGGGCACGGGCCTTCCCTATGGATTGAAGAATATAGGGAGTGCGGGTTGGTGGGTACTAACGACTGCAGATGCAGCCGGGACCAACGGCTTAACGTGCCTTCCGAAGCACGGAGGAGCTCGAGATAATAAATTTTTGGTCACCCATCCAATGACCGGCCTTAGCGACATTGCTTAGTTTACGCAATCGCAGGTCCAGCGCGCTGTGCCACTGCGCTAGCGAGCTCCTCTTCGTCGCAAGTATTTGACGATATATATGTGAACTGAGGCTTTCTTTCTTATCACCCGTGGGATTTACCGTACGCGTAGCGGGCAGAAAAGTCCACTTTATAGTCAGGTGTGACATAAATGAATTATGAGCCTTCTTTGCTGGCCTGGGAGCAAAAATATAATGTAGAATGCGCCAGCCACGATAAACACGATATGATATAGCCATTTATCGCTTTGAAAAGTCAAAAATCATTGGATTTTTGACAATTCAAATGGCTATTATTATCTTTATGCTTTAGCTATAACATAAAGGCTTTATCTTAAAGCCACAAATCGCTTTGAACTGTCAAATATTTAATGATCTTGACAGTAATCGTGTTTCGGCGGTCATGCTAGCCGAGCAGGGGTGCCGTGAATGTCAACCAAGGGTGATTATGGCACTCGACCCGGAATAGTGGAGGGCAAGCTTATTTCAGATACCGTGTAATAGGGGGCGAGCCTATTGCCATTCACCTGCGGGGATATAGGCGCGATTTATGTATGTATTTGCTAGATGACGCGCCAGCAACGCCTTGTTCGACACCCATACCGTCATCACGCGGCACGATTTATTAGAGTGGAATTGTTACCTTCGGCTACGTAAAAAGAAGTAAACGTATCTCTATTTGCAATTCTAAACGGTAACATTGTCCACGCTCGGTTGATTTGCGCCGGCCAGAATATGAATTCGCGTGGATAATTTGGGAATGTCAAAGTCCTTTTGTGAAGACTTTATTCATAAGTTGTGACCAGCTGTAGACCTAGCACGGGACGTGGACAAAATCTCCCTCCACCACTTTGTCTCAGTATTTAGTGGCAGTTGGAGCGAGAGGATAATATTTTCTTTTCCTGAGGAGATTTTGTCCACGTCCCGTGGTATGGGGACAGAAGGCCAGGCCAAGTAGCCAATCTATTCGAACGCATCTAACTGCCGCACTCGGAGACGTCAATTCACGATAATGAGTGCTTAATGTCAAAAAATGACAATTCAAAACTAGTCGTTATTCTTGCCGGGTCTATGGTGTAAATTCAAATGAATTTTTTTTGACACTATGTTATGTACTCATTTAAGTTAATTAACGTCTCTGAGTGCGGCAGATAGAGTACAAATGTATGAAACTGGCGTATACAGATAAAACAACTTAGCGACAGTTGTGTCAAACGTATGTAATCAGTATGTATTTGTTTGAGGCATTTAAATCATACCGCCGCGCGGGCCAGTTTTACAGCCGGCCGCCTGCCTGACACCAACCCTCTTTGGGAATACTGTTGTTGGTGGTTTGCCCTCCACCATTCAGGTACCCCAAGGTGCTTATTGGTCTACACAGGGCAATCTTCCTTTGTCGACTTGTACGACACCCATGGGATGAGTCGGGGCTGGCCCATTCTACGTTATTTGTTCGCTGTTGACATTATTTCAAAAAAATGTCAAATCGAAACTAGTCGCTATTCTTGCCGAGTCTATGGTCTAATGAATATTTTAATATGTTACCTGGTACTTGAGGAGCAATTTGGAAAGTGCTTCGGAGACCGCCCGCTGGCCGCTTCCCGCGCTGAAATGATGCAGGTTGTGTCTGGATCGCCAGTTGACACCTAATTCAAAGACATACATGTTTATTTAGTTAGTGTCACTTAAGAAATATAATCAGTAATCACAAGATAATTCAGCCGCGTGACGACGACAGAGCAAAATACAATTGTCACCACCCCCAATCTAGCCAGCAGGTTCTAAACAAGGTGACTAAGGGTTAAGCAGTGATGAGTAATAGGCAGCAGCGTTTCTCTCACACCGCCTAGCAATATATCGCGATATATGTGCTCGTCAGATGGCAATAGGCTTGCCACCTATAACTTGAGACCTAACATAATTGGCTAAACGCGGGTGTTGTTTCAACTCTGCCCACTCCCTCGGGGATAAAAGGCGTGATTTATGTAATTATGTATGTAGAATTTTTTTTAAAAATTTGGCTGTAAAATAGGTTTGCGTTCACCGTGCTTCAGGTCGCCCGTGTGCGCCTGCGCATAAAACAAACGCGTTAACCTCACCGTTTAGCAATGGACGTATTTTAAAACTATTGCCACACTTGTGGCATTTGCAACACTTTTTGACATTTCCTCAAGTATGCTCAGTCGACACACCACGTCTGAGGGCCTAGTCTAGTGGCTTAACTGTATATTATCGAACGTATAGAGGCGGCCGTGTGGTGACGGCAGAGTAGAATACAATTGTCACTACCCCAGATCTCTCCCGTGGGTGTCGTACAAGGCGACTAAGGATAAATCAGTGATGAGGAATGGGCAGCAGCGTTCCTACTAGCATATACCACCTAGCAATAGCAATGTACTGCGACTTGTGTGCCCGATATATGGCAATAGGCTCGCCACCTATTACATGGGACCTAACATAATTGGCGAAACGTGGGTGCTAGTTCACCTCTGCCTACCTCTTCGGGGATATAGGCGTGATTTATGTATGTATGTTGACAACAAGTCAACACTCACCTCTTCGCCACCCCGTCCTCTCTCTGTCTAGACTATTATATACTACTATATACGTTTTCTTCGTAATGCGTCAGTTTCATACTTTTTGTACTCTATGCGTTTGATAATTAGCCACTTGGCTAGGGGGTTAGATGGGTATGTCGAAGGTTCTCAACGGATTTCGGGCTTCAAGTCTAGCGAGTTACGGTTGACAATTCATTGGAGATATCTGACAGTTTTGTGAAGTCTGATGTACCGTTGACAATACTTTAATATGTATCTAGGCTGGCTTACATACATACATACAAAAATCAGACCTATTTATCCGCGAAGTAGTAGGCAAAGCTGAATAAACGTTTCGCCAAGTATATTGGGTTCTATGTAACATGTCGACCAAACCAGTCGTCAGTTTATTTATTAAACTTTTAATATAGAAATGGCGCGACTACATTTGGCGATTGAGGTCTTAATATGACGCATCATAACATGCATGCGACGGGGAAGTACCAATACCCCATGTCTTTTCTCATTAATTTCCTTTCAAATATGTCTTTTGTCGACGACTATCCGTATTTTGTACGAAACTCTGAAAATAAATGTTTAAATAGCTTCTAAAGTGGCGTATATGATGCATAAGTAATTTTGTCCACATTATTATTGTATGTGGTGATGGCAGAATACATATTATATATCATATCACCCGCCACCCCCAATCTCTTAATCGTCGTACGTGGCGAGTAAGGGTTAAGACAGCGATGAGTAACGGGCAGCAGCGTTCCTCTTATACCACCTAGCGATATACTGCGATTATCGTGCCCGATAAATGGCAATAGGCTCGCTACTTATTACATGGGACCTAACCTAATTGGCGAAGACTGTCAATTCACCTTTTGCCTACCCCTTCGGGAAGATAGGCGTGATTAATGTATGTTTTTGACTTTGTATGTATATTTATGTCACACCTGACCATATAGCGGCTTTTTCCAACTGCTAAGCTTACGGAAAATCCCACTTCCTGATAATGGGGTGACGGATAGTTATTAACCTCGGGCGGTTATAAAGAAAACCTCAGATCACATTTTAAACGCCTTTAGCTCGGGCGTCACATTGAGATATAAGATAAACAATAGTTCAATAGGGCGCGTCAAGACATTTTTTGTTTTACCACCCTTGGTATAAAATCCGTCAACTAGTTTCCATAACGTCAGCGCTTTGGTAGTGTGCCAGTTCATATGTGTGAGAGTCAGAAATATTAATTTACATAATTATTAATTAGGTAAAGTTTTCCGAATCTGGGCAGCCGCCCGGTCACGCGCAGCCTATCGGATCGGCGTCACTTACATAAGCCCAACATTCACTTGACAAGGTCACAATTACGCTGACTCGATAGATCACGCTACAGATACCGGCTTGGTGGTTTTATTTTGGCGCTTGGTGTGATGACAGGAAAACGCTGTCGTCGTCACTGGTACAGGTGATAGCAAAACCTTGACAATACCGATGCATAACCTCTGAGGCTTGAGTTCACCAACACGTAAAACGAACGATTAAAAGGTAACCGTCTGGTTCTTCCATGCGATAAAATGTCAAAAACCAATGGTTGAATAAAAATCGCCTGTTAAGCTAGCGCAGTGGCAAACAATTATTTTCTCGAGTTCCTCCGTGCTTCGGAAGGCACGTTAAGCCGTTGGTTCCGGCTGCATCTGCAGTGGTTAACTCCCACCAACTTGCACTGGGCCAGCGTGGTGGGTTACGACCCATTCTTCCTATATTATTTCATCCATACGGAAGGCCTGTGTCCCAGCAGTGGGGACATGAAAGGGCCTGTGATAATAATCTTCTTCTTCACCCTGCCCTGTTCCCAGTCTATCTGGAGTTGGCGCAGTATGTTTCCTCTTCCATTCATATCGGTCAGACGTCATCAAGCCATCAACACCCTTTCGATTCATATTATCCATCACACCGTAAAGGTGCTAGTGATGAATCAATGTATAGAAAAGAGGCGGAACGTATCATGTCGTGAGACCAATGAACGGAGAGAGTGATTGGAATGACAGTATTCCAATCCATACTGCTCAAGGTTTTGGCTTAGGTTTTACAGCCGGCCGCCTGCCTGACACCAACCCTCTTTGGGTATGTTGCTGTCTCCCTTAGTCGACTTTTACTACACCCATGGGATGAGTCAGGGCTGGCCTGTTGTACGTTAATTGTTCGTTCCCAGGCCAGCATAGAAGACCGGATAAGGGTCGGTGATTATGATAACTTTTTTTGACCAATTGATTTTGATTCAGAAATCGACCTGGGGATGTCAGAGATCGGTGGCGAAACTGACCAACGGAGGCGAGGCGTCCCTGGCTAACTTAATTTGACGATACGATAACAGGGTCAGTGTACGAGCGAACCGGCTCGTAATTTTGATTGCTCCGTGAGTCACCGTTGACACACGCTCACCTATTAGGTAGGCTAAAACAGGATTTTGATTACAATTATGTCTGTATAATATTATGTATTTGGTTTTGGTTGCGAACGATATAGTACGCGAGGGGGTAAGGCCGCGTGCCGTTGTAACCGTTTGGTACGCGCGTAATTTTCATTACTATCTGGACGAATTTCCTCTGGATGTGGTCAGCGCAGGACCAATAGGTTAGGAGATTCGGAGGTCTAACAGGCCTAACAGTGGGCGTTTTTCGGCTGATGAAGATGATGGTGCTGTTTCAACGTCATATTCCTACCCTGTCCCTAGCTCATCTCGGGTCAACGCTGTATGTTACTTCTTCCACTCGTCGTCAAGCCATCCTCTACCGTTTGATCCATATGAATAGGAAAGGAATGTATGGAACACGTTATGACGAAGAAACTATGAAATTAAGAAAACAGATGAACATTTCGCATTATTTCCGGTGTGATGGAAGAAATGAATCAAAAAGTGGTGGATGCCTCGATGACTTCTGACCTATATGAATTATTATCAATTGTTAAAGCACCTACATTATTGAGATATAAAAAAAAACATAATTGCCCTAAAACTATACTAACTTCTAAACAATTTCACACTAGGTATTACAATATACAGATTGCAATTTATTTGAGCAACCGAATTTGATTGTATTTAAATTGTGTGACTGATGAGATAATTTTCTGTTTTCAGGTAAGCTCCCGGAGATAACTGGCGATACTGGTATGTTACATACATACACAAATCACATACATATTGCACCAATAAGGTTAGGTCCCTTGTAGTAGCTGGTGAGCCTTAGTGCCATCTAACGGGCACGTAGATTGCAGTATTGCATATTGCTAGTTATAAGAGGCACACTGCTGCCCATCACTCATTGATGTCTTAACCATTAGTCGCTTTACCCGCGGGAGAGATGGGGATGGTAATTGTGTTCTGCTCTGCTGTCACCCCAAGTACCACCAACACGTTAATCGTCACTTTATTACTTGTTGTATGTACCAGGAACGTAGCTGCCAACTACTTATCATAATGTATAATAAGTCTCAGTCGTCTTGTACGATACCCACGAGAGAGATGGGGTGGTAATTGTGTTCTGCTCTGACGTCACCACACGGCGTAACCTAACTAGACATAATAATATGATTATTGTTGAGAAGGCTACCATTGTTCATTGTTTTTATTGCGCTATTCTCACCGTTCAGAATGCCGTTAATGTTTTTCCTGATCACATCCTTAACGCTTTATAAAGTCATCGGCTAGGATCGATATTTTTTAGCATAGACATAGCATTGTGAGCTTGCCTACCTTGTTCCCAGTCTATCTGAGGTCGGCGCAGTATTGATCTGGTATAATGAAACTGGGTCTGTACGCGCAATAATCTTTGTTTCCCCATCCATGGGTCAGAAGTCACCAAGCCATCCACTCCGAGAGACCGATGAACGGAGAGAGTAATTGGGACGACGATATTCCAATCCATACTGCTCAAGGGTTAGGCTTGGGTTTTATGATTTTATTATGGTGACATATTTTGATAAGATGTTGGTAGCTAGCCAGGCAAACTTGATAAAAGTCCTACCACCAACCAAACCGAGTACAAATCAGGGGGCCTGCCGCCTAACTCGATTGCTAAAGCAAAAGCTATAGTTTATGACGTCATGTCATTTCGCACCAAACGTACCCAAACTATTAGCGATAGCTTTGAACGAATGATTACCGAATGATTTTGTATGAATTTGGCACAAAATCCGTGCCGCCTAAAAATTCAGGATGGCTGCTATAGCAGTAAGCAGTGCATTGCAATATAGCTATCATCAGCAATCGAGATAGGCCGTAGGCCCCCAGTACTCCCCTGGGGATGGAACCTCTGGATTCTTGGACACGGACCTCTTAATTCCGGAGGGCGAACCCTTAGACCACGGAGGCGGTTGAAGCAAGTTCTGAATTCTTACCGTTCGTATCGTATCCGACGATCACTATGTCGGAGACGTTCAGGCCGCCCGCCGTCAGGTCGTTCCAGACGGCGAGAGCTCGATTCAACGCCATAGGCCTCAGCGGCACCAAGATGGCGGCGGGCGTCCTCAGCCACGAGTCCTCGAGCCAGTGCCTGAGCGTGGTGCTCTTGCTGACTACTGGAGGCGGGTGGAGGGTCTTCGGCTCGAAGGGTCGCGTCTCCAGTCTCGCGGCGTCCACTGCGGGAGGAATGGATTCGTTCGGTTTTCGGACAGCTGTTTTGGAAAGTCGTGTTGTGGCGGCAGAGCAGATTTTAATTGTCACTACCTACTACGTTATTGAAGGTTGTGTAATTCCTTAAGAAGAGTTAAAACTTCCGTGACTAATCTGCAGCAGCGTTCTAAATCGCAGTGTATTGCTTGATTTGTGATCTAAGGGGAACGCTACCGACCATTAGTTATCGTTGTCTCAACTCTTATTCGCCTTGTATACTATATTGTACATACATACATAAATCACGCCTATATCTCCAAAGGGGTAGGCCGAGGTGAATTAATACCAACGTTCACCAATTGTGTTAGGTCCCATGTAATAGGTGGCGAGCCTATTGCCATTTATCGGGCACGAAACTAGCAGTACGTTGCTAGGTGGTATATAAGAGGAACTCTGTTGCTCATTACTCATCGCTGTCTTTAACCCGGGAGATATTGGGGGTTGTGACAATTACATTCTACTCTGCCGTCACCACACGGCGTTTAGATTCTGATCTGCCCCCCCTAGCCAAGTGACCAATCTATCGAACGCATAGAATACGAAATGTATGGAACTGCACTATAACAGAGAAAACGATACGTCAGTTTCATACTTTTGTTTTCTATGCGTTTTAATAGATAAGCCACTTGGCTAGGCTCTCTGATGAATTATAATTAAAAAAGTCATTAATCTCGCAGGAGTTAATATTTGATAAAAAAAATTGTTTTGTTTTTAATTTCATATCAATTAATCGATTGAATGTAATAGGAAATAATAAATTTTAAAAAAAACAAAACCGAACTCACTGCTGTCTGTCTTTGGATTTCTCTGTCCTTGTATGTCCTGTTCTGTCCTGTCTTCCACCATTGCCAGCCTTGACTCGATGACTACAGGCTCTTCAGTGGCCTTTATGATGGTACCCGTTGTCGTTTCTGCCTGAAACATTTAGGTTTTATATTAATTACGTCACTTGCTTTTATACGTTGGAAATATGCTAAGCTAAAGCCAGCTTCTTTCTGCACTTGGGGCCATGTATGAAACTGACGTATTACAGCGACAATAACTTAGCGACCGTCATGTCAACTGTAAGAGAAGCTGTAAAAAATTGACGTTTGTATTCTAAGCGTTCGAATAGATTTACCACTTGGCTACTACTAAACAGGGACAGCCCTCCTAGGCTGTCCCTGTTTAGTAGTAAAGCCAGCAATGACCACTAGTGCCTGCAATGCAATTCTCATAGGGCTCGAACCTTTACTTCCACGCTTGAATGGGAGCCAAGTACGCAGCTGCAAACCTTGCGCAGTATGGGTTAGAAGGGACTCTACCTGAGCAGTATGGATTGAAAGTGGACTCCCCTTACCTGTCATCATCTCTTGTACCTTACTTTTATACAGGTGTGACATTTTCAAAAATTAATTCAACAAGTTAATTTAGACAGCGTTTGTGATATTTTTTATTTAAAAATCGCTAACTTTGTTAAATATTAATAATAATTAATACCTGCCTACACTGCTGGTCTTATATAGGTCAGGAAAACACTCACCTTTTCATTGTTGTTCCCGTTCTGATAAATATCCTCGTTCAGCTCGTCAGTGGGTTTGTAAACAGTGTTGTCTAGGCTAGGCAATGTGGACACAATTGATTCGGTCGCGTCCGCGACAGTGTCTGCTTCTAAAACTTTGTCATTATCCACCTTATCCATTATAGTCTTAAGGTTGGTTTCTACTTTGATTTCGTCTTCAACGACGGGCATCACCGTTGTAGTATACTCCTCGATAGTAGTCAATTTCTCAAAATCGTCTGCGTTGTATGTGTCATCGTCAATGTTTTGCTTGTCAGTGTCTTTGAAAGACTTCTCCGGTTCGATTTCTTTGTACCTTTGCAGGTTCACGTCTTGCGTTTCTTCGTCTTCAATGTCTTCAAAGCTGTAGCCCTGGGTTCCAGATTCACTATCACACAGTGTTACGTTGAACAGTGTAACTGCAACCAGCAAGCAATACAGTGTTCTAGTACACGCCATTTTCTTTGTTTATCGCGCATTCATCTTCTTTATTCTGATTGGGAGTAGCTGTAACAATAATTAAGTTTTGCTTAGTTTTCGCAATCGCAGGCTAAGCGCGCTATGCCACTACGCTAGCGAGCTCCTATCCCTTTCCTATTCTTCATAGGGAAGGCCCGTGCTCCACAGTGGGGACATTAAAGGGCTGGTGATCAGTGTCGTAAATCCTATTTAAGTGGACCCTTCGCCTCTTTAAGTCCTGCCTAGTCTGGCCTTTCTTGTGCCCCCCAGAGTCTACACCCTGTGCCTGGGCACTGGTGGCACCGCCCTATTTACGGCTCTGCTGGTGATGAAGTGTTAAAGGTGTTGGCTCCATTTGGTATGGTTTCTACTTAATATTCTAGTTTTTTTTAATCCACTGTACTTTATGTTCCTTTTGTAATTGATTAGTTATTAATTCTGCTTAATAAAATAGATTGAAGTTCCCGGTGAATGGTAATTGCTCACCCCCTAAAACAGGTAGTCTCAAATAAGCTGGTTAAAACGCTTCTGCCTAACTCCATAGTATTTATATGATTATGTTAGCAGTATTCATGGTGTGCTTCATTTCTGTTATATGTTATATAAAAATTTATTGTTGGTTAGGTTTAGTATGGGGGCCATTTTAGATTAAATGCCGCCAATATTTTTAATTGTATGCGTCACGTTATATACGGTCTTTTTCTTCCATTTGTTTTGGAAGTTATTTCTGCGACAAAAATAATCGAGTTTAGACACTTTCGTCTTTTTGCGTCGACGACAAACAACTAACGTACAATAAATGTGTGCTCTGTGCCCCGCATCTCAAGGTCCACTTTAGCGCTGTAGACGTTTCCTATTAAACCATGCAAATCAGAATGCTTAGCTTGACTCTTTTTTTGTGTCGTATCTATTATGTTGTTTATTGAATGTTGTTGCGTTTTGTAATTTTTATTTCGCCTCTGGTGTGTAGTGTTTTGTTTGTGTTGTCAGCACGACGACGATGGTGTCGTGTTACGTCATTTGAGCGTGAGACGGATACTGACACTAGGCCGATGTGGCATTGTATGGTGATCTTGAAACTTTTTCATTTATATTTTCCTAGTCTTAACAGCTCCTGTGATTCGAGCGAACTTGAGCCTAGCTTAAACATTGGTATTTGCAATCGCAATGTTTAAGCTAGGCTGGGGTCGCAAGTGGGACAGTGATGATTAATCGGTGTCAGATAGTCTCTGGCCCTCTTTTATTATACTTAACCGCCTCTAGTGGTCTTATTTTTTAATTTATTTTTGAAAGATACTAAGCAAGTCCTCTAATTTTCGTAAAATGGTCTCAATTTTAAGCAGACTAGCAGCAATTCAATTCATTAGCAGATTCATATTTACTACTTATGAATTAACGAAAAGCTCGTTAATGAAACCTTAAAAAGTCATGTCTCTGAATACGGCTCTTAGACAGTGTTCAGGGTGTGCGTTATTCCTATTACATCTTTACTAATATTATAAAGCGGAAGAGTATGTTTGTTTGTTTGGTTGAACGCGCTAATCTCAGGAACTGCCGACTCAAACAACCAACATTAAGGCGAGCGAAGCCGCGGGCGACCACAGTAATGTTGTATAAAAAAAAAACATTATCCCCGATGCCCTATCCACGCACCCTATACCTGTTTCGAATGCCGCTTCTCAATACGCCAGCCCTGGACAAAATCTCCTCGGGGAAAAAAAAATATTTTCCGCTCGCTCTAACTCACAGTAAATCCTGAGACAAAACACTATCTAGCGATGGAGAGAGATTTTGTCCACGTCCCGTGCTAGGCTTACAAGAGACAGTCCACGGGGCGCATGGTGTATGTAACCAATCGTTTTTTGTGGCGCGCCGAGGAATTTGATTCGGCACGTGCGCTTGCTTCGATTCTGTGACGGGTCGATTGGAATGTCGAACGTTATTTTTTTTGTTTCTCTCTCTCTCTCTCTCGGATTTTTTCATCTGGTTATAAACAATGCGATTCGGATTTTATTACATGATTTTAAACGAGTTAAGTGTAATGATTTTTTTTTTTTTTTCGTTTTTGAATTTTGTGGCGAGTTACTTTTGTTTTATTTTAGTTGTACCCAAAGAGTTTTGGTGTCAGGCGGGCGGCCGGCGGTAAAACCTAAGCCAAAATCTTGAGCAGTATGGATTGGCATATTGTCATCCCAATCACTGTTTATCGGATTCTTGACATGGTCCTTTCTTAGATTCATTCATCGTTCATCACCTTTCCGGTGTGATGGATGATATGGATCAAAAGGGAGTGGATGGCTTGATGACGTCTCACCGACATGAATGGAAAAGGAAACATACCGCACCGACCTCAGATAATCTGGGAATAGGGAAGAAGAAGAATAAGAAGATAAGCACACTCTTCTTACTTTCTGAGCATCTGTCTGTCTGTGTATCCGCTAACTACGAGTTAACATTCATACATACATACATAAATCACGCCTATATCCCCGAAGGGGTAGGCAGAGGTGAACTAGCACCCACGTTTCGCCAGTAATGTTAGGTCCCATGTAATAGGTGGCGAGTCTATTGCCATTTATCGGGCACAAAAGTCGCAGTACTTTGCTAGGTGGTATAAGAGGAACGCTGCTGCCCATTCCTCATCAATGATTTATCCTTAGTCGCCTTGTACGACACCCACGGGAGAGTTTTGGGGTGGTGACAATTGTATTCTACTCTGCCGTCACCACACGGCACCACAGTTAACATTCGATGACCTTTTAATACCGTTTTCACTGTCAGATAGATATTTTTCTTCTAATTTGTTAGAAGAGTAATAAGAGAGAAATAAGAGAGTTATAAGAGTAATAAGAGAGCAAGGGATGGAAGCTATGTTGGTAGATGAATAATAGCTATGAACGTGGAAGGATGTAGACGGAGAAAAAGACCAAAAGAAGAGATGGATGGATTATAAAAGAGGATCTGAGAGATAAAAATTGGTGAAGCATAGATAGGATTGGAAAAAGAAAACATGTTGCCCCGACCCCATCTAGAGCGGGATAATGGCAGGAAGAAGTAAAATACATAAAGTTTTTAATTAACCGCAAATTATTTTATTTATATTATTTACGCGAATAACCCAATAAAGGGCCATGTCAAGAGTACCTACCCGCATTCGACGGGCGTACCTATGCATGAATATAATGAGATTGGATGAAGCGTGTGGTGACGGCAGAGTAGAATATAATTGTCACCACCCCAAATCTCTCCCGTGGGTGTCGTACAAGGCGACTAAGGATAAATCAGTGATGAGGAATGGGCAGCAGCATTCCTCTTATACCTACCACCTAGCAAAGTACTGCGACTTTTGTGCCCGATGAACGGCAATAGGCTCGCCACCTATTACATGGGACCTAACATAACTGGCGAAACGTGGGTGCTAGTTCTCCTCTGCCTACCCCTTCGGGGATATAGGCGTGATTTATGTATGTATGTGGATGAAGCGGAAGAAGTTTTTAAGGATCGTAGCAAGTGGAAAGAAGTTATCTCTGCCTACCCCTGTGGGAGAAAGGCGTGACGTATGTATGTATTTATTCACGCGAATATCTTGGAATCTTTAGAAGCGGAATCGTTTCGTACTTGTGGCCTAAACTTGGTAACGTCGGGGCGCCAGCAAGCGGAGCTCCCATCGATACGAGCGCAATAAAAACAAGCTCGAAGGGAAAGTGGAAATAACAAACATTTCGAAACCCCGCGTTAATAACAAAACCATACAATTTATTGCGGTTGCGCAACTCTTATTTCGGCACGTGAGCGCCGCGCAAGAGTATTGTTTGCGTGTATGCTGCGTGTTTGCTGATACGCTGAGATACGATTTCGCATTCATCATCATCACCAGCCCTTTGACACAGGCATTAGTAAGTACCATCTAGCTATGTACCTTCTGCGACTTTTGAGCCCGATAAATGGCAATAGGCTCGCCACCTATTACATGGGACCTAACATAACTGGCGAAACGTGGGTGCTAGTTCACCTCTGCCTACCCCTCCGGGATATAGGCGTGATTTATGTAGTACATAGTACATGGGTATTATGGGTAATGGCCTGTTCGCCCTACATTCTTTCATGTCTAAGTCTGAAGGATTCGCTGGCGTGTACGTGTTGACGCCTGCAAATACAGCCGGGACCAACGGCTTAACGTGATAACGTGCCTTCCGAATTCCGAAGCTAGAGATAATATTTTTGGTCATCCAATGACCGGCCTTAGCGAACATTGCTTAGTTTACGAGTGTCGCAGGCCGTCATTCCTGTCATTTCTCACGTAATCCATTTGTCTCTTCCTTTCTCTTCCTCTCCAACCCTGAACATTCATTTTCCTGAATGTCACGTGTGCATTTATTTTGTTCTATAATAACATATCCGTATACATACCAGAGGAGGTCGCTAGCGCAGTGGCACAGCGCGCTTGGCCTGCGATTGCGTAAACTAAGCAATTTCGCTAAGGCCGGTCATTGGATGGGTGACCAAAAATTTATTATCTCGAGTTCCTCCATGCTTCGGAAGGCACGTTAAGCCGTTGGTCCCGGCTGCATCTGCAGTCGTTAGTACCCACCAACCCGCACTGGGCCAGCGTGGTGGGTTATCGCCCAATCTCCCTATATTCTTTCATCCATAGGGATGGCCCGTGCCCCAGCAGTGGGGACATTAAAGAGCTGGTGATGATGATGATGATGATACATACCAGGCCAAGATTATTGTCATAATTGTCTCTGCCTGACTAGCATGACAGTTCTAAGCGATAAATGAATTTATCATATCGTGTTTCGGTGGATATGCTATCTGGGCAGGGGTTAATTATTTATGCCGCTATGTGATTAATAAGCATCTTGGTGGACTGGGCCCGTAAATCTTACGTGGAATGACCGATCTCTGACGCCAGGGGTATCGTATCCTAATAGTGGAAGGCAAACCATCCTAATGGTGGAAGGCAAACCTCCCTACAACAGCATACCAAACAACAAGAAGCGCACTGAAACGGAACATATATTTTTATTATTACCAAGATATATAATCTATTTCTTTCCATCAGCTATTCTTACGTTGTTTTTTATATTTACAAGAATTTAAATATTAATTGAATGTAGTTTTCTAAGGAGTGTTAATAAAGTCCCATTTAAGATTTAGAATTTAAATTTTTGTAGTTTTTACTGCTTTCTCGATACGATTACTGTTCGAAACTTTAAAAAGTTCATGTTCGGGCTGGAAGTAGACGCTGTTTCGTATTTGAAAGATTGGAGGGATCCGGAATTCCCAATTAACAGAGCAGTCCATACAGAAACAATAATCAGGCAAAATGTCCGCTCAATTGTCTCGATAGCTTGAATGCCAATTAGACGCTCTATAGGCAGGTTTCTCAGTGTACAATCAACGGCTCATCAGACTTCCCAAAACTGTCAAATTTCTTCAATCGATTGTCAACCTTATCTTGTTGGCAGTAGAGCCAAAAGTCGATTGAAAAAACACTGTTGTCTGTACGTCCACATGTGACGCAGTCGCGGTGCCGGGGTGGAATACTAATGTGCGAGGCGATGCATTGTCAAGGACACGAGTGTTGTTCGTTCCGGGACGGACGCCAGCCCGGCTAGCATGACCACCGAAATGATATAGCCATTTATCGTTTTGAATTGCCAAAGATCCATAGGTTTTTGACAGTTCAAAGCGATAAAACATACATACATAAATCACGCCTATATCCCCGAAGGGGTAGGCAGAGGTGAACTAGCACCCACGCATCGCCAATTATGTTAGGTCACATGTATAGCCTATTGCCATTTATCGGGCAAAAAAGTCGCAGTACTATTGCTAGGTGATATAAGAGGAACGCTGCTGCCCATTCCTCATCGCTGATTTATCCTTAGTCGCCTTGTACGACACCCACGGGAGGGATTTGGGGTGGTGACAATTGTATTCTACTCTGCCGTCACCACACGGCTATTCTTCATATATTCTTCAAAGCGATAAAAGGCTATATCTTATAGTGTTTCGGTGTACATGCTAGCCGGGCAGGTTGCGTTGGTTGGACAGTTACTGCGCAAGCGGTGTGCACTCTGAGGCGTTACTCTGGAAGTTTATTTCGTTCGTTCGTGTCTTTGCGTATTTTTCGCTCTTATTTTAATACGCAGTGGCGTGAGAAAGACGGATAGATGTGACTTCGTTCGGAGTTTCAGAGTAGACCTGCTGTTTATTCAACGACAAGGAGTTCGATTAGCGCACGTGGTTTCGGTTTAGATGGACTCTCTAGACGAGTGACTAATCGATTCGAACGAATAGAATTGAAATGTATGGAACTGACGTATTACATAGAACACAAATGTACATTTGTGACCACTATTTGAGACGACAGTCGCCATGGTGTTTTCTCTGATATACCTACGACAGTATACAGGGCGTCCCACGGCGATGCCACACGGAGGAAAAGTATATTAAATATTGAACGTAGGATATTTTACTAAAAGAAGACATCGTTTTATTTTTAATAATAAGTGGAACTGCATTCACAGATTTTTTAAAAATCGCCTACCTCAACCGAGAATCGTACCCGCCAAATGTGATAGAAAAATTACTTGTATTTTATAATAGCGTTTGAAAGGGCTACTCATAAGCATTATTTTTTCCTAAATAACCTAGCATATTAAATGAAACTAAGATCATAAAATTTTTCATTTTATTTTCAAATTTTGTTCAGGGTTATGTAAAAGATTTAGTTTACAGGAACCGGTACAACAGTGTACAGGAGTTACAAAATGAACTTAGACGTATTATTTCAAACATCCACCATGCAAAAATAAGTAAATCGACAGGGAGAGAAATTATCAAAAGAGTGAGAATTTGTATACAAGAGAACGGATCACATTTTGAGCATTTGATAATTTTTTTTTAAATAAAATGAAAAATTTTATGATCTTAGTTTCATTTAATATGCTAGGTTATTTAGGAAAAAATAATGCTTATGAGTAGCCCTTTCAAACGCTGTTATAAAATACATGTAATTTTTCTATCACATTTGGCGGGTTCGATTCCCGGTTGAGGTGGGCGATTTTTTAAAAATCTGTTAATGCAGTTCTACTTATTATTAAAAATAAAACGATGTCTTCTTTTAGTAAAATATCCTAAGTTCAATATTTAATATACTTTCCCTCCGTGTGGCATGGCCGTGGGACGCCCTGTAAACTGGGTTGGTCACTTGTGTAGAAGCACAGGGTGCCTAGCCAAGCGGCCAATGGCTTGGGTCTAACGGCAAGAATTTAATGTATTACTGTTGTATTACTAAGAAAACACGATGGCGACCGTTGTATAAAACAATAACTGCCGCACTCAGAGACGTTAAATAACGTTAATGAGTACTTAACGTCAAAAAACGACAATGCAAAACTAGTCGCTATTCTTGCTGGGTCTATGGTTTAGATTTGAATGAAAAATTGTGACATTAAATACTCATTAAAGTTAATTGACGTCTCTGAGTGCGGCAGTAAGAGTAGTTGTCAAAAGTTGACATACGTTCGATAGAAACGTTGTATCGATTACTACCATTGGTTAGCCGCTAGACCCTTAGGACGCTTGATTTATTTTTAACGGACGGGTTATTTTTTTTTGTCGATTCGGTTACGCCTTTGCGTCACGCCAGAAAATGCTTTCGCGCTTAACTAATGTGGTAATTGTAATATTATTTTTATATTAGCGGGTGTAATTTGCAATGTGGGCCAAGGCATGCCGCCCAGTTAGCACACGAGACTATTTTGTTTGCATTGTACTGTAATTGGCAAACGTTTGTGTAAGATATTGGCCGGTTGACTGGCAGAAAACAGTCGCGACGTGAGCTTTTGTGCCACAGAATTATAATAAATATGCAATTGACAAGAGCGACGTAGTTACACACATAGGCGGGCCGGCATAGTTAGTCGGTTCGGCAGTATTTGTCGAACAACAAAGTTCGGCTTGTGCCGATCGGGTAGTTCATTCGTATCAGCAAATCATTCGATTCGGCAGTACTTATGGACGAATAAGCCGACCCGTAGCAACTAATATAGGTACCTACATACGTACGATTCCCGAATATACATACATACATACATAAATCACGCCTATATCCTCGAAGGGGTAGGCAGAGGTGAACTAGCACCCACGTTGCGCCAAATATGTCAGGTCCCATGTAATAGGTGGCGAGCCTATTGCCATTTATTGGGAACGAAAATCGCAGTACGTTGCTGGGTGGTATAAGAGGAACGCTGCTGCCAATTCCTCATCACTAATTTATCCTTAGTCGCCTTGTACGACACCCACGGGAGAGATTTGGGGTGGTGACAATTGTATTCTACTCAGCCGTCACCACACGGCTTTCATCTACATATATGTATTCGATTTTACCGCCCGGCTGTGCCGATTAATGCCGGCCCTCTTATGTGCGTAGCTATCCTTAGCTTGCCATGGATTCACCGTGCTAGTGCATAGTTCATAGTGTGGCAGAGGGAGAAGTCAGTGGTAGCTCTTGCGGCTTGCGGCCCAAGTGTAGGTTTATGGGATCCCTTCACAACATGTGAACACTCACCTCCGCCACCACGACTTCTCTCTCTCATCATCATAATAATCACCAGCCCTTTAATGTCCCCACTGCTGGGGCACGGGCCTTCCCTATGGATGGAAGAATTAAATAAATAAATATTTTTATACTCACACCTATCATTTAGCCTAAAGTAAGCAGTAGCCTAAGCACTTGTGTTATGGATACTAGATGACGGACATATTTAATATAATTATGTATATAAATGTTGTAAATATACCAGTTTGCCCCTACCAGGATTCGAACCCGGGACCTCTTGGCCAATACCTAGCGATCTGAGCATTCGACCAAGGCGGCCGTCATATAGGGAATATAGGGAGATTGGGCCATAAACCACCACGCTGGCTCAGTGCGGGTTGGTGGGTATTAACGACTGCGGATGCAGCCGGGACCACCAGCTTAACGGACCTTCCGAAGCACGGAGGAACTCGAGATAATAAATTTTTGATCGCCCATCCAATGACCACCCTTAGCGAACTTGCTTAGTTTACGCAATCGCAGGCTAAGCGTGCTGTGCCACTGCGCTAGCGAGCTCCTCTTCTCTGCCCAGCCACATTTGGTTAGATTCCGTGAGAGCCGCCTAAGACACACGTTTCAGTGTAGAACTTACGAAAGTTTTAAAAAGTTGCATACATACAGAAATCACGCCTATAACAGAGTGGGCAGAGGTGAATTGACACCCACGCCAACTGGGTTAGGTCCCATGTAATAGGTGGCTATCTAGCAGGTAATTCCAATATTTGGCTAGGTGGTATAAGAGGACCGCCGCTGGCCATTACTCATTGCTGTCTTTACCCTTAGTCGCCTTGTACGACACCCGCGGGAAAGACAATTGGATTCTACTCTATCGTCACCACACGGCACTTGATTGAAGTTACACTTTACTTAGTTTCATCATCATCATCATCATCATCCGGGTCGTCCGCCTAGTGGCGGGCCGCGGGCATCGAGCGGTAGCTCATGGCCCGGGAATGAACTTAGGGGACATCAGTCCCCCCGGTGGTCTGGGCCGCCGTCTAAAACGGCGGGGCTCCCTTCCCCCGGAGTACTTAGTTTGTAGATGACAATTGGTAGTGCACTTAGTTTCTTGATAAGTGTTGGGGATTTGAATGGTACCCGAATCCTAACACTTAGGTTACATCCTCAGCTCCTCAGCGAAAAGGGAAGATCTTCCGCCAAAGAGGGGGTGCGATTGGGTACCGCGGTCCGACTGTACTTCTTAGGATCTGGTGTATATTCTGAGTTCTGCTAGAAACTTTATAATCGTGATTCAGGTCTTGCTAATCTTATTCTGCCTTATCCCAACAGTCATTAGGTCTAATGTTGGTTTGACTCATTGTTATCGTCAGTGCAACTTCCTTCCCTACTTATTAGAAATGAATGGCAATTTCGATCCCCCTCGATTCAACAACCAGTCCGTCCGAGTCCTTTCCGTTGGCGGTTTTAAGGATATTGTACACTGTACAGCTGTTCTCTTAAGGGCGGAAAGTGGACAATAAGGGCTGTGGCAACAGACAGCGGCTATTATGCGCGCTCGCATTCAGGCAGCGCTCATAAAAGAGCTGAGAAATATAATCATACTATTACAAAATGACGGTGTGCGCAGGTTTATTTGGAAGAAAAAATGTCCAAACCAAATTTTGAACCCACAGAAGTGGGTATCCCAATGTTGCTATGGTTAATATCTGAAAACCTTTTACTTTTACAGACATTGTATACCGCTCTAGGCGGGGCCGGTACAACATGTTTTTTTTTCTTCTCCTCCGCTTGCCCTCCACCATTCAGGTGCTCCAAGGAGCTTATTGGTCTACGCCGGGCAATCTCCCTTAATCTTTTTGACGACACATCTGCCCGGCTAGCATAAACACCGAAACACGATATGATGTAGCCATTTATCGCGTTGAACAGTCAAAAAACATTGTATTTTTGACAGTTAAAAGCGATCAATGGCTATAACTACATGTTATAGCCAAATATGCTTTATAATATAACCATTTATCGCCGATGTATGTCGAAAACACAATGATTTTTGGAAGTTCAACGCGATAAATAGCCATATCATATCGTGTTTGGGTGGTCATGCTAGCTGGGCTGGGGTGAGTTGGGGCTGGCACATTCTACCTTTCTTATTCTCTATTTTTTTGCTCCCAGGCCAGCCAAGAGATATGATGTCAAAAATATATGAGGTTCAATGTTCTGTCCGTGAAGATTATTTGTTCTACAATTTTTAGTCCATGACTCATGTTTTACACCATTTTTTACGCCGCAACCAATAATGTTTGCTTGTTATTTGAAAATATTATTGTAAGTAAAAATGGCCATGTGGTGGCAGGGCAGAATACATTTATTATTGTCACCTCCATACCTACCATAACGACCTACCATAATTGGCCAAAAGTGAGTGTTTATCCCCCGAATACAGAAACGCTACTCAAATTTAGAGGACTGCTTAAAAAGTTAAGTGGACACTACCTGTCAGAATTTGCATGGAAAAACGTCAATTTTGACAATACAAATGACAATATAAATGTTAAGCGGGACTTAAACTTTGAATAGCGTTTCTGTATTCAGGGGTATATTTATTTATGTTTACTTACTTCTGCCTACCCGTTCGGGGAGAAATATGCGTTTTTTGCGTTGCCCTTCAGTTAATCTCGAAGGGTAGGCAGAGATGTAATAACTCGCGTTATGCCAACTAGTTTGGGTAATAGGCTGCGAGCCTATTGCCATCTTCCGGCCACGATAATCGCAGCATAGCTGGGTGCATGTATCAAGAAGGCTGCTGCCCTTTTTTCACGACAACTAGGTATACCCTTAGTCGCCTTGTACGACACCCGCAGGGATAGGTAGGTGGTGACCCTTGTATTAGCTCTGCCGTCACCACACGACCGTTAATTCTTTATGTATGCATGCATTTTATTAAAAATTAAGGGTTAAAATTATGAGTTCATGGTACACCTTGTAATACACATTACATATTACAGCGATTTACTTGCCCGATAGATGGCAATGGCCTTATTAGGTACATAGGACCTAATATAATTTGCGAAAACCACCACCCCTATCTCTCCCGGGGGTGTCGTACAAGGCGACTAAGGATAGAGACAGCTATGAGTAATGGGCAGGAGCGTTCATCTTATACCTAGCAATGTAGGTACTTTAATCTACGTGCCCGATAAATATGGCAATAGGCTCCCCACCGATTTATTACATGGGATCTAACTTATTTGGCAAAAAGTGGGTGTTAGTTCACCTCTACCTAACCCTTCGGGGATATAGGCGTGGTTTATGCATTGTATGTATTTTGCCAAGACCCGTTGCTTCGGGCGGGTTTGCGTTTGAAATTCGTTTGCGGTGTGGTCAAGATATTATTTAACATAAATAAATGTCACCACCAATGTCACCTCGACCTGCCACTGTCCAGTTGTTGATTGAAACAGAATTACGATGTTATTAATGGTTGTCCAATATTTAAATATCACTTGTCTTTAATCTGAGCTAAAAACGAAAAGTCGCACTATTCCGGTTTGACTTTTTTTTATGTTGTTATCTTAATACTAAAAATACCAGTAAACTTACAACAATTCAATCGCGTAACGCAAATCCACAGTTTGAACCAACTTTTAATTCACTCGCACTTTTTTTTTTTGTATATGATGTCGTTGTACACACGAAATAGTGGTTTGTTATTCAACCAATCATCGATGTCTGCAACCCGGGAGGACAAGATGGCCGACGTGCTCACGATACGAAAGCGCGGGACTGACTGCGGAGCGCGCGAAACGGAATGTCTTTTTTGAAGCTGGCTGTCAGCGGTGGACGGCTTTATGCGGTGGTGCTTTTTGCACTTATCTGTGTATTTTCCGGCCTGATTTTGTTATCGGATTAAGCTCGGGGTGAGTAAACAGGTGCCTCACTTTCGTTTGATGATTAGTTTGAGTTTTGAGGACTGAGTAATAGGATCGGAATTGATGTTCGAGTTTTTAGTTGAATTCTATTTAATTATTTATTAACCAAAGGGGGTTGGCGTCAGGCAGGGGCTGGCTGTAAAAACTAAGCCAAAACTGGAACTGTTGTCATGTCATCATCAAAGCAATATTGGCATCCCAATCAATTCGTCGGTCTTTCGGCATGGTCCTTTCCGTCACTTTTTTATACATTCATTTACCTCTAGCACCTTTTTCGTGTGATGGGTGATATGAATCAAAAGGGAGTGGACAGCTTAATGTCGTCTTACCGATATTCAAGGTAGAGGACAACTGACTGAAGAGACGCTGGATCGCTGTCTTCACCCTTAGTCGCCTTGTTAGACACGCAGGTGTCGATCGATCGGGAGAGATCGGGGGTGGTGACAATTATATTCTGTTATTCCGTGACCACTTCTAAATATGTATTGCTATCAAATATCTCTACATATCTTACATAATAACTAAATATATAGGCCACTTTTATATACAGCGTAGATATTTTATGGACAGCTTAAGTTAATTAAACGGAAAGATGTCTATATTATAAACACATCTTTCCCTGTGATGTTTATGAAATAATTAACAGTGTACACCGGCGCCTGCCCGATTCTTAGAAAGGTTTTTTACCTAAGATTAATTCGCCAATTACCAAGAGACTAACTGGTTGTCATGACAAATCGTTTAATTAGATTGTTTTGCGCGCTTACTTATGTAAGCCTTTCCCTTTGGTCGTTAGTGGTATGTAAGCGAATTGTCTAAAACAAAATTATACTCATACGAGAGCTACTATGTTAACAATGAGTTTGACCGTAAACTTGGTTAGTTCTAAAGCGCGTTTTAAGACCTGTTCTCCGTTAAAGGTCGACTGCCTTTTCAGTTCAAAGAGCCATGGATCTCGCGGCTGGCCAGTGTATAAAAACAGTGGTCATTGTGCCAACATATTGTGTTTATTTCGTTTTTGGAGAGCTGTACCTATGTTTAAAATCCGACTGTAATTTTAATCCTTATAAATTGATAAGCTTATGCTACCGAATGCCATTAATCATTATCACAGCGATAAACTGAAATAATATGGTAGCTAATGTTCGAACAGACCACCAATTTACCTTCTTAATTAAAAACGTCGAAGTCTAAAAACACCATTTTAAGCAATATCACTAACTGCCGCACTCAAAGACGTCAAATAACGTTATTGAGTACTTAACGTTAAAAAATGACAATTCAAAACTAGTCGCTATTCTTGGCGGGTCTATGGTCTAGATTAGAATGAAATTTTTTGACATTAAATACTCATTAAAGTTAATTGACGTCTCTGATTGCGGCAGTAAAAGCATCTTCAATCCTTTTATGTTTTTTGCCGAATCTATAGGACGACAAGTCATTATTTTATGGTTTGTAATTCATAGTAGGTAGATTTATAAAATAAATTGCTGATGTTACGTATTTACACCCCCGTTAGGGATAATAAATGACAAAAAGGTTCGATATAGTAATATTGTCTTCATACGATATAATGTCGATGAATAATCCGATACTCCAACTGTGTTTATCGGTGACACTATATCCTATGTGACTGTGTAGTTAAAAGAACAAATACCGCGTATGCAATAGTTATTTCTTGTTAGCAGTAAAATAATTGATAATGTACTGTAGAAGTTTTGAGGCGGCTCGCTTTATTGTTTTATAGTCACAACTCAAAAACTTTGTGCGATTTTGCACTCAGCAGAGTTATTGAAGTAATAAGGATGCGAAAAAATAGCAGAAACACGATGACGAGGCAGAGGTGTATTAACAACTTCCTATTTATGGCACCATGTAGTAGGGGGCAAGCCTTTTGCAATCTATCGGTCACGTAAATCGCAGGATATTACTAGGTGTTGTAATCTGGTTAGAACACCTAGCTATATCCCATTCCTCTTCACTGTTTAACCCTTAGTTGGTAGTGAGATTAAGGTGGATGACAATTGTATTGTACTTTGTTGTCACCATCCCATTCCTCTTCACTGTTTAACCCTTAGTTGGTAGTGAGATTAAGGTGGATGACAATTGTATTGTACTTTGTTGTCACCAAGTCATAATGATTACAGATCTGACATACATATATACTTTAAAAAGTTTTCTTTGATGGTTTTGATGTGCTATAGTCAAAATGCATTCAAACTTAGATGGGATAATCTTTATGTTCATATTCAATCTGCCCTTATCATAGGAGCTGTCTATCTGGTACCGCGGCAGTATTGTCTGCTTTCACCAATCTACACGTATGATTGGTGAAATACTCCTCATGCACTCCAATTATCGGGAGCGAGTCGAGAAGGGAAACCAAAATTTCTGTCTTTAGTCTTCTTTATTGAAAGTGAAAGCAAGCATCCATCATCGTTCATTTTGCCACCAATAGCTAACTCGGCACTCTTTCGCTTTTTCTGGCACTCGGTCTCTGCTTCTTGATAGTCATTTTGTGGACGTGTTTAATTGTGCTTAGTCCCTTCAGCTTTTCAATTGTGCCCACTCGTACCAAAATCGCAATAGTGTAAACGACGCACCTGCTCTTATCACAGTACAGTTTCCTGTCTTGACCAACGTTTTCGTTGTAAGTCGCAATTGGGGCTGATATAGTCATTAGGTGTCTTATCTAACCTCGCCTGTTAGGCTGGCACTGGCTTTTCCATCATTAAGATCCGATAGTTTACGTTGTGGGCTTTGGTTTTCTGTTTCACAATCTATTTCTTTTTTCCTGCCGTGTTTCCAGTTTATTTGTGGTCGGCGCAGTATTTTACCTCTTCCATTAATATCGGTCTGAGCAATCTCCATTAGTCTTCTTTTACGACACCATTGATTGGTGTGAGTCGGGGCTGGCAAATACTATGTTATATTTTCGCTCTTAGGCCAGCATGGAAGACAGGCCACAATATAGGCTTTATTTACGTTATACCTGACTCCACCGTATTTAGTATTATAGTTGGTTTTACAACGTTATGCAACAGACGATAATAGTGACGATCTGTGATGATGAGGCACGTAGCTTATTGAAATGAATATGTGCAATTAAGATTTCGTCAATTTGACGAAATACTGACCATTTTATAATATTTGTTAACTGTTGACGCATTTGTGATTGTCATTCAAGTAAAAATTCACACTATCTAACACAAAAGTTTGTATATTTTTCTATTCATTCATTCACCATGAATGAATAGAAAAATATACAAATAAAAGTTTCATTCATTCATTCAAAAATAAAAATCAGAAACAAATAAAAAACAAAATAAAATAGCTATAAATATTCAAATGCTGTTGGTTCAGTTTTGCAGAACGACGACACGCGCTATTGGTACTACCCAATTCGATGCATGGTAAACAAAATATTTTTGCATAAGCCGGTCTCATAAATATTGTTATTGGCTCTTGCGTCTCTTTCTAACTGGGCTCGTTTAAAACGTAACATTATCTCATAACGAGGTATTACTTTGAAAGGGGTTATGTTACGATTACGGGTAATAAATACTTTTTGCATCAAATGACTAAAAGCATTTTACTCAAAACAAAATCTGTTTTTCTGTTTTGTTGTATCACAACATGTTAAAGGGGGCCATTCACGATCGTTCGCTCCAATCCACATCGCTCCACGCCATCACTCCAAAATCAAGCAAAAACGTTCCGTGTGTATGCGGAATCCATTGTGAAAGGATTGGAGTGATAAAATTTAAGATTTCCATAGTCAATCCAAATGAGTCACTCCATCCATCGCTCCAAAATACAAATCCAACGCGATCCTGTGTCGTATCGCATCATAAATATCGACAACGTTGCGTTGGTTGTCGCCGCACTACCGACCGTCATGTCCTAGGCCCCCATCAACGCGTTGTATAGTGCGTTTCATCTTATAATTCCTATGCCGTGATGATAGCTGCCCTGTCTGTCAACAATATCAACCCGTAAGTCATAGTTGCAGGTTTTTTTTATGTTTTATAGACAATCTTTGAGAAAATGATGTCCAATACATAGAAAAGTGATGAAAGATTAATTGTGTTAAAAGCTAAGGTGTTTTGTGAACTGAAAAACGTAAGATGGTGCCGCATAATCCATTTTAGTGTGTATAGTGGAATTAAAGGTAAGACAATAAAGTTGACATGGTATCATTTTCTTGCAATACTACCACCATGACGGCATAGGAACTATAAGATGAAACGCACTATAGTGTAGACCCAGGGGATGTTTAGTGGCACCTGGGGGCCTTACCATCAACTCTAAACGCGACTCAATTCCCATTGTTAAAGTGAGACAACGCTATAAGCAGAGTAGAGCGGCATCTCGTTTTGTAACGCGCGTTTTTGGATCGCACTAATACTTCATGGTACGGCCCCTGCGCTGCTCATACGTTCGTCAAACGCCTACACTGAACAAAAGTTAATGTGTAGACGCTCTTACCTGTATCCTATCTAGCCTAGACAAATGGCCAATCTATTCGAACGGATAGAATACAAATGTCAATTTTTGACAACTTCTCATACATCTGACACGACGGTCGCCATGTTGTTTTCTCTGTAATACGTCAGTTACAAACATTGAGTTATAAGGTAAACAGTAATAGTAGTTCAATGGTTTCGAACATTTGTATTTAAATCGTTCGAATAGATTCATCACTTCGGGCTAGCCAAAGCGGCCAATTCGAACGCATAAGGTACAGATAAAACAACTTTGCGATTATGCGTTCGAATATATTGCCACTTGGCTAGGGCGGCGGCAGGGCTGGGCAGTCGTTAGTTTGACATAGTACTGCTAATAAGGCTAATCGTACAGTGGGATCACTATGCAGTAGTTACAACGCTTACACCCGTATTCATAAACATTACTATGAGGTGCGTTAACGCACTGGGTCCCAAAAACCTATTCATGGACAATACTTGAGTGACAAAACGCATTGAGAAATGTCTTACTTCGCACAGCACAGTGTTGCTTCTTTACATAAACAAGTATTGTTTGTGTATACGGGTGTTAGATCGGCAAATGCTATTAGTAATTAAATAACTCTGAGCTGACAATGACCGTCGTAAATTAATGACATAGAAGGTTGTGCCGTGTGCGTTATGGCTGCAAACTCACGCGACTTACGATAAGGGCCAGTACACACTAAGTGTTTGTCCAGCGTAGTTGGCGTGCGTCGCTCGCTTCGCGGCGTCTGCGCTAGTCAAAAGCTAGTGGGCAGGGGCGCTTAGGACCAAACCACTACATAACATAACATAAAACACGCTTATTTATGCCCTAAGAGCCTGTTCAGAAGGCGCGACTTCTTTAGCGATTTGGAGTACATTACTTATAGCATGCTACACAAGTATACTAATGCCCCATATGTGAAGAGCAATGCATAGCGTCACACTCGCGCATGCTTCTGGACAGGGTACAAGGGGTAAGCAGTGGTGTATCACCACCAACGTTTCGCGCTAAGGGCCGGTTTTTATGATGCATAGTTAACTGTTAACCAATTGTTAAAAATTGTTACTTATCTTTAAATATCATTGACGTGTATCAATTAGTAACAATATCAGACTGATATTTATCCATAAGTAACATTGGTAACTAAAATTGTTACTAATGGTTACATATCAGACTGATATTTAGCAATTGGTAACAGTTTTTAACCATTGGTTGAGTGAACTATGGATCAAAAAACCGGCCCTTAGTTATGTCGTATTACACCCATTCTCTTTTAAGTTTAGCCCTTAGCAGTTTTTTTTGGTGGTGACAATCGTATTCTGCACTGTCTCCACCACATGGGGCACATGCAGAAAATAATTTCATTTTAGCAAATAATAGTTCCATTTTAGAAATTAATGATTTCATAAACTATTCGATTTTAATTTTAACATTATATAAATGTTAGAAAAATTAGTACAAAGATTTTGGGGTTAGAAAAAGAATTTCGAAAAATTATGATCTCAAGATCATAATTTTTCGAAATTCTTTTTCTAACCCCAAAATCTTTGTATTAATGATTTCATTTTTTGATGCCGTTACCCAAGTTGCACAGTTAAGTCGTATGGGTTACCTTTTCCGGTGTATGTAACATGGATTTAGTGTGCGCACTGCTTTACTTATCACCATCACTCGGTCACGGACATGTAAGCTTATTTATATTAAGTTCAAGAGATACAACTTCAGTGGACAATTTATGTCTAATTCGCCTCTAACATGATATTTATCATATTAAACATAAAACATACATACATACATAAATCACGCCTATATCCCCGAGGGGTAGGCAGAGGTGAATTAGCACCCGCGTTTCGCCAATTACGTTAGGTCCCATGTAATAGGTGGCGAGCCTAATGCCATTGATCGGGCACAAAAGTCGCAGTAGGTACATTGCTAGGTGGTATAAGAGGAACGCTGCTGCCCATTCTTCATCGCTGTTTTAACCATAAGTCGCCTTGTACGACACCTGCGGGAGTGATTTGGGGTGCTGACAATTTGTATTCTGTTCTGCCGTCACCACACCGCAGAATACAAAACGAATACGAAACAGAATATTAATGTATGAAACTTACACAAAGGCGACCGTCTTGTTAAATTTAAGAGTAGTTGTCTGGTGTTGACCGATGATTGCATGGTTGACCAATAGTATATTATTATTCATATCCCAATTTTCCCCGTGCTTCGGTAGGCCGTGTGGTGACGGCAGAGTAGAATACAATTGTCACCACCCCAAGTCTCTCCCGTGGGTGTCGTACAAGGCGACTAAGGATAAATCAGCGATGAGGAATGGGCAGCAGCGTTCCTCTTATACCACCTAGCAATAGTACTGCGACGTTTGTGCCCGATAAATGGCAATAGGCTCGCCACCTATTACATGGCACCTAACATAATTGGCGAAACGCGGGTGCTAGTTCACCTCTGCCTACCCCTTCGGGGATATAGGCGTGATTTATGTATGTATGTATGTATGTATTCTGTAAGTTCGAGTAGATTGTCCACTTGCCTAGAAGGGCTGAGGGCCCAGCCAAGAGGCTTATAATAAGTGGTGCATAATTTGCAATGTATATACCTGCAATGTCATAACTCGTTGACAATGGTGGGTTTCTCTACAGCCGACTTGCGTATCGTTCTGCTATCGGAGCGTTGGGCTCCTGGTGCGTTTAGTATCATCTTGGTATTGAACGCGTCAGGGTCGGCGCTTCGTTGCGGATCGGGGCGTGGGCGGGTTTGGGAGACCTGTCATTTCAGACTGAGGCATGCTGCGCACTCCCCTATTTTTTCTTGGACACACGGATTTTCGGTATCTAGCGTCTTGACGATTCTTAAGTGTATTGTAATCATACCAGATATTAATAAATGAATTTTGACTTTGACTTTGACTTTTATCTATTCGAACGGATAGAAAACAAAAGTGACATTATTGTTTTCTCTGTAATACGTCAGTTTCATACATTTTGTATTCTATGCGATCGATAGACTCGCCACTTGGCTAGGGGAGTTGATCTACGATCGTGCGCGCCTTATTGCGCTCTCCTACAACTTGTTTGGTTGGTACTTGGAGCTGTCATGTTGGGCTGGGTCAAAGAACTGACTTTCGCGCGTCGTGCAGTCTGCGGTGACCAGTCTAGTGTCTACGCCCCTTATCGTGGATAGTATTGTGATTAACGAAGACTAGATTTGCCATGCACTTTTTATTAAGGCGCGCTACCTCGTGAATATTCGACATTTTCAAAAAGGATTTAGGCCCGGTGTACAAAACTACGATGCGCCGTCGCATCGTAAAAATCTGCGAGCTCGCACCGCATGAGTAAATAAACGGACCAGAGTAAATGCTTGTCAAATGGTTTTTTCCAGTCCCGCCTAGCGGCCAGTTGACAAGCTTATTCTCTGTTCCGTTTATTTAATCATGCGATTGCACGCCGCATCACAAGGACTTGCGAATTGATTGGCATCATTTCATTCTTCTTTCTTTCGTTTACGGAAAAGCAGAATACACTTGTCAGCGTCCCCCCGATCTCTCCCGTGGGTGTCGTACAAGGCGACTAACGGATAAAACAGTGATGAGGAATGCGCAGCAGCGTTCCTTTTATACATACATACATACATACATACATAAATCACGCCTATATCCCCGAAGGGGTAGGCAGAGGCGAACCAGCACCCACGTTTCGCTAAATATGTCAAGTCCCATGTAATAGGTGGCGAGCCTATTGCCATCTATCGGGCACAAAAGTCGCAGTACATTGCTAGCCTAGGTGGTATAAGAGGAACGCTGCTGCCCATTCCTAATCATATTCAGATTTATCCTTAGTCGCCTTGTACGACACCCACGGGAAAGATTTGGGGTGGTGACAATTGTATTCTACTCTGCCACACGGCATATATAGTTCCTTTTATACCACCTAAAAATGTATGTACTGCGACTTTCGTGTCTTATAAATGGCAATTGGCTATTATGATGATATTTTTATGACATGATACTTAACATAATTGGCAAAACTTAGTAGGTGTAAATTCCCCTCTGCCTACCCCTTCGGGTATATATATTATACTCGTGATTTTTACATACTTTTTTTTTTATAACATAAAAATGAAAAAAAGTATGTATGAGGTATCGTAAGGGCCAGATAAGAAATATACACTTCACCTCTTACGACACCTGTGCGTGTTTATCGATTGTTTTGGCCCATCCCAGACAATTTGGTGACAACACCAGAAAAAGATACCTATAAGAGGGTTAGTATAATATTGAATTTACACATGAATGTACAAATATTCGTTGGTCAAACAGGAAAAGGTGTAGCTGAAGATAATGCTCTATCTAGCGTTACTTCAAAGCGAATGCGGCTAATGAATCATTTAAAATTATAACTGGTGCTATTACGTTTTCATGCTGGCCTGGGAGCGAAAAAATAACGTAGGATATGCCAGCCCCGATTCAACCTAGGGGTATCGTATAAAATTCCACAAACGGACATTGTCCTACGTAGATTAAAAACCTTGGGGCACCTGAATGGTGGTGGGCAAACCACCAACAACAGCATACCCAAAGAGGGTTGGTGTCAGGCAGGCGACCTTGAGCTCCGTTCATTGGTCTCTCGACATGGTCCTTTCCATCGCGTTCCTTTACATTCATTGATCACTACTAGCACCTTTACTGTGTGATGTATAATATCAATCAAATGGATGTGTTGATGACTTCCGGTCGATAAATAAACACAGAAAAAATATGTTGATGACTAGTGCTATGAAGGTGCTCGTTGTTGTTACTTATAAGCGATTCTATAGAAGTAACGTCTTTGCCCTTGTCGTGAGAGCAGAATACTATTTCTACCTCTACTTCGGATGTGGTTTCAGGTGACTATTATTATTTACTGGTTTCGGGTTATTGGGGTCACAGCGCACTAGGGCCCGTATTCTGAAACGGCACTTAAGTGTATTTTAATATGAATTCAAGTGATTATTGCTTAAATATAGATATCCCTACTTAAATTTATGTTTTATTCCAAAACGGCTATCGAGCTTACTTACGTAAATTTAGATTTAAATTTTTAAGTCGAGACATTCTACCTTTAAAAGTGCGAAAAGGTGTAGCAATATAGGATAATAACTCTACTAAAGCGTGGCAATGAGGTTTTTTGGGCGATCATAGCTTAAATCTCGATTTAAATACCTATCGATTGTTGCCCGAGTGACGTTTCAGAATAAACATAAACAGAGATCAATGAATTTATACTTAAATATTGTTCTAGAATAAAGGGTCCATGGTAATCATAATGTAAAACGTTATTCATGTCTCAGTGTCGTTTCAGAATACGGGCCTAGGTAAATCAGATGTGACGAGCCGCCAAGTTTGTCTAGTAAGTTGGTCTTACTACAGTATTCTCCCGTAATCTTAAACTAATGCCGGATTTACATATGTCTATGACGCGGTCTGATCCGATGGGCTCTGAAGAAATGGGTTTCCTGCATTTAGTATGGTGAGATTTACATTAGTCTGACGCGGTAAGTTCTGTTGGCTTATGTCAAATGTATGAAACCCATACCGTTCTGACGCATCAGATCGGAACACGTCAGACAAATATACCGGGCCCTTTACACTACTTCATCTTCTTCTTCTTCTCCCTGCTCTGTTCCCAGTCTATCTGGGGTCGGCGCAGTATGTTTCCTCTTCCATTCATATCGGTCAGCCGTCATCAAGCACCAGACGTTTATTAGTAGGAACCTACTGCTGGGGAACAGGCCTTCACTGTGCATGTAAGAATATATTAATCTACGTAGGACTCTGTCCTTTGCACCAACAAAAGTTATTTGGTATTAGAAGATTTGTTGCACACGATCTCATTTTTAGTTGAAACAGCGATCATTTCAAAATTATAATTATCAGTTGCGTATTTGTTAGTTCATTCCTTGACCTTTGCACCGTTAAGCCGAGAGGATAAGGGTCAAATTGGCTTGCCAAGTTACTCCAAGCGAGTGCGCGTAGTGATGCGAGCAATGGTGCGTGTTTTATCGATTGATGGCGTATGATGACGGCAAAGCAGAATACAATTTATTGTAAACTTCTCTCCCGCGGGCAAGGCCACTAAGAGTTAAGACAGCGATGAGTAATGGGCAGAAGGGTTCCTCCTTTTCCACTTTAACCACTGCCTACCCCTTCGAGGATAAATACGACTCGTTTAGTCGAACATATCGACAGGCGGCGAAATCTGGAGCAGTATGGATTGGAATATTGTCACCCTAATCACTCTTTCATTTTCTTTGCATTTAATTCTAATCACTGTTCTGTCGGTTTCATACATTTTTATTCAGTAATAAGTCGTTTTTATACATTTGAATGTAAATTTTTGACAGCTTCTATAACATTTGACACGACGGTCGCCATGTTGTTGGGGGCTTATAATTATGTTTGGCAGTGTCATTGTGGTCATTGTATTGTTATGTGTCAGGAACTCAGGAGTGAGGAATAATCTACTTCGAGTTCTAGAATCGCGGATTGCGTATGGTTAAAATAAAATGCTAAAGCATTGTGATTTGTTCAATTTTCCTATCGAATGGGAGTAATTCCTGCTTTTGTCGTTACCGATATTTTCTTTGCCGAAAAATTGCAATTGCCCATCACTAGAGAGATGCAGTGTTCGCCGCACCTACTGCGCCTCACTAAAGATGGGCATGGCTGTCGCTTACCTAATTTCAACTACACACTCAACTTGTTAGCGTAACTATGTCAATGAGATAATGTTAAAACGGTGATTATCTTAAGCGTAGGGTTTTTGCCATTTTACATTACAATTAGGTGTATGTAACCAACCTGTTGTTGTTATACGAGTTGGTCAAATTGTTGCATGTATGCATGTGCGTGTTTGTGTGCTAAGTCATACATAATACGTCTTACTTTGTATGCATGAAGTTACTTACCTTCGTTTTACCCCTCTTGGGATAAACGGGTACGATTGATGTATGTGTGAACTTCCAAGAGGTAAACGGAGGTGTAATACTATGTACACTTCTTAGTATACAGAAATACCCTCGAAATAATTATGTATATAAATGTTGAAATATACTACATAAACATATACACAACCATGACTCGGAAACAAACATTTGGTGGTCATCACAAAGTTTGCCCCTACCAGGATTCGAACCCGGGACCTCTTGGCCAATATCCAGCAATCGGAGCATTCAACCAAGGCGGCCGTCAAATGGTAGGTCAGACGTGAATTAACACCCAAAGTTATACACTATAATACCGTAACGACTGTTGTGATAAAACAGAACGAGATAAGCACTATCCGACGAAGTAAAGTCGGATCCCGGTGCCCGCGCACACCACCGGCTCGGCTCTGAAGATCTTTCCTTTTCACTGATGATGCAGCGTATCGATCGTTCCTATCCTAAGATATTAAAAATTCTTAATGTTAATAAATAGTAGTTGGGAAAAACTTAATTAATTTTTCTCTTCGTAACATTGTTATCTGCACTATATTTGCAAACTGCGTTTTAGGTAAATTTAAATGTATTATATCGTTTTACATGCGAATTTTAATAGATATATTTGATTTGTTTCAGATCAGCCATGTGGGCCCCAAATTAGTACCCTGGCGCAGCCCATCAGCAAACATGTAAATATCCCACCGGGAGACGCCAATTACAACCTTTTGCAATCAAACTACCCGCCGATAGACACAACAAGCCATCATGAGAGTCAACAAAATAATAAAAATATCATCAGCCACCACCAGATCACTCAATCGAAAGCTTCAGCAAAATCCAATGACGATTTTGACGTCAACGAATACTTTGCCCGCTTGCAAGGCACCAGGTACGTCAGCGCGCCGTTCAATAGTCTTCTTAAGGAAGACCAGAAGGCGACTTTGGGGGCTGCAGAGGAAAATTTAGAGGAAATAAGCCTCGACGAGCCGGAGAAACCTCCACAAGAAGTACAACAGAGCCTGACGGCGGACATAGCGCAGAATTTCTCCCAGCTGCCGGCTGTGCTGCCTCAGGTGGCGAGCGTTGTGTTCAGTTCCTTTTCCAACATGCTCAGCATGAAGAGCAGGGAGCAAACGCCGGATGAGCCGCCGGTGGCGAGACAGTCCGGGTATCAGGAGGTCACGTTTCAAGCGCCCCCGGATGTGGGTGCACCTCTGACGACAAATGTTGAGCATGCCGCCCCGAAACCAATCGCTCCGCCGCCTGCACAGCCTCCTCCTATTGGTGGTAAGCATCCTATTATCTCTATTATACATACATAGATTAATCACGCCTACATCCCCAAGGGGTAGGCGATAGGCTCGCCACATGGGACTTGCCCGGCTAGCATGACCACCGAAACTTCTTCTTCCTGCCCAGTTTCCAGTCTATCTGGGGTCGGCGCAGTATGTTTCCTCATCCATTCATATGTCAGACGTCATCAAGCCATCCCGTCACTTTTGATTCATATCATCCATCCCACCGTAAAGGTGCTAGTGATGAATGAATGTATAGAAAAGAAACGGAACGGACCATGTCGAGAGACCTATGAACGGAGAGAGTGATTAGAATGACAACATTCCAATCCATACTACTCAAGGTTTTGGCTTAGGTTTTACAGCCGAATAACCGAAACACGATATGATATTATAGCCTTTTATCAAAAATAACTATATCATATCGGGTTCCGGTAGTCATGCTAGCTAAGCTGATGTAATAAGCGAAACGGGGATGTTAATTCACCTCTGCCTACCCTTTTGGGGACAAATATGTGTTTGCGTGATTTATGTTTGTATGTAAACGATTTATTTATGTTTACTGTTTAATTTCAACGCCTCCTCGTGCTTACGTATATAATAACACAACAAATAACACTTTAGATTATTATTTTATGGTCACAGCCTTATGACCGATCGTGCCACAATTATAAAGCCATTAAGCGAAGGCTCCCGGAAACACGTATGCCGATCGGTTATTTCACAAATTGACTGTCGTGTGCCAAATCTCAATGAACGAAGATTGGCTGCCCAAATAATTCTAAATTCAAATCATAACGAACGATGGGGTTCCCCAGGTTGAGATACTAGTTTATTTGTATTTTGTTATTTTTAATCAATAAATTTATAAATAAATAAATAAATTTATCGATTTTTTATACATAATCTCTCTCTCTCTGGGACTCTGGGCACAGTTTTTTTTATATATTTTATTTTGCTGTGTGGTGACGGCAGAGCTCAATATAATTGTCACCATTGCCACCTCTCCCGTTGGACTCGTACATGGCGATTAAGGTTAAAGGCAGTAAGAGGCAGATTTAAGTGTCCGACAGATTGCAATAGGCAACTTAATTTTAATCAAACGGTTAAAAAGTCTGTTCAGTTTGTAAATAAGTAAAATACCTACTTTAGGGTCCAGTTCATCGTCATGAGATCGTCACAGAGCGCATAAGGAAATCACGGAATCTGTTTGAGAGCATAACAGTTCGGCCCATCAATATCGATAGAGGTCATAACAGCGTGAGAATGACCCTAACACGGCGGTCATGTTTATACATATTATACTCCATAATCATTATTTATCACAAGCGATTCCGTAGTGAATGTGTCGTATTCACGAGAGCTTTTGCAGTGAATTTGTCGTGTTCACAAGCGCTTTCGGAGTGAGTGTGTAGTGTTGCTAAGCGATTTGGGAATAAATGTGTAGTGTTCACAATCGATTCTATAGTCAATTAAGTAGTGTTGATAAGGGATTCCGCAGTCTTAAAAAACTTCGAATTTTTCGAACTTTTTGAAGACCTATTTTGATGCGGAAATCGAACCCGCGTCCTCCGCAATCCAGGTAGATGCCTATACCACTCGGTGGCCTTAAACTTTATCCAACCTATTCTTCTTTGGCCTAACATAGTTGGCAAAATTAGCGTGGAAAAAAAATACACCTCTGCCTACCCCTACGGGCGGATAAATTATCATGATTTATATATGTATTTGTGTAAAACTACTTGACTTATGAAATCCACAAACGCAGAGGCCTCATCGAAGCCTTTGAGCTCCTCAATAGGTGAATAAGCATTGTGCTAATTAATTTATGATACAGGTTTTGTCGTCCAGTCACGTACACTCAATGTTTATATGAACTAGGTACTGGTTAGACGGCTTTATGTATATTTTTTTAATGTAAATTAAATCTGTTTATGCTGGTGGCACTTGACAGGTAAACTTGTGTTACTGCTGGCGCATATGTGCAATTAGTTCAGTTCTTTTTTTACATTTGCCCCTGCCAGGATTCGAACGCAGGATCTCTTGGGCGATAGCCATCAGCGATCTGGCCATTCGACCAAACCGGCCGGTAAATTGTGAGAGCTGAATCGAATGAACAAAGCTTTTACCTTTGTTTATTTCGAAACGGTGCTAAGATGTTATTTACATTTTATTCTGAATTATCTGAACATATATACTATATAGTCGCTCAGCTTATCTATACAACAAAAAAATATATACATTCCTACTAATATGATATGACAAATCGCTACACGAATGCACGAGAATCATTTTCAAAAAAATTAAGTACAGTGCTACCAATACCACATGTAACAAATGTAATGCAATCGAAATTGTTATTTTTTTATTTTCCTTGTGAGAAGTTCGAAAATTAGTTCTGCATCTTTGAATTTTTGGTACCACCGTAGTTTTTATACGACAAAGTTAGCAGGGTAGTGTTAAGGGTGTGCGTTGTTTCTGTTACATGTTGTATATCTTGTCAGTCTGCAAAATTGGTACTAAAATCTCCCTCTAGGTTTTGACATTTCTATGACACTCTTTGTTCACCACTAGCGACACCGCCAACTGACTACATAGGTAGTATGTAGTCAGTTGGCGGTGTCGCTAGCATTACTGGTAGCATTGTTCTTATGTAAGAACGAAGTCACCTATCTCAGGAATTTCTTGCTTATAAGGTTACCTCGGTCAGTATTCATAAAAGAGAACAAACTTATTAAAATAAATTATAATTATAGTCAGTTATACGCGACGCAATGGATTGACAGTGTAATTGTCTTGGTTTCAGGTACAACAGGCTATAGGATCACGACGAAGAAGAAAGCGTACGCACAATTACCAGGACTCAGCTCTTCACACCCAGTCGCCAGCATAGAGCCAAGCACAGCACCGTATTACAACCCTAATGTTTCATTTAGCCAGTTCCCACCACAGCCTCCCAGTACAGGTGGAATGCAAATAAATGAAACCAATACAATTCCGAATCAACCGACTGGAACACTTTATCCAGTTCCAGCAGCTACAAATCCTCAATTTTACTCAGATTCGGATAGTAAAGAATGCAATATGTTTAATTCCGTAGCGAATTATAACTCACCATCGGTGCCTCAAGATATGACTAATGCTCAAGAAACAGAATCTAATTTGTTTAAAACTGTGGAAATTCAAGAGCAAACCGTTAGCCAAAATGTAGCGGCGCCGATTATTCCACCGCCGCCAATGTTTTCGAACATTCCAAAAGATAAAAGTGAAAGTAGCATAAAATCTGTCCTACCCCCATCACTTGCAAGGCGAATAGCTTCGAATCATCCAATAATAAAGCCACAGACCGCAATAACTCCGGTTAACACAGATAATATATTTAATCCGGCGCCTATTCAGGACGTTGTAAAAGACTCGAATGTTACGAAGCCGGGTATATTATATCCGCTGGATGCCACATCGCCGGTTAAAGATGATAATCCACCTTTAGGCACCCAATCGGCTTTTGTACTATTTAACACACCTTTAGTACCTTCAGAGACTAGTCCAGTAACAGGAACAGTTACTGCTAATTTACCTTCCAAGGTAGCGGTACCTCTTAGTAAATCTGCTGTAAATATGCCGCCAGCTAGTCTTATACCGGCTACTTTACAACCTGATATCAAATCGCCATCTATGGATTCTCCATTCACTGTACCAGCACCGTCAACGAATTTATTTGCTTCACCTATTTCACAAACGGACACTGGACCACCTCCTGTATTTTATAATCCAAGTAGTATGATTTCGCCAGTTCCGCCATTAAATTCTTCAGAAGCCATGACTCCTCAATTTATGCCAGTAGATCAGCTACAACATTCAACTTTACCACTGATGCCCCCATCATCGACACTCTTTAATCCAACACAGCAAGCTGTTGAACTTCAAACAAATCCACCAAGTCAAAATGCTGATCAAAATACAACGGCGGAAGCACAAAAAGCCGTACCTGAGCCGCCAAAAATTTCGGGTAATCAAAGTTACAGGATGACAAAGAAAAGACCACAGTATTATTCTGGGCCTATAGAAGGGGTAGGCTCCTTGAGTAATAATATTAAACCAACTATCCCTTCTTTTGAGCCTAGTGCTTTTCAAGGTGCCTTATTTACTCCAGATCAACCTCCAACTACTATAGAACCTGTAAATATCAACCCATCAAATGCAATTGGTATGAACGAACAGACGGTAGCAGCGCTCGAACCATCTACATACACTCAGTTTGACATTAACCCACCTCAAATGCAAAATTATGCATTTGATATGAGCAGACAAACAACTGACAATTACGAACTACCAAAGCAAGAAACAAAAGGTTTCGGTATAATTGGATCTTTGAAATCTAAGCTCAGTGCCATAGATATCAATAAGATTCATAATTCAGTGACAACTTTCTTCGATCCTTCTTATAATGATACAAAGAAAGAAGACCACAGTGAAGGAAGTGTCGGTTATAATGCATTTAATTATCAAGATAATAGCTTGGAAGTCTTCGTGCCAACCGTCGAACAAAACAGCCAATTTAGTCAACATTATGGCCAATATGATTACCAAAATCCACATAACTATGGGCAGAGCACTGAATATAGTCACAACCAGGGATACAGTTATGGGGCTGGTACACAGGCTTATGATTCCCAAAGTTTATACTCTACTCATTCTCAAACTTTAGAAACACATAATACTGGCAATTTTCAAGATTCTAGTTATTTCAGTCATGCAGAAGCTCAAGCAGCACAATCAGCCACAGAGCTATCTGAAAGTATTAATATTCTCAATCCTGGAATCGATAATACAACACCTACAATTTCTTCAACAATGGCTCACGACACATCTCCACATGGGACTGTACAAAATTTTATAGACGCCGGCGCACAAGTGCATAAAGTGGCTGATTATCCCACATCTGTGAAAAATGCTAGTATACCCCCCTTTATGGAAAATCCTATAACAAAATCTGGTATTGAACAGATACCAGAAATCATTAACTTGATTAATATAAGTAATTCTTCAGAATTAGTTGACAAATCTGGGGCTGTAAATTTTTATGACACAGGAAGCTACCCGCAAGTTTTTGATATAACACAGAGCCTTCATCTCGGAGGACTAAATGACAAATTTGAACATTTAAACTCGAGTGACGAAAAACGTGAAGAAATTTTGCCATGTAGCAGTGTAACAAGTGAAAATATAATATTTAGTAAGAATACTCTACCTACTGAATCAAACGTTTATACACCTATAGAGGACTTGCAAATGACCAGAAATGATTTCTTTGATGAGATGACAGCTCACCCGCTTCAAAGTCCATTTGATTATGCGGGTTTACCAGCGATTGCTAATATAGATAACAATAGTATTGACGGTGCTATAGGTGACATATTGCGTTTGGATACACCTACTATTTTATTTGGCTTACAGAGTATATCGCCGAAAAATCTAAGTTCTGAATTAGACACTGACACAACTGACGTCGCTTTATATGAAAATTTACAGAAATCGGAAGCGGAACCAAGTGAAGAATCCTTTGATAAAGTCATTGAAGAAAGTAAACCACTTAATGAAAAATGTGAAAGTATGTCTGAATTAAATATTTGTGAAACCTGCAGGGAATTCAACAAGCAAGAGGACAAAGAAGTCGATGATTTGACATCTCAGTTAATAGAAAATATAACTTCTCCAATACAGCTATCAAATCCAGTAATTGCACCGCTTACTGAAAGTAGTGTCCCTGGTAAAGATAGTTCTGATTTTGACACTACGCAACAATGTGCAGAGATAACGCATATAACCGAAGAAACAATAGAAACCATTCAAGTTCAATCAGCAACGGAACTTTTAGATGATGTCGATGAACTTAAGAATAATAACACTGTAAGCTATGGCTGGACTACAGAAGAACCTCCATTTTTACAAACAAATTCACTTTTAGAACACAATTATTCGTTTCAAATAGATCCAAATACCCTAGGATTTTTCGGAAACAATGCCATGTTTTATGAAAATATCCCCAACAATGCCAGCGATGAAATCAAGGCTGAATTCAAAAGTACTCAGGACGATACGCCACCTTCATCACCACCAAGTCAAGTAAGTACAGCATCTGCCCAGCCTGCCACTGACAATGGTGACAATAAATCGGATGAATCAAATGTGCTTGATGTGCATTCTATCGAAGAAGATGCAAATCAAGATTATACAAATTTCGAAAACTATTTAATAGAGCCATATGAAACTGATGATGGTAAAATAAAATTCAAAGAACGTGAAAGAAGTTCAGAAGATCCAGTACAAGAAGTAGATACTTTTACAAATAGAATAGAGAAGTTTAAGCAGATGGAGGAAATCGTAGATAGAGATACTGCACAAGGTTCTCAAAATAATCTTTTGTTTGATATAAATGATACGAATCCGGCCGTAACAATAGCCTCGTATTTTGACACTGGTAATTATGCCGCCGAAACACATTACAGGAATTCTATGTCATCACCATCTGTTATGTTATATCAAGTGGGCTCACCAAGCATGCAAGCTTTTACTATACCACCCGGGTTCGAAGAAGAATATAAAAGAAAACTCAGCCTTATGGCTACACAGGATGACGAAAAAAGCGATAAAGATGATAACATACCGTACATCCCCGACACTTCGACTCAAACTCGTCCTGTTGTTACTGACACTTATAGCAGTGTTTCTAATACTAGTCCAAATACAACCAATGCCTCCAGTCTGCAATTTGAAACGAAACCCGCTATAGAAGAGACACCTGCCACAGAAACGGAACCAATTCAAGAATCTTCGACAATTTGCAACTCGCTGCCAGATGCGAAATTGGCTTCTTCGTTTTTCAACGAAAACGCCGATAAACGTCCACAAATATTACAGACGCCAGATGTTCCTGAAGCGGAAATCGAACAACAAGTTTTACCAGATCCTATTAGTTTCTTTTCACCTGAAGAGGCAACTGTTGTTACAGAAGCAGGCGATAACAGCTTTAACCGCTTAGCGAGCTATTTCACTGCCCCGCCCAATAATGCACCTAGCAAACCTTTTTTTGAAGTGAGCCAGAGTCAAAACCATTTGCGACACGCTAATCCCTTAAGCTCCTTTGACTCTGGCGTTAATAACCCCGTTTCGTGTCAACATGAAAATCCAAACCAACATAACAGCTCCCTTCAAGATGTTCCGACAGATATTTATTTAGCGAATCTTAAACTAATGAATGATCTGACGTCAACCCAAAATGTAGTTTTCAACACGAATAATCAAATAGTTAAAACGGTAAATTATTTCACGGTAGAATACGACAACGTTGAATTAAAAAATAGTATACATGAAATGGTTAAAAAGAAGTTAGATAAAGAAATCGTTGAATCTGCCGTCGAGAAAGGGGAGTGTGACGATGCAAATTATTTGACGGTTGTGACCAAATGTAAATTTTGTTGTAACAATCACTACCGGCGAGTGGTTGATTTGAATAGAATAGAAATCGACACGGATTTTAATGTTAGGAAAGCAATGGATGGCAACGGCAAAAATAATAACGCTAATCAAACTGATAGGAAAGCAGACATGGATCAAGAACAGCAAGATTCGAGAAAGGAAGTGACAGTGAACTTTGGGAATCCGCTCGAGGAAGATGCTGAACGAGTGGCAATAATGACCGAGGTATATTTTGCTTATTACGTATGTTCTTAGCATCTAGCTTCAAAATGGCTGTTGATTTTCAATAGTAGATTTTCCATCAAGTGCACAAAACGGATCATTTTTGTCCGAGACTTGGCGAGGGCTGATAGTAATGTCGAGGATAAAAATGGTTTTGTGGACGAGTTAGAAACTCTGCTTTTCACTTCGATTGCGAGGAAATAAACAGTAATTTAACTTAACATTTCTGAAAATTCAAACTAAAATTAGTACACTTTTGAATACTTAAGAGTTATAATTTAAAGTAAAATAAATATTAAAATCTGGAAACTTTCAAACCGTATTGCTAAGTAATAGGGATCACAATTACATTGAATTTTTAAGTTCGACGCGTGACAAAGGCAAAAAGTATTTGCAGCAGAGCCCGTCCAATATTTATACTAAACATATGGCTGTGTTGATGGTGTTAATACCAAATCCACGTGTGACCATCAACACTCCCTGGCAGCAGACGTCAGCATGGCGCAACTTCAAGGCACATTCAAGTTGATCAATAAGTTGATCAATATAAAATATAATAATCAATAAAAATGACAACATAATATGTTTCAATTGCTGCTATTTTATTGCAATAGTTTTTATGATGAACATAAAGTTCTTGAATGTAATTATTATCGTGGAAAAATGAGTATCTCAGCCATTTTTATTTTTCAGATATAAGTAGGTAAACATTACTACCTAGTACATAATATTAAACCTTAATTTTTAAAGAAACATTACCTGAAACTTGAACTCCAACCATTTATTTTTTAAAGTAAAGAAAGATAAGTTGTTTCTGTTGATTTTGGTGATCAAAGAGTATGGAATGTCAAAATCTATGAGTAAATTGTAGTTTCAATTTTCGCCGCCTGTACACTGTAGATTTACGGAATGACAAACGGTCTTATACCGTGCCGATGACTTGTCGATATTGTGAAAATCAGATAATATCATCAGTTATCAGTGAAATTCACATTCGACGTGTTTCTTTTATAATGTACATAGTGCGATATAGTTTTGAAAGATGTAATTTTAATAAGAGCGCCGTATTTACACCAAACAATAATCAACAGACTAGGTCTTTTTGACTCATTATACTAAACTGGTGTGGTAGGCATTTTGCCTTTCAAAATAGTTAATCTATTTGATTAGATGTTCTGGAAACAGCTATTTTCCGACTCGTGTACTCATATGTGTTGGTGTTAGACAGGCGACTGGCTGTTAAACTTTAGCCAAAAACTTGAGCAGTATGGATTGGCATGTTGTCATCCCAATCACTCTCTCCGTTCATCGGTTCATCTCCTCACAACATGATCCTTTCTGTCTCTTTTCTATACATTCATTCATGACTAGCACCTTTACGGTGTGATGGATGACGTCTGACCGATATGGATGAAAGAGGGAACACACTGCGCCGATTCCTGATGGACTGGGAACAGGCAGGGAGAAGAAGTCATTTTTTACTCACAGTCGTCTTTCAGAACAGCAAATCCATAAGCAATCCGACGGCATTAGATACTCTTAAAACGGCATAATGTTTGTTAGCGCGATCAATAATACTACTTTCGTTTCAGAGCCGCGTCTCTTCAGAATACTCGCCGGTGAAACACCACTGGTTCTATCGTGTGGACATCGAGGGCAAGTCGGTGTGGAGAGGGTTCTCGTCCACAGACAACAGAGCTCTGGAAGACGCCTTCCTTAAGCGTGAGTATTCCATGTTTGGACAATTGCTGAAGCCGTGTGTGTGGTGACGGCAGTGCAGAATAAGATTGTCTAAAATCTCCCGGTGTAATAAATGGCAATAGGCTCGCCACTATTACGTGGGACCTAACATAATTGGCGAAACGTGGGCGTTAATTCACCTCTGCCTACCCCTTCGGGGATACTGACACTGATAAATCATCTTCTTTCTTTTCCCAGCCGACCTCAACGATAACACCTCGGTGGCAACTGACGGAGGCAGGTTCGACGTGAACATCATTGGCAGGCTGCGGACTCCGGTCTACTGGAGGGATAAGCCCACCAATGTCAGAAGGTATGTAAAAGGTCTCTCTTGAGAAATCAGAGACGTCGCAAGGAAATTTTAAAAAGATAGATTAAAGAGTAGCCTGGGTGCGAAAAATTAAATAGAGTATGCAGCCCTGACATATCCCAGCCCTGCTAGCATGAACACCGAAACACGATAAGATAAAGCCAATTATCGCTTCGATCGAACTGTCAAATATACATACATACATACATAAATCACGCCTATATCCCCGAAGGGGTAGGCAGAGGTGAACTAGCACCCACGTTTCGCCAAATATGTCATTTATCGGGTACAAAAGTCGCAGTACATTGTTGGGTGGTATAAGAGGAACGCTGCTGCCCATTCCTTATCAATGATTTATCCTTAGTCGCCTTGTACGACACCCACGGGAGAGTTTTGGGGTGGTGACAATTGTATTCTACTCTGCCGTCACCACACGGCTAGTCAAATATCTATGGAGTTTTGACAGTTCAACGCGATAAATGGCTATATCATATCGTGTTTCGGTGGCCATGCTAGCCGGGTAGCCGGGCAGGCCGAACGTAAGTCGACTAACAGCGGGTCCCAATATTCTATCAAGAGTTGATGATAGACGTGCTACAGTTCAGTTGCTTAGCTTCAACTTCTTCTTAGAATGTTTTGTTAAATTACGATAAATATATTAACAAAACATGCCAGGCAGCTAAACTTTAGTAAGCTTAATTAACTGATGATATAATATTGGGAATAAAATTATAGGAATAGAATTATATAAGATAGAATTATTACCACCCCAAATCTCTCCCGTGGGTGTCGTACAAGGCGACTAAGGATAAGGCAGTGATGAGGGATACCATCTAGCAATTTACTGCGACTTTTGTGCCCGATAAATGGCCTTCGCCACCTATTACATGGGACCTAACTATTTGGCGAAACGTAGGTGCTAATTCACCTCTGCCTTCGGGGATATAGGCGTGATTTGTGTATGTATGTATGTAATACTAAACTAATATTCTGAATTAATGACGGCCGCCTTGGTCGAATGCTCAGATTGCTGGGTATTGGCCAAGAGGTCGTGGGTTCGAATCCTGGTAGGAGCAAACTTTGTGATGACCACAAATGTTTGTTTCCGACTCATGGTTGTGTATATGTTTATGTAGTATATTTTCAACATTTATATACATAATTATATTAAAAATATGTGCGTCATCTAGTATCCATAACACAAGTGCTTAGGCTACTTACTGTGGGCTAGAAGATGATAGGTGTGAGTAAAAATATATATAAAAAAAAAATTAATGCCTCAGGTGCAGTTGGTTCTACAAGGGGACGACGGATGCGAGATATGTACCGTACACGGAATCCATTGCGGAAAAATTGGAGGTGAGCATAATATAGCGTATTAGAATACCGTTTTCTGCGCTCAGAATAGGCATGGTGACACTAACAAATAACTAAAAATAATGATTTAGAATGATATGTATTATGCTTGTGATTCATATTTATTTTATAAAAATACAAAACTTAGCAAACCGCCATATTTGGTCAACGCCGCGTGACTTCACTATTTTTTTGACATTTTATATGCCAACCCAAATCACTCTACCAAAGAAACTGTCAGGTTTTACGCTATAGTGATGATGTCACACTGACGCCAGTGTTGTTTTGGCGTTTTGGGGGAAATGTTGAATTTCTTTATTCAAAACATGTTTTTCCTATTAAATCTTAAGTTTTTACAAAAATATAATTTAATTTGGGGTATAGTAACGTCCGGGTAACGTACGGGTATAGTAACGGTATAGTAAATGCAAAGAATGATGGTTCGATTTCCGGAATACAATTTCTGACCTGTGTTTTCTATTTCTTGCAACACTTTTCCAACATATACTGCCGCACTCAGAAAAGTCAATTAACTTTAATGAGCATTTAATGTCAAAAATTTTCATTCAAATCTAGACCATAGACCCGGCAAGAATAGCGACTAGTTTTGAATTGTCATTGTTTGACGTTAAGTACTCATTAACGTTATTTGTCGTCTCTGAGTGCGCCAGCTAGTTGTACAATGTTAAAACAAGAACTCAAGAGAAAGACTTATTGTTCCAGGAGGAGTACCGCCACGGTATGGCGACAGGCGAGTGGCACCGAAGGCTCGTGCTGCCATCCCGCGAGCTGGTCGTGCTGCACGGGCCAGCCGTGATGGTGCACTTAGCTCAGCCGCCAGACGCGCTGGCTAGCCAACCGGTCAGTATATCAATCAACCAGTGGTCGCCCGCGACTTCGCTCGCGTTAATATCGGTTGTTATAGTATAGCTTATAGCCTTCCTCAATAAATATCCAAAATATCGAAAAATTATGATCTTGTGGCGGGAATCGGAGCGGACGCGGGTTCGATTCCTGCCTCAAGATCATAATTTTTCGAAATTCTTTTTCTAACCACCAAAAATCTTTGTACTAATTTTTCTAACATTTATATAATGTTAAAATTAAAATTGAATATCCAAAACAAATTAATTTTTCAATTTGAACCAGTAGTTTTTAAGCAACCAACCAAACAAACTGTATAATAGTATACATTAGTATATTAGTATAGATAGCTTACTGAATCAAACAAAATTCGTTTGTTCATATCTGGGAGTCAAGACAAGTGGTCAATTTGCTTGGTAGGACTTCTTTCAAGTCCGCCTTAGCCAGGCGGACTTAGCTACCGCCATCTTATCGAAATCTGTCGCCATAATAATAATGTTAACAGCATTATTGTGTTCCGACAATGTGTGATAAAGATAGCCAGCCCCTCTGTGGTTGACGGTTCCAAGTAAAGCTCGATTCGATCTTTGGCATTTGACATAACGGTCGCCATCTTGTTTTCTCTGGAATACGTCAGTTGCATAAATTTGTGTTCTGTTTATTTGTAATAGATTGGCACTAGAGAGGCTGGTATGTTTACAATACACTTATGGATCGTCAAGACGCTAGGCATCGGAAACCCGTGTGTTCAGGGGGAATAGGGTAGTGCGCAGTATACCTACATCTATAATGATAGGTCTCCAAAACCCACCTACGCCCCGAACCGCCAACGAAGCGCTGACCCGGACGCGTTCAATACCAAAGTTTATACTTAACGCGCCATAGCCCCCACGCCTCACCAGAAAAACGTCATGTGAGTAGGCTAGAATAGATAAACTCATTATTTAAACTTACCATAGTCGACGACTTATGACATTGCGGGTACACTATAAATGATGCCCCAGATGAAATTCCACAACTTGCCAATGACACAAATCGCATGTACAGTGTGTAAAGTTGAGATGGGGCATTAAAGGCAGCTACCAGATCCCTTGCTGCCTCGTAAAAATGGTTTTAGGAGACCTTTCCCAACTCTTTTACATTCACAGATTTTTGATAAAACAGTACAGTCATCGAGAAAATCTTTGGAATTGACAAAAGCTGCTTAATGCCTCATCTCAACTTTCCACCCTGTATACCCATAGGGAGGGTCTATGCTCCAAGCAGTGGGAACATTTAATGACTACTGATGTTGATGCTGATTTAATAATTCATCTTAATTATGCTAGTTTCGGTTCGTGTGTCCAAAATTATGGTTTAGGTATACTATTCGATTTTAATTTTAACATTATATAAATGTTAGAAAAATTAGTACAAAGATTTTGGTGGTAAGGTTTAGGTATATTTCGTAACCCCCTAACTTCCGTTCCCAGCTGTTCGCATTCGGAAAGAGAGTGTACAGAAATCCCCCCATGCGGGTTGCAAGAGACCAGCCCCCCACCATAGACCACTTGATACTGCTCGTGCACGGCGCGGGGGAGTATCGGAAGCAGAAAGAGAAGGAGAAGTTCGTTAGTTGACAAGTCCCCCTTGATTTTTGTAGAGACGGCATTCGATTCGCGGTGTATTTGGCCTGCCCGGCTAGCATGGCCACCGAAACACGATATGTTAGAGCCATTCATCGCTTTGAACTGTCAAAGATCCAAGGATTTGGCTTAGTTTTTACAGCCGGCCCCTGCCTGGCACCACCCCTTTTAGGGTATGCTGTTGTTGGTGGTTTGCCCTCTACCATTCGGGTGCACCCCAAGGTGCTTATTGGTCTAACACCGGGCAATCTCCCCAAGTCGACATTTAGAACACCCATGGGATGAGTTGGGGCTGGCACATTCTACGTTATTTTTTCGCTCCCAGGACAGCATGTAAATTTATGTAGGTAGGTATATGTTTGTTATTTATTAATTTTCACTTCTCATGCTCTGAAAGTGCTTATTTGTGCAGGGTATAGGCTGCACAAAATCGAATTTTGTGCTCTAGACCTTTAACGTATCTACTCATAAATGTGTCTATATTAAGGCAAAGAAAATGAGCCATGCAGCCAAACACAATGAGAAACTCAGAGATAAAATTTGTTATTTTTTAATATTTACTTAAATTTATTTGCCTAATGTGTTTTTAAGACATAAAAGTTTTAATTCAAGTAGGTACGGTAGGTTATAAAATTAATTTGAGAAAATTATTATTTCAAAATTAATTTCATACTTGGCTGTATATGTTTGCACCCTAAGCCTAATATCAATGGGGAAAACAATTTCCTTCAGTATTCAAAACTGTACTAATTTAGTTTGAATTTTAAGAAATGTTAGGATAAACTACTGTTTTATTTCCTCGCAATCGAAGTGAAAAGCAGAGTTTCTACCTCGTCCACAAAACCATTTTTATCCTCGACATTACTATCAGTCTAAATGCAGTACTATCTGCTAAAAGTCTCGGACAAAAATGATTCGATTTGTGCACTTGATGGAAAATCTACTATTACGTAATCTTTACAGTGCAGTTTGGTGCCGTAAAAAGCCCTTTCTGCGCCCTGTGCGAGATAACTGCGCCCTATTTAAGTGGACTCTTCCCCTCTTTGAGTCCTGCCTAGTCGGGCCAATTTTTGCGCCCCCCAGAGTCTACGCCTTGGCGGACCGATGGCACCGCCCTACTTACGGCACTGAATGTTTGTGATGAGAAATAAATTTCATTATTATTAACGTGCCCCAGCAGTGGGGACATTAGTGTTGGTGATGATGATGACGATGTGTATGTCGGTGACCGTTCCAGCAAACGACGATGCGCCCCCGTGTGGTGCGCCGTGGCTGCGACGAGTCTGAGATCGAAGATCCGGAGCCTTCAAGCGTGGACCACCTGCTACTGTTGTGCCACGGGGTGGGCTCCGCGTGCGACATGCGCTTCAGGTCCGTCGAGGAAGTGGGTGAGTCGCTAGAAGTGGGTGAGTGGCTAGAAATGGGTGTGCGGCTAGAAGTGAGTGAGCGGCTAGAAGTGGGTGATTGGCTGAGGGGTCACGCCTTGTAGAGTGTGCGCTAGATAAGTATGGTCAAAATTGAGTCCGAGAACAAGGATCCGGAGCCTTCAAGCGTGGACCACCTGCTACTGTTGTGCCACGGGGTGGGGTCCGCGTGCGACATGCGCTTCAGGTCCGTCGAGATTGTGGGTGAGTGGCTAGAAGTGGGTGAGTAGCTAGAAGTGGGTGAGTGGGTAGAAGTGGGTGAGTGGCTAGGAGTGGGTCAGTGGCTAGGAGTGGGTCAGTGGCTAGAAGTGAGAGTGCGCGCCAGATAAGTGTGGTCAAAACTGAGTCCGAGATCGAAGAGCCGGAGCCGTCGAGCGTGGACCACCTAGTGCCTTCGTTTCCCTTTTTAATTCTCCCTGTATTTCTAGGGAAGGCAAAGGGTCTAGCCTATGCAGCCATGTCTCTAGTATGTTTGTTTTATATAGATAAGAATGAATGAGTGATTGAAATGCTCCTTAATGAAGAAAATGAATTGTACATTGAAATATGGGTGTCATACATTTTAACGCATCTAGGGAGTGCTGGGCGCGAATTGAATAGTAACACCGACCGATGAGGTGGTGAATACCACTATAAAATTCTCTTTTGACAATTTGACGGAAAAATCTCCCTATATCTCCATATGTTCTTCCATTCATAGGAAAGGCCCGTGCCCCAGCAGTGGTGACAATTAAGAGCTGGTGATGATGATGACGGAAGAATATTGTCATTTCGCTCTTTTTTAATAATGAGTGTCTCTTTTACAGTGGATGACTTCAGGGCTACAAGCCTTCAGCTGCTGCAGGGTCACTACAAGGATTCCTACGACAGGGGCGTGGTCAATAGGGTAGAGGTGAGTTGTACATACATACATAAATCACGCCTATATCCCCGAAGGGGTAGGCAGAGGTGAATTAGCACCCAGGTATCGCCAATTGTGTCATTAGGCACAAAAGTCGCAGTACATTGCTAGGTGGTATAAGAGGAACTCTGCTGCCCATTCCTCATCACTGATTTATCCTCAGTCGCCTTGTACGACACTCACGGGAGAGATGGGAGTGGTGACAATTGTATTCTGCTCTGCTGTCACTACACGGCTAAATATTTATACCTGAAAGAAACTTACGTTATGTATGTAAAATTATTGTAGAAAATTTTGTATGTAGGTAGTAATATTTTGGTGGTTAGAAATAGTTCGAAAAATTATGGTCTTGATCAGGGAATCGGTTTTATTTCTACATTGCGAGGGTATCCGTTGGCATACAACGTGAAGCGTAAAGGTTAGAAGTATTTCGTCAATACTAATACTAATTAGTGTCTTGGTTGGCCGAGCGGTTTAGGCACCTGCCCGGATTGCAGTGGACGCGGGTTCGATTCCCGCAGCAAGACTATAATTTTCGAACTTTTTCTAACCACCAAAATCTTTGTAAAACATATAACGTTGAAATAAAACAAACTGAGTGAGGACACCTGTCATCTTTAGTCCCCCCGTGACCACGGCCACTGTAAAGTGATCGAAACGTCGGGTTAAATAATTAATATGCCAAACACCAAATTATACGCGAGTCTTATCCGTAAAAGTTGTTTTATTTCAAATGTGTAGTGCTCGTGCAAATATAAGAAAACATTATATAACGTTGAAATTAAAATTGAATAGTTTGTAGGTACTAACTTTTTCTTACCAAACTTTGTTGCCATATCGACCACCCGGGGACTTAACGCCGTGTGTTACCATTGTGTGAACAGGTGTTGCCAGTGTCCTGGCACGCGACCCTCCACTCGGGGGAGACGGGCGTGGACAAAAGGCTCTCTGCCATCACCCTGGACAGCATACCGAGGCTGAGGAACTTCACTAATGACACTGTGCTCGATGTCCTGTTCTACACGAGCCCTGTGTTCTGCCAGGTGAGAATTGATGATTTTTTATGCCAGAAAGGGAAGCTCTTGCCCTTCATCTCATCTGATGGTAAGAGACGATAAGGGCCGAAGATGGAATCGAGCTTCACCTGGAACCCTCAACCTCAGAGGAGCTGGCTAATATTATCATAGTGATCCCAAGGGGGGTACAAATTTAGTAACATATAGTCACAATTGAAGTTTGATTTGGCGCTTACGTCAAATTTATTGAGTAGGGTACGCTGCGCTCTGTCTCACTTTCGAAGCTGTGCGGCACAATACAGCTATCTCAATCAACTCCGTGCTACTAGCGGCACCACTTCGATACAAATATTTTTTTCCGTAGGGCCTTAAAACGGGATTTATACCACGTACCTGGATTTTGTTACAATTCCGATATTTCGGCACAGTTACATGCGCCATGGTCACGGATGACTCATCCGGTACGGTAAGGTACGTGGTATAAATCCCGCTTTAACTCAATTTAAAGATGATAGTGACCACGTAAGCTTAAAACAATAAAAAGAGCTTCCTTGTCCAGCATTATATAATACCCACAGATCTGAATATTTTACCAAGCCGACCATCAATGGCTGATGAACTAAACCATTCTCTTGTTTTCAGACGATCGTAGACACAGTGTGCGCGGAACTCAATCGCATATACCGAATGTTCGTCGCCCGTAACCCAACGTTCTCCGGCAAGGTCTCCCTAGGGGGGCACTCCCTGGGCAGTGTGATCCTGTACGACCTGCTGTGCCACCAACACCCGGAGGTGAGTGACTGGTGACGTTGGATGATGGATGGATAAGGTATCATTGCATACACTCATGAATCGTCAAATAAACGCGTTGATACATTTGAATGTCAATTTTCGTCATCTTCTCTAACATTTGACACGACAGTCGCATTTTGATTTCTATGTAATACATCAGTTTCGGAGGAAGATGTATGATTTATACAATGATATATTATGTAAGATACAAATCATGGAGCATGGCTGGAGTAAGGCTGAGTGATCGATTGTACAACAGTGTGATAAGAGAAGGGTGTGGTTTGAAAGAAGTAATGACCAGAATTGAGAAAGGGATGCTCGCATGGTTTGGTTACGTCGAAAGAATGAATGAAAAGAGAATGACAAAAAGGATTTATAGTGCGAATGTGAATAGAGAAATAGGACGAGGAAGGCCTAATCAAATTGAAAGTATTGTTAGAAATGCCAGGTCAAGAGTACCCGAAACCGACGGGCATGCATGAATAGATTGATGAGTTTGGATGAAGCGAAAGAAGTATGTAAGGATCGTAGCAAGTGGAAAGAAGTGATCTCTGCCTACCCCTGTGGGAGAAAGGCGTGAGAAGCTGAAAGAAAACTCCTAACTTGGTTCTTGAAGGAATCCAGTGTCCGAGCCCTTCTTAAATGCTCAGGTAAAGTATTCCACAACCGTATAGACACAGCAAAAAAATATGATAGAATATCAGGAGAATAGGTAGGAATATCTAGGGTGAGAGTAGTTGTATGATGTGTGTCACAAAAAAACTGTATAACTGCCGCACTCAGAGACGTCAAATAACGTTAATGAGTAAATGTCAAAAAAAGAGAATTCAAAACTAGTCGCTATTCTTGCCGGGTCTATGGTCTTGATTTGAATGAAAATTTTTGACAATAAATACTCATTAAAGTTAATTGACGTCTCTGAGTGCGGCAGTAAATGCTTCACTTCATCCTTAGTTTGGTTTTGGTATTTCAGAAAGCTTCAGAGAATTCTCACAGCAAGATCTACGTGCAGGGCGCCGCTGGCACAGGCCAAGGCAACGTGAGGTACCCCCCACTGGATTTTATGCCGGCGGCCCTTTACGCCCTCGGGAGCCCTATTGGTCAGTATTTCCGTCAAGCATTCTCTACTAACTACTACTAATAGACGTGTGGTGACGGCAGAGTAGAATACAATTGTCACCACCCCAAATCTCTCCCGTGGGTGTCGTACGAGGCGACTAAGGATAAATCAGTGATGAGGAATGGGCAGCAGCGTTCCTCTTATATCACGTAGCAATAGTACTGGGACTTTTGTGCCCGATAAATGGCAATAGGCTCGCCACCTATTTCATGGGACCTTACATAATTGGCGAAACGTGGGTGCTAGTTCACCACTGCCTACCCCTTTGGGGAAGGCAGAGGTGTTTTAAACATAACCGCCTCCGTGGTCTAGTGGTGTGCCCACCGGAATTAAGATCCTGAGATCCCATGTTCGATCCCCAGGGGAGTAGAAGTTTGTACTCGGTTCGGTTGGTGGTAGGATTTTCTTCAAGTCCGCCTGGCTACTCTGGCTAGCTACAACCAAAGCCCTCATCGTCACTTATCATCTGGTGAGATGAAGATCAATAGTTTCTGTTTAGTATAAGAAAAAATCACCCCGCACATTAAGTGGGTTTCTTCTTCTTCTTTGTATTGCTTCACCAAATTCGCACGGTCTTTATGAAAAGACTTTTGTTATAATTATGTTAGATATTATTTCTACATCGCGAGGGTAACTAACGGGTTTGTTGAGCGGTCTAGGCTAGGCAGCCGCCAAGATTGCGGAGGGTGCGAGTTCGATTCACGTATCAAAAAAAAAAAAAAAATTTTCGTAAAGCAAGAAAAAGATTCTTTGAGAGAAAAAAAATACTGTATTTTTTATTTTTCTGTTGGCAGCAATGTTCGAGTGTATTCGCGGAGTGAAGTCGCTGGGTGCGGACTTCTGTTTGCCAACGTGCAAAAATTTCTTTAACATATTCCACCCTTACGACCCAATCGCGTACAGGTGAGCTCAATATATTTTTTTACACATAATTAATTAACGTCTTGGTTGGCCGAGTGGTTTAGGCACCTGCCCGGATTGCAGAGGACGCGGATTCGATTCCCTCGTTAAGACAATAATTTTTCGTACATTTTTCGATGCGATATCGCATCGTAAAAATGTACGAGCTTACTAGCCCGATACATGGCAATGGGCTCGCACTAAATTCAAATTGGCCCTATTCAAATTGGCGAAACGAGGGTGTTGATTCACGTCTGCCTATCCCTTCGGAAATATAGGCCTGATTTATGTACGAGTGAGTAACTTTGACCATTCATGACGTGTGGGGTTAGTTTTTAGGCAATTTATTTATTAACACATTTAATTCCAGTGACGCATAGACAGTGGCCATGGCGCCATGCAATATTGCGTCACAGGCACGCAACGCAACGTGTTAAAGTTGTGGTCGGTTGCAGGATCGAGCCCCTCATCAACAGTCAGCTGGGGACCTTTAAGCCGTACCTGATCCCACACCACAAGGGCAGAAAGAGGATGCACCTGGGTAAGAATTGAAACATCAGACCTTTTACAGAGCAGTTTACCATAGGCATGAAAAACTACACCACGTTGTTTTTACGTATCTAGTTTACTTAAAATAAATTAGTTTTTTATAGAAAAATCATGTTTTGAATAATGCAATTTCAAATTTTCGCCAAAACAGCAATGGCGTCTGTGTGACGTCACGATTTCGTGTAGATTTTGATTAGCAAATAAAATGTGAAAATAAAACGCTGTGTGGTGACGGCAGAGTAGAATACAATTGTCACCACCCCAAATCTCTCCCGTGGGTGTCGTATAAGGCGACTAAGGATAAATCAATGATGAGGAATGGGCATAGCAGCGTTCCTCATAAACCACCTAGCAATAGCAATGTACTGCGACTCTTGTGCCCAATAAATGACAATAGGCTCGCCACCTATTACTTGGGACCTAACATAATTGGCGAAACGTGGGTGCTAGTTCACCTTTGCCTACCCCTTCGGTGATATAGGCTCGATTTATGTATGTATGTATGTAATAAAATGTCGAAACGGTGTTAACAAAATCGTGACGTCACGCGGTGTTTGATCAAATATGGCGGATTGCTATGTTTTGTATTGTTTTTAAATAAATAACAATCACCAGTATAATCTGAAAGCAAGTGATTTTTAACGAATCTCCTTATATTCTTCTTCTTCTCCCCGCCCTGCTCCCAGTCTATCTGGGGTCGGCGCAGTACGTTTCCTCTTCACTACCTTTTGATTCATATCATCCGTCCCTATCCTAAATTATTATTATAAGGACCTGTTTCACAATCGACAAGTAAGTTCAAAGCAGCTTACTTTGCAGTTCAATTGACATAAATTTCATATTACAACTGTCAAATGATCTGCAAAGTAAACTACTTAGAACTTACTTGTCGATTGTGAAACAGGCCCTAAATCATTCAAATTCAAATACTTAATTTTCATTGATTCTTTGTAAGTGTAATCATCCCTTTTGTCACCTACTCCATTATTTCTTACGGGTGTTGTATGGTCAGGGGCACTAGACTACCCAAAACTGTAAACTTTCTTTAATCGATTGTCAACCTTATTTTGTTGGTAGTAAAGCACAAAGTCTGATAACATTTGACATTTCGTAGTATCCTGACGTGCTGTTGACTGTACAAAACGCCTAAGGGTTACGGCAGTAATAGGCAGCAGAGTCCTGTTGTACCGCCTAGCAATATACTACGATTAACGTGCCCGATGGATGGATGGAGGATGGATAAGTGTATGAAGAATTTTTTTTTATAATTCCAGAGCTGAAAGACACAATGGCGCGCGTCGGTGCCGACCTGAAGCAGAAGTTGATCGAGTCGCTCAAGTCCACGTGGACCAGCATGTGGAAGACCCAGCCGCCGCCCAACGATGGGCAACTGGAGAAGGTATCAGTAGTACCGTCAAAGCCACTAGCCCAAAACTGTCAATCGATTACCAATCTTAACTTGTTGGTGGTAAGGCATAAAGCCTTTTGGTCTAGTGGTTCGCCCACCGGAATTAAGATCCAGTAGCATGTGGAATACCCAACCGCCGGCCAACGATGGGCAACTGGAGAAGGTATCAGTAGTAAGGTCAAAACCACATCAGGCTAGCCCTGCCCCCCCTAGCCAAGTGGCCAATGTATCGAACGCATAGAATACAAAATATATGGAACTGACGAATTGCAGAAAAAAAAAAAAAATAAAGCAAACAAACGAGAAAACAAAACTGTACTTAATAAATAAAATAAAATAAAAATACGCCACTTTGATACTTTTGTTTTCTATGCGTTCGAATTAGATAAGCGACTTGGCTAGGCCCTCACGACTCTCAAATTTCTTCAATCGATTGCCAACCTTAATTTGTTGGTAGTAAGGCATAATACCCCCGAATACATAAACAGATGTTATGCTCTTGTTGGTGGTTCGCCCTCCACCATTCGGGCCCCAAGGTGCTTTTTGATCTACAACGGACAATCTCCCTTACTGCCGTACTCAGAGACGTCAATTAACGTTAATGAGTAGATAATGTAAATATAAAAAATAAATGACATTTCAAAATTAGTCGTTATTCTTGCCAGGTCTAGGTTCAAATGATTTTTTTTTACATTCAGTACTCATTTATGCCGTGTGGTGACGGCAGTGTAGAATACAATACATTGTCACCACCCCAAATCTCTCCAGTGGGTGTAAGGCGACTAAGGATAAATCAATGACGAGGAAAGGGCAGCAGCGTTCCTCTTATACCACCTAGCAATAGCAATGTACTGCAACTTTTGTGCCCGATAAATGGAAATAGGCTCGCCCCACCTATTACGTGGGACCTAACATAATTGGCGAAGCGTGGGTGCTAGTTCACCTTTGCCTACCCCTTCGGGGATATAGGCGTGACTTATGTATGTGTATGTATTTAGTACTCATTTAAAGTTAATTGACGTCTCCGAGTGGGGCAGTTAGTCGACTTTTACGACACCCTAGGATGAGTCGGGTTTAGTTTTTTTACATCCCAGGCCAGCATAGAAGAGTAAATAAATTAGTGACATTTTAAAATATAGGCTACGGTTCATAAAACCTGAACGCAGTACTCGCGTCGTAGAGCTAATGAATTAGAATCGATTGGCAGGATCAATCAATTTATTTCCCTTCCCGCTTCAGGTTGTCGAAGAAGAGATGGAGAAAGAGGAGTTGTGCAATGAGAACAAAGAAGAGTTGTCGGAGAGCAATGACTTGGTGAGTAGCCAACATATACGCTGAGAGGTTCATTATGCTACATGTTACACAAAAAGTACACATTTATTTAGCAACAAATAATAATAATGAATTGAACTTTAACTAAATTAATACCTGTATTATTCAAAATGTTGTATTTGTTACAGTCAGAACTTTTAGCCGGTCAAAACCAGTTTTGACTGATTTTCTAATAAATCTAATAAAAATTACTATTTACTACCGACTAGGTTTAGTAAGTTGGTTAGATTAGGTTTGTATATGAACTAACGAACAGCGCGAGCCGAGCGACCGAAGCGAGCGTGCCGCCTCAGCGGCCGGCGAGTGCCAGTGATTTGTGCTTATATAGAATCTAAATTATATTAATTATCATCATAATAATGAGATTTTAATTTTGCTTGAAATAAGTCAAAACTGGTTTTGACTGGTTTAGACTTTTGACTGTAAAATATTCATTAAATTCAAATTTTATTTTATAATATGTATAATATTCATACCTAAGACCACACGTCTGTCGGGTCACCTAGTTTACAATAAATAAACATTACATCCACTCACACGTATCATTTAACACTTGTGTTATGGATGATGACGTAAGAATGATGTTTTTTTTGTGCACAGGCAACACCGGACGCTCTCGGTGCTCTAAACGGCGGCCGCCGCGTCGACTACGTGCTGCAGGAGGCACCGTTCGAAATGATCAACGAGTACCTCTTTGCGATGAGCAGCCACGTGTGCTATTGGTGAGACACAATGGTGGTCGATTTCCAATACAATTTACAACAACAATCCTTTCAAGATTTGTGCATGTCTATCTGTTAAAGATTATCCCACGCTATGTGTTTACATTGTTGATATGTCTAATAAATAAAATAAAATAGAGTGAGATTAAATTGAAGATAATATGATTGTGATTAAGAAAGTATCTCCATGCACAACTTATTCATCCACGCTGTATCCATGTTGTATCCACAGGGAGCAACTTATTCATCCACACTGTATCCATGTTGTATCCACAGGGAGCAACTTATTCATCCACACTGTATCCATGTTGTACCCGCACGAAGCAACTTATTCATCCACGCTGTGTCCATGTTGTATCCACAGGGAGCAACTTATTCATCCACACTGTATCCATGTTGTACCCGCACGAAGCAACTTATTCATCCACGCTGTATCCCCAGGGAGAAATTTATTTATTCACGCTGTATCCATGTTGTACCAGCACGAAGCAACTTATTCATCCACGCTGTATCCCCGGGGAGTAATTTACTCATCCACGCTGTATCCATGTTGTACCCGCACGAAGCAACTTATTCATCCACGCTGTATCCTCAGGGAGAAATTTATTTATCCACGCTGTATCCATGTTGTACCCGCACGAAGCAACTTATTCATCCGCGCTGTATCCCCAGGGAGACATTTATTCATCCCCGCTGTATCCATGTTGTTGTATCCACAGGGAATCCGAGGATACGATGCTGCTGATACTGCGCGAGATCTACGACGCGCTGGGCGTTCGCCCTGACTCGTCGGTGCCGCAACAGAGTATGACCGTGCAGAGGACTAGAGCCACGGTGAGTGTTCACACGGGGACTTTTTTATTTTATACAGTAGGCATGATGACAAATTTTTAAAAACTACACCATGTTTTTTTCACGTGTCTACATTACCCAAAATAAATATATATCTTTAAAAACTTTCGATTTTGATAGAAAAACATGTATTGAATACCTTAAATATATATATATACCTTAATAATTTAAAATTTCCCCCAAATAGTAATGGCGTCGGTGTGACGTCACTATTTCGTAAAATGACAGTTTCTATAGTATACTAGTGACTTTGATTGGCAAATAAAATGGCAAAATGGAGTTAAAGAAAAAAGGAATGACGTCACGCGGCGTTTAAGCGAATATGGCGGATTGCTAAGTTTTGTATTTTTATTAAAATAAATATCAATCACCAGTATAATCTGATAACAAGTGACTATTAACGAATCTCCTTATCCTAAATTATTATTATAAATCATTATTTCAGTGATTCTTTGTTAGTGTCATCATCCCTATTACATACAGCACTGTGCCAGCGTGGTGGGTTGTGGCCCAATCTCCCTATATTCCATAGCGAAGGCTGGTGATGATGACATACACATTGAAGATGATGACATACACATTGCTTAATTTTCGCGTTCGTTGGCTAAGCGAGCTCCCCGAATGAAATGAAAATATGTACTGTACTTGAAACGTTTTGTCTTTTCAGAATGAAATCAGTGGCGTGACTACCACAGGTGAATATTAAAGGATTGTATATAATTAATCATTAGATTAACTAAAGAAAACAGCGAATAATAAAACTAATTACCAATACCACTTCTTGATCAGTGGGTGACATAAAAGGAAGCCTCTGACCGCCTAATCAAGTACTTGTCAAATGCTGCATAGAGAAATACAGTCGGGGACAGAAAAAAATTTCACCACCTTAAGGCTGGATTTCACCAACACGTAAACAGTTGATTTTTATTTAATCGGTTTATTTTTGACATAGAACAGTATGGAAGAAATGTCAAAAATAGACGGTTAACTTTTAATCCCTTGTTTTCCCTTGTTAGGATCACAATTGCATGCACACATTAGAGAATCTAATTTCAAAACTGGTAAACATTTTCTGATGGTCTTTTTTATCATGGTATATAATCTACTATTGTAGTGAAGTGTGAGGGTTCTATTCTTACCAGAGGCGTTACTCTGGAAGTTTATTTCGTTCGATCGAGTCTTTGCGTCTTTGTCGCTCTTATTTTAACACGCAGTGGCGTGAGAAAGACAGATAGATGTGAGTAAATCGTTCGGAGTTTCAGAGTAGACCTCCAGGTCTATGGTCCAGATTTAAATGAAATGTTTTGACATTAAGTACTCATTAAAGTTTGATGTCTCTGAGTGCGGCAGTAAAACTTTAAAATTGTATATTTCACTTTCAGATTTTCCCTCGACGAGTCGCGACGGTACATGATGCTGATGAAAACCCTGTTCGTCTAGTTTAATTGTTTTTATTTAAAGTTTATCTGAAAATAAATACGTATGTAGGGGAAAGAGGCCTAAAACGGGTACATACTGCCGACAGCGATCACTCTGGTGTAGGTATAAAATAAATTAATTAATTGTTATAATCAAATTAAAACAGAAAAAAACAAAAATGAAAATAAATTGTCTATCTGTCTTAAATTATTTATATAATGTAATCAATTGATCAGGACGAAACTTGAATTTCCACCGATGCTAGGGTGCAGGCATTTAGGCCGACTGCCGATTATCAGTTTTTAGAATGAATTTATTTTTTCGTCCCCCTTTTTAGGAAGTGTGCCCGTTTTGGGTTGCCTTCCCCTACCTCCTTATCGCACTAACTTAAGCAATAAATCCTTTGCCAGCCATTGGATTGGTTTTAATCAATGTCTTGACTTGCGCACTATGCTATCGACGGCCGTGCAACTGACAACATTTCATAATACTTTCAACAAACATACCCTACTTTTATTATGAAGTTAAATGAAATTATACCGAAATTATGACACTCATATTTTTGTTTTCTTGTTTTGTTCCGTCGTTTTCATATAAAATAAACGTGATTGAAATTACCGCCATTTTAAACAGACGTAAGCCCAAAATGACGTCACAACTGCAGCTGAATGGCGGAGCGAGCCCTCGGCTTCGATCTGACGCGGAAAAAACAAAGATTATTTATTTGTCAAATTTAGTTTGAAAGCTGACACTTCCTTGTGAACGGTTAAAGTCCCGTTTATATCTACCGACATTGAGCGAGGCAGACACCGTTTGTTTACATCTACGGGCATTGGGAGTGACAGACACTAGCCCCGAACACTAACGGTCCGTTAGAGCGGTTACGCACTACATGCGATCCGAATCCGTGAAAGTATGGTCCGTAGTAGCCCCATCCAATGGGGCTTGAGACAAAATGTAAACAATCTTTGTGTGCCTTTTAATATAAAATACAAAAATAAAAATGTGCAACACCAATATTTCAAAGCAGCTAACAGTTTTATTTGTCTATAATTGATGATGTATTACAGAATACACGTTTCTTGTTTTTAAGAGCATTCTTAGATAAAGAGACGTATCAAAATTGTTTACATTTTGTCTCAAGCCAAAGTGAATGGGGTATAGTGTATAGTGGTTGCCCGCGGCTTCGCTCTCGTTCATGTCGGTTATTATATAGCCTTCCTCGATAAATGGACTATGCAACACAAAAATAATTTTTCAATTAGAGGCATTAGTCCCTGAGATTAGCGCGTTCAACCTAACAAACAGACAAACTCTTCAGCCTTATAATATTAGTATAGATAGCCAAGGACACGTATCGACATGAATCGCGCCCACAAAATATTCTTTCTGTGAATACGCGCCGGACTCGGCCCGTGTCTGACGGTGTCTGCGCGGCCACTTAACGATATAAATACGCCAATAAAAACTAGCTATAGAAGAATATTATTTTGTTTGGTACAGCACGTGTCTGACACGCTCAATGTCGGTAGATATAAACGGACCTTAAGGCACGGCAATGTTATCTTATGCAGTATTGTAATTCACCCCGTCAGTAAGGAATTAACATTCTAAATTACTTGGTTATTGTATCAAATAATATGTATTTACTATTCGATTTTAATTTTAACATTATATAAATGTTAGAAAAATTAGTACAAAGACTTTGGTGGTTAGAAAAATAATTTCGACTGACAAGTGTCTTGGGTGGCCGAGCGGTCAGGCACCTGCCCGGATAGCAGCGGACGCGGGTAAGATTCCCGCCTCAAGATCATAATTTTTCGAAATTCTTTTTCTAACCACCAAAATCTTTATAATATGTATTTACATTTATTTTTCTAAAAGTTATTTATTTACGACATTTACAGAGCCTATGTGTTATGTTATAAAACCAACATTCAGGGCTTGTTTCACAATCGACAAGTAAGTTCTGGGTAGCTTACTTGGCAGATAAATTTACATAAATTTCATATTACAACAGTCAAATGATCTGCCAAGTAAGCTACTCAGAACTTATTTGTCGATAGTGAAACAGGCCCTTAGAATATTGTTGCGTTGATTATAAATGAGAAAGAAAGAGATAAAATGAAAAAAAAAATGAAATTGGTTTAATATTTTATTTTTAATAAATATTATTTGACATACCTACGTGTTGTTTATTTTTCATAAAAACATGTTTTACCACCCTTTGTACATACTAGGATAATATTTTTAGGATGCTCCGAGTTAGTTGGTTAAAAGTAAAATAAACGGAGACACGCACAGTGGGCCGATCAAGAGGCTAACCACCGCACTCAAAGACTTTATGCGGGATTAAGGCCTTGATGCGGGAATCGAACCCGCGTCCGCTGCTATTCGGGCAGGTGCCTGACCGCTCGGCCAACCAAGAGACTTTTTCTAACCACCAAAATCTTTGTACTAATTTTTCTAATATTTATATAATGTTGAAATTAAAATCTCATACGTCAATTAATGTTAGTGAGTACTTAATACAAAAAAAATACAATTCAAAACTAGTCGCTATTCTTGCCGGATATATGGTCTAGATTAAAATGATATTGCCATTAAGTAGCCCTACTCATTAAAGTTAATTGATGTCTCTGAGTGCGGCAGTAAGTGCGGAAGAAGTCTAGCTAAACTAACGAGCTTATTAATAACAATAAATTATTGTGTGAAATTTTCTCAAATGGGACTGTATGTCAAACTAGTTTCTTGTAGTCTGGCGCGCTAGCGACTGCACAGCCGACCAACAACAATACATTATCATCATCATCATCATGCAGTTGTCACCTATAATTAAGTACCCGCGTTTCGCCAATTATGTTAGGTCCCATGTAATAGGTGGCGAGCCTATTGCCATTTAACGGGCACATAAATCGCAGAACAAATTTATATTGCTAGGTGGTATAAGAGGGACGCTGCGGCCCATTCCTCATCACTGTCTTTACCCTTACTCGCCTTGTACGACACCCACGGGAGAGATGGGGGTGGTGACAATTGTATTCTACTCTGCCGTCACCACAGTATTTTTCATTAACTGTGTTAATGTGAACTTGTTGGTGATCTTAATAAATAAATAAATCATCATCACCACCAGTCGTTTAATATCCCCACTGCTGGGGCACACGCCTTCATGGATAGAACAATATAGGGAGCATAGGCCATATCTCACCACGCTGGCCCAGTGTGGGTTGGCGGGTGGTATTAACGACTGCAGATGCAAGATGCAGCCGGGACCAACGGCTTAACGTGCCTGAGGAAGAAGTAGAAGTCTAGTTGTCGACGCCGCAAGCCAACTTCAACCTTGCAGCCATCGACGTTAAGCACATATTGCTGCGACCGCGATTGGCCGCGGTCATTCTATATACCTACGGTTGGAGGGAATCCACGCAAGGACGCCATCTTTTTTTCTCTATTCATTCGCTATTCAAATTTCTCTTACAACAAATCATTACAACTGTAAACTAATTTCCTAGTAAACCTATAAAAGTGAAAATCTAGTTTTCTTTCCTTGTTCGTCTAATCCCGAACACTAGTCATACATATAAACAACCATGCCTTGAGAACAAATGTCTGTGTTAGTCACACAAACTTTTGCCCCTATCAGGGATTCAAGCCCGTGGCCTCTTGGCCAATGGCCAGCGACCTGACCATTCGAACAAAGCACCTGTCTTAGATGTAAGTAATACAGGGAGAATGGGCACGTTGGATATTAACGACTGCAGATGCAGCTTAACGTGCCTTCCGAAGCATGGAGGAACTAGAGATAATAAATTTTTGGCCACCCATCCAATGACCGGCCTTAACGGCATTGCTTAGTTTACGCAATCGCAGACCAAGCGCGCTATGCCACTGCGCTAGCGAGCTCCTCCCAACAATAGCCAACAGTTGGTAGGTACCATAAATTAAACCATTTTTTTCTTCAAAAAATTTTAGTTTATATTAATAGGTTTTATTAGGATTGTTCCAGTGAAAGTTGATGGATCGCCCTGTTTTATCCGCTTCGTAACAATCGCTGACTTTAAAAGCAGTGATGTCGGCGCCTTTGAGGACAGAAATGGCGATGGCGATGTCGATAATGGCCGCATGGTGGACCGCGACGGGAGCGGGGTGGCACTGGAGGTTGAGATGTGGTCTTTGGCACAGCAGTGGTCGTTGGGGCAGCGGTGGTTGATGGGGCAGCAGTGGTTGATGGGGCAGCGGTGGTTGATGGGGCAGCAGTGGTTGATGGAGCAGCGGTGGTTGATGGGGCAGCAGTGGTTGTTGGAGCAGCAGTGGTCGTCGGGGCAGCGGTGGTTTTTGGAGCAGCAGTGGTCGTCGGGGCAACTGTGGTTGTCGGGGCAGCGGTGGTCGTCGGGGTTACAGTAGTGGTCTTCGGCCGAAAGGGAAAGAAAGGCCGCCGCTTATGACGAAATCTAGGCTGCCCTTGCACCTGTGCGATCGCAATGGATAATGCAAGGATGACGTAGCAGATCTGAAACAAAATTTTCGTTTTAACTTGGTCTGGGTGCCTTCCTCAAGATGGGTTTCGCTATCTCCCTTTCGCTATAAGCGGTAAAGACAGCAATAAGTATCTGATGGGTAGGCAGGAGCATTCTTCTTGCTTGTACTACCTAGCAATATACTTACTGCAATTTATGTGCTCGATAGATGGCGATAGGCTTGCCATCTATTATGCACATGTGGCCTAACATTGGGTGTCAACTTCACCTCTGCCTACCCCTTCGGGAATATACTTAAGCGTGAGGCGGTATGTACGTTTTTCAATGGCGCAATTTTGATCATATGCACAATGTCAAACTTCTTTAAAATGTTGTTGGCCTAAGCGTCTATAAAGAACCTGGTTTTTGGAAAATGCCTTCGAGAAATCCTCTATCAGCCGAGGAGTCAATCAAGCCATTTGGTGTTCACGGACCTTTCTAAAACACAAGGTGGAAGCGGCTTAGAATTCGTGGTACCTAATGTCATAAAATAATAAGCACCACATTTCGAAAGAATACTTACCTACAGAAGATCACTCTCTCCGTTCATCGATCTCTCGACATGGTCCGTCCCGTCTCTTTTCTATACATTCGTTCATCACTAGCACCTTTATGGTGTAATGGATAATATGAACCAAAAGGGAGTGGATGGCTTGATGACGTCTGACCGATATGAATGGAAGAGGAAACATACTGCGCCGACCCCAGATAGACTGGGGCAGGGAGAAGAAGAAGACTTACCTACAGAAGATTTTGCAGCCTGCGCACTAAGCATTTGAATAAGTAGCACACATGGACAAGACAAAACGTTATCAAATAATAAAATTTTTAACGTTAAGGAACGTTATAATGAAAACGTTACCCTAGTAACATTATTTTTCAAGCATTTAAAATGTGTGCGTGTGCATTGAGGGCCCATATGGAAAACTCTTTGAAAATGTACTTAGGATTTAGTGAACATGCCCAAAGAATTGTGAAAGTTGGAATCAGAATTTGTGAAGTCAAATACTAATCGAGTTATACTTAGGCTATAAAGTTGGGCCCTCAGTTCTCGATAGCCGCCATACATAACGATTGCCGAGCTACATAACTGAATTTGATGGGCAGCAATATGTACAACGTTATAATAACGATATTTATCTCTTTTAGAGATCTCTTTCAGGCGGCCGGCTGTAAAACCTAAGCCAAAACCTTAATAATAAAACCTCAAACATGGTCCGTTCCATCTCTTTCTTCTACATTCATTCATCACTAGCACCTTTCCGGTGTGATGTAGATATGATATGAATCAAAAGGGAGTGGATGGCTTGATGACGTCTGACCGATATGAATCGAAGAGGAAACATACTGCGCCGACCCCAGATAGACTGGGAACAAGGAAGGGAGAGGAACGGGTTTTCTTGAAAAAATGTCTTAAAAAGCAACCTTTCTTACCACGTAGCTTTTCATTGTAAACGTAACACTGAAGTGACGAAATTATTGTAATACTGTAAGCAGATACAGTTTATTAACCGCGGCCGTGTTTATATACTTATACCGATCTGCAAATACAAACAGCGCTACTACTACTTATAATTAGCATAATAATTGGACTTCGTTAGCCAGAAAAGAACCAACCGAGACAATTTTTATGCCAATCAAATCATCACCAGCCCTCCCAATGTTCGGCATTAGCAAATCTTGCTTAGCTAACGCAATCCCAGGCCAAGCGCGCTATGACACTGCGCTAGCGAGCTCCTCCAATTGAAATAGACATCACTATTTAAATTCTCTCTACTAGGACTCTACATAAAATAGGTACTTATACCATTTACTTACATACATAAATCACGCCTATATCCCCGAAGGGGTATGCAGAGGTGAACTAGCACCCACGTATCGCTAATAATATTAGGTCTCATGTAATAGGTGGCGAGCCTATTGCCATTTATCGATAATATTAGGTCTCATGTAATAGGTGGCGAGCCTATTGCCATTTATCGGACTCAAAAGCCGCAGTGCATTGCTAGGTTGTATAAGTGGAACGCTGCTACCCATTCCTCATCAATGTTCATCCTTAGTCGCCTTGAACCACCCACGGGAGAGATTTGGGGTGGTGACAATTGTATTCTACTCTGCCGTCACCACGCGGCTTTTAATTTAACCTAAAATAATCGGTGTGATGGTTCTTTTTTGCTTAACTGTATCCAATTGATAAACTATGTATTTTTGACGGATTTATTTGGGTTGGTGGTATTTATTACTTAATTTGTTTTTTATTTTAAATTAAAATTACTATAATCGTACAGAATATTGTAGTTAGAAAAAGTTCGAATAAGTCTTGCTTGATGCGGTATATGATGATTAAAATGTCTCAATTCTTACGTAGACAAACTGTAAATCGTCATCTTCATCTTCCTACACTGATCGCAGGTTATCTGAGGTGGACTTATTATTTTAATTTGACCGATGAACGGAGAGAGTGATTGGGATGATAACATTCCAATGCAGACTGCTCAAGGTTTTAGCTTTGGTTTTACGGCCGGCCCGCCGTCTCGCCTAACATCAACGCCTTCTTTAGGCATGTTGTTGCTGGTGGTTTTGTTCCATTCGGGTGCCCCAAGATGGTTATTGGTCTACACCGGGCAATCTCCCTTAGTCGACTTTTACAACACCCATAGGATGAGTCGGGGCTTACGTATTCTGCGTTTTAGGCCAGCATGGAGGAGCATTACGCACGCGTACCTAAGCATACGTACGCACATTCACACCCGCAATACACACCCATTCACCCATAAACACCCATTCACCCAGAAACACCCACAAAACCCCCATTCACCCAGAAACACCGACAAAACACCCATTCACCCAGAAACAACCACAAAACACCCATTCACCCAGAAATAACCTTAACACACCCATTCACCCAGAAACACCCACAAAACACCAATTCACTCAGAAACACCCACAAAATGTCCAATCACCCAGATACACCCACAAAACACCCATTCACCCAGAAACACCCATTCACTCAGAAACACCCAAAAACACCCATTCACACAGAAACACCAAAAAACACCCATTCACCCAGAAACACCCACAAAATACCCATTCACCCAGAAATAACCATAACACACCCATTCACCAAGAAACACCCACAAAACACCCATTCACTCAGAAACACCCACAAAATGTCCAATCACCCAGATACAAACACAACACCCATTCACCCAGAAACACCCATTCACTCAGAAACACCCACAAACTGTCCAATCACCCAGATACACCCACAAAACACCCATTCACCCAGAAACACCCATTCACTCAGAAACACCCAAAACACTCATTCACCCAGAAACACCAAAAAACACCCATTCACCCAGAAACACCCACAACATCCATTCAGACACCCACAACTTCCACCCAGTCACGCCCACAATACTCACCCATTCATTCAGACAAACCCACAAAACACCCATTCACCTAGACACACCCACATAAATCCCATTCACCAAGACACACCCACAAAACACCCATTCACCCAGACACCTCCAACACCCACCCATCCACCCAGCCACACCCGCAAAATTTATCCTGACACACCTGTAAGTACCTAATAAAAATTACCGTCCCTAATGGAGTTCCGAGACGGTCAATCAGCTTGAGTCAAGCACGTTGATTTTCTGTATATTTTTGTTCCGTTGCTAGAACAAAAATATACATACTAAACAAATCAAACAAACCTAAAAAACTTTTAAATGCTTGACTCAAGCATCAAGCAAGCATTGTAGACGATCAAAGTGTTTAAAGCAAGATTGACGCCAAGCTGATTGACTGTCACGGAACTCCTAAGTTTTAACAAATTTATGACGTGAAAAGAAAATGGCGCGCGCAAAGCAAATTACAAAAAAGTACACCAAGAAGGTTCCGAGTCTGAGTTTTTAACAAATTAAAATAGGTTGCATGATAATTTCGGCACCATGGAGGTAGAAATAAATAGGCATAATGATGTTTTGAATTCACAAACTCATTGCACACGATGTTCTAAATTCAAATTTACTTTAACCTCTAAAGGATAAAAACGGCTTTTGCACTCAGATATCGAAGAGCAAAAACGCTTTTTCCGAGATGGTGGGATGAAAAAAATATTAACAATTTCGATTTTTTAATAACACCATAGTATATTTAAAACTAAGTATGTTATATAGTAGTTAGTATTCAGATGTGCGTTATTTCGATTGTCATATTATGATTGTATAAGTGAACATACATACATGCAAACATATATTTTTACAATAAATTATTTAGTAATTACTATTTCTTTGTAAACTTATTGTATGTATTAAATGACTCAAGTCTGTTTTCAAGTGTAAGGACCTACGTCATGATGTCGCGCGCTGTGTTTCAATTCGTCAATATGACGACAAATTGACTCAGACTACTTAAGTAAACAGAGATGAATCATTACAACGAAAATCACAACATTTTTGTAATTTGTACTTGGATGAACATAAAATTTAAGGATAGCATTCTTATTGACAGAGTTACTACTAATGAAGATATTTTAATTGACTTTTTACCTAATTAATTTGCCTATAAAAACATACATACATAAATCACGCCTATATCCCCGAAGGGGTAGGCAGAGGTGAACTAGCACCCACGTTTCGCCAGTTATATTAGGTCCCATGTAATAGGTGGCGAGCCTATTGCCATTTATCGGGCACGAAAGTCGTAGTAGGTACATAGCTAGATGATATTAGAGGAACGCTGCTGCCCATTCCTCATCATTGATTTATCCTTAGTCGCCTTGGACGACACCCACCCTAAAAACATTTTATAATCATTTATGAAGCTGTTGGACTTCAGAAGATATTTAAAACATTTGATGATGATGATGGTGATGGTAAATAGTGTCTTGATTGGCCGGGCGGCTTAGGCACCTGCCCGGATTGCAGTGAAAGCGGGTTCGATTCCCGCATCAATACTCAACTCATCAATACTTTTGAACTTTTTCTAACCACCTTCTTTTTCTTCATCTTTGTACAAAAAAGCACCAGCAGGGTGGCAGATTACAAAACTGTTTGTCTCTAATCGGTTTTAAAACATTGAAATTAGAAAAAAAAATACTAAAATCGAAATAGATCTATCGTTTAATTTAAATTTTATAAAATAGGTACCTAAATTCATTTCAGTACAAACAACTAAATAACAGTATTCTTCAATTATATTTGAAATACTGATATTTAGAAATCAAAATTATAATAATTACCTACGTAGGTAGGTTTACCTATATATTTTAATTTTTATTGTAATACCTAGGTAGATACAGCAACGGCTCTTCAGACTACCTAAAACTGTCAAATTTCTTCAATCGATTGTCAACCTTATCTTGTTGGAAGTAGAGCCAAAAGTCGACTGAGAAAATTTAACATTGAAATGTTTTCTATTCTGGCATTAGCGCCATCTATACAAATTTGGAGGCACTACTTGAAAACTATTACTGTGCTATATGCAGCGCCATCTGTATCTTACATTAAATTTCTTACTAGGTACTTAGTTTTATTAGCATGGGAACTACTGACCACTAGATGTAGCAAAACCGCTATTCTAACGCATCGCAAATGTTACATCTTCTCACCGGGAGATGGCACTACTGTATTCAAGATTTTATCACAACCACTTGACTTATTCGAGATTTTTATCGGAATCACTCAGCAAAATGTTTTCGCAGTGGTGTTACAAATAGTGATCGGCTGGTAAGACAAATAAACGAGATCGCAGCCTAATCGCGCTGTTTTTTGTTCGTTTTTCATGCCGCGTTAGACACAAATAATGGCGCATAAGTACCTACCTACCAAGTCAGTCAGAAAATCAATCCATATTTACGTAAGTAGGTACATTACGGGTGTATCTAGAGGTAGTTAATTACAGAGTGAGTTACAAAGTGTGTAGCTGTAATTAGGGCATGGCACGAGATATGAGCATTGATAAAAGTCATCATTTTAATCGAGCTAGTTAATTAAAACGCGGCATGGGGTTGTTTGAAAAACATTTGTCATGGAATGCCGGAACGTCGGGAAAATAGTTCGAATTACTTACCAGCAGCGTCGCCATACATTGTTGCAAATTAGATAAGTAATTGTGTAGAATAGAAGAGTAGGTAACATAAAAAATAATGATACCGTATGGGGCGAAACTGGCCTATTGGATAGCAAACTTATCCTTATACTCTTTCCGGTGAATGTTCTTAATAAATGTTTGATTTGATGTTCAAGGTTTCAATCTAATCCAATTTGTTGCTTCTATAGTTCGACTATTGGGTTATTAAAGTCAGATTGTTAGATTAGGTTAGAACAGGGACACAAAAATAGAATAGGTAAATATCTGAAAACCAGGTTTTTGAAAATAAATCAAGTCCAACAAATTATTCGATTTTAATTTTAACATTATATAAATGTTAGAAAAATTAGTACAAAGATTTTGGGGTTGGAAAAGGAACAGACAGACAGTGTCTTGGGTGGCCGAGCGGTCAGGCACCTGCCCGGAATGCGGAGGACGCGGTTTCGATTCCTACATAAAGACTATAATTTTTCGAACGATAAAAACTATAATAATAATGTCAAAGTCCCAAAGGACGTTGTTACAAAGCCATAAATAAACAAGCCCAAAAATAAGAGGAAAGCGCGCTAATATCGCCGCCATGACTCGTCTCATTTTTACGGAAATGCTTCCGCCATTACGTTTCCTAATTTAGCGTTCAAGGTCTCAGGCTACAGCGCGCGCCCCCCTAATTGTTTCTTAACATTTCTGGGGCGTCTTCTAATGTACAAAAGTGACTCTTGAAAAAAGTTTTAATTAAAAAAATCCTCTGACTTTACGAGTCTCCTGTTGCCGACGGATAATCTATAGCCGATGCTTGCTTCGGAATGGTTTGTTTAAGTTGGTTTCGGTACTGAATTTAGTTTTAACAAATTTAAATTCTCACTGGGTAAAAATACAATTACATACATAAATCACGCCTGTATAGCCGAAGGGTAGGCAGAGGTGAACTAGCTCCCACGTTTCGCCAATTATAATATTAGGTCCCATGTAATAGGTGGCGAGCCTATAGCCATTTATCGGGCACAAAAGTCGCATTACATTGGTATAAGAGGAACGCTGCTGCCCATTTCTCATCACTGTTTTATCCTCAGTCGCCCTGTACGATACCCACGGGAGAGATTTGGGGCGGTGTAAAAATTGAATTCTACTCTGCCGTCACCACGCGGCAAAAATACAATGCCTTATTCAGCTGATGTTACAGTAACAATCGTGCCTCACTGGTGTTTTAATAGTTGTTACTAATGAATATAGCATCAAAACCTTTAAGCTTTTGATTCTCACTGGGTAAATTGGCCTGATTCAGCTAATGTTACAGTAACAATCGTACCTCAATGGTGTTTCAATAGTTGTTACTAAAACAGAATATACCTAATATTCATGTATTAATTTATCTATACATGCATGCATTGACACAGTAATAACAAATTACTATGCAAATGTACCTATTTGTTATTTTCTGTCTTAGTTACAGGAGCTGTGTTAAAAGTAATAAGAATTTTTTATTGTGATTTTAATTTGAACATTAAACAAATGTTACGAAAATTAGTAGATATAAATAAAATATTGGTTAGAAAAAGTTCGAAAAATTGTAGTCGTAGGCAAGCGTCTTAATTCAATCATCATCATATTCATCATGATTGTAATTTAAATTTTCTTTGTACTAATAAACTCTCCTTAATTAGCTCTATCTTTGGATTTTGGATACAATTTATCTTCCTTTACTTTGGAATGGAGATAGTGTGTTTATGAAAATAAATATCCTACATATTTTTTTAAACTGAAAGCTGTAGCATCAGTAAGCATTATAGGACAAAATAAACTCAGAAATAACCAAAACGCGGGAGTCTAAACGCAGCACCGTTTCTATGGTACCTACCAACTACGCTTAAAAATTGTGACTAATTAAAAACCTCCCTTCTTTCGAGGAGAATTTTTACTTTTGCTCCTCACCCAGACGGCGGTGAGGGCAGATGCCGGCATTTTTATCTCTTTTAAAGAGATGTCATTAATTACACCTACTTGAAATTTGTCAAGCGATTCTTTTGGCGTTTGTTTAGGTAAACAATACCTGGGGAGTCGGTTTTTTTTTTGTGATGGAAATTATCGAAAATACTTTCTTCTGAAACACGCAGGCTAGGTACCCAAGTATTACTCTTCTTCTCCCTGCCCTATTCCCAGTCTGCTTGGGGTTGCCGCAGTATGTTTCATCTTCCATTCATTATTCATACAAATTTGATTCATATTATCATCACACCGGTATACATTACTACGTTCAAAATATGTAATTGGGTACCGAGGTCAAAGTCCCCAAGCTCCACTAATTACTGTATTATTTTGATTTGAACATTAGGTAGGTACAAATGTTAGAAAATTTTATTAATACATTTTAAATTTTTCCACTAGTGACCTAGTGACCATGCTTATTTTTTCAACATAGCTCAGTAAAGGTGGACTGAAAGCAAAATGCTTCACAATTTTAGAGAAACAATTTTTTTTTGGATGATTTTTATGGAAAAACTATAACAGGGATTTTTATAGATTGTGATTGATGGATAGCATTGTTACGGCCTCTTTTGTATAATTATTAGTCTAAAATACTTTGACATTTTGTAAATTAAAAACATAGGAAAAAACGAGTGAATAAATAGTGTCTTTCAGTAATACCAAACCAGACTGTTGTAGTTTTACTTATTATTTTACACCGATTAAATAAACCCACGGTGCAATTATAAAATTAATATATTGTTGATTCTAACAAACCACAACAATAAGATGGCGACCGTGAACGAATTAAAAAAGAACCGTAAAATAGCACGCTTTGCATTTACCATGGCTGTCAAGAAGCTAGAAGAGGCCATTGCGACCGATGAACCAGGTCTCGAGGGCTTGCTTGGCACATTAAAAAATAAAGCTGAACAATTATTTATAGTGGATACCAAATTGCAGTCAGCAGTTGTGTCGGAAGATATGTCGGAGGAGGAAATGTCGGTTTTGTTGGACATTGAGGAAACCATGGATCGTGAGACGCATTTTATTAACCTCAAGAAAAAATGTGAGTCAATTTTATTATGTAATAAAGACAAATCTGTTCCCGAACCATATTCTGTTAAAAAGAAAATGCAATTACCAACTTTGGAATTAAAACAATTTGATGGAAAAATAGAAAATTGGATCGGATTTTGGGGCCAATTTAGGAAAATTCATCAAGACTCACTATTAGATGATGAAGACAAGTTTCAGTACTTACTGAAGGCTACAGAGCCGGGATCACCAGCAAGGGACTTAGTTGATAGTTTTCCTCCTAGTGGTGCTAATTACCACAAAGCGATACAGGATTTGAAAACTAGATTTGCGAGAGACGAGCTCATTATTCAGCATTATGTGCGTAAATTATTAGAACTTGTCCTTTCCCAAACGCACGGCAAAGAAACCATAGACTTGCGGGTATTGTACGACAAGCTAAATACACAGCTCAGAGGTTTGGAGACTTTAGGTGTTACAAGCGATAGATTTGCAGCCATGTTATACCCACTGATCGAGTCGACTATACCGGAGGAGATTTTGCGACTTTGGGAAAGATCAGCCAAACACACAGATAGTGACGAGCTCGAACAGTTGATGGCTTTTTTAAAATCTGAAGTGGAGTGCGAAGAAAAGGTTCAGATGGCGAGAAACAGTTTTAGTAGCGCGACACACTATCGTGACAATAGGGTACCTACAGCTTGCATAGTAGCAACAGACAAAAAAGACTACCCGAAGATAGGCAACAATAAACCCGATAGATCTTGTTCGGAAACCGAGAAAATGTTACCTTGCATTTGGTGCGAGAAATCTACACACAAGAGTTCTGAATGCATTAGTACAAAAAAGATGTCATTAGAAGAAAGAAAAGAACATCTCAAATCTAAAAGAGCATGTATGATTTGTCTGAGGGTGGGCCACTATGCCAACGATTGTCGCAGCTATCCGAAGTGTTTGCATTGCACAAAAAGGCATACTTTTGTGATGTGCCCTAATTAGAGGGTATCGTATCGGCACGAAAGAAAATAAATGACAATGCCACGTCAAGCAATAGTTGTCATTGTGAGTTGAGTGTCAATAGGGACTGTAAGGAACAAAAACAAAGTGTAAATATGTGCCATAAAAATTCAACTACATTATTGCAAACCATTTTTGTTAATATTTCTTATCTTGATAAATGTGTCAAAGTGCGAGCATTATTTGATAGTGGGTCGCAAAAATCGTATATTTCTAAGCGAGTCGCTACTATGCTAGGCCTCAAACCAATAAGTCGACATACCATTACTCATTGTCTTTTTGGAGGTGTCGAAACAGCCATCGAAAATCATAATTTATATAAATGTAATGTTCAGGATATTGATGGTAAGTATGAATTTGTTATTTCGGCACTAGACAAAAACAAAATTTGCGGTTATTTACCAAAGTTGAATGATTCAAATGTATATAATTTTTTACGTAAAAATAATATAAAGTTAAATGATTACGTTAGTGATAGTTTTGATATTGATCTACTCATAGGCGCGGATCATTCAGGTTTCTTATTTACAGGAGAAGTCATTCAAGTAAACGAATCTTTAGTTGCAATAAATACTAAGCTTGGGTGGGTGTTGCAAGGGAATGTCGTTACTTCTAATACACACGTTTCTCTCATTTCCAATCTTACCATTAGTTTAAATATTACAGCACAACTTTGGGACTTGGAAACAATCGGTATTAAAGATCCAGCGCAGACTAAGAAGAGTGAGGTGTTACAAAGAGAGATAATGAACTATTTTTACGATACTATCAGAGTGAATCAAGAAGGTAGATATGAAGTTAATTTGCCGTGGAAAGAAGATATGAATTTGGTGAGTAACAAAGAATTAGCCATGAAACGTCTTTACTGTACTACGAAAAGGTTAATTTCAACTGGCAATTATCACGAATATGATTCGTCTATAAGAGAGTGGCTTCAACTAGGTATTATAGAGCGAGTTGAAGGTGATGATAGTGGTCATTATTTGGCGCATCATGCGGTGATTAAAGAGTCAAGCCTAACAACCAGGGTGAGACCTGTATTTGATGCTTCAGCCCGAGACACTAATGGCAGATCTTTAAATACTTCTTTAGAACCTGGCTTAAATTTGTTGGATCTAATACCAAAGTTACTAATTAGTTTTCGCAAGCATTTAGTTGGCGTCACTGCTGACATTAAAAAAGCTTTTTTGCAAATAAGCTTAGCTGTTACTGATCGGAAATATTTGCAATTTTTATGGTGGTCAGATGATAAACGTAGCAAGCTTGTTACATATCGGCATTGCAGAGTAGTATTTGGAGTCACATCCAGTCCATTTTTATTAAATGCTACAATTAGTTACCATTTAAACAGTGAAAATGTTCCAAGTGACTTAAGATCTACAGCTGAAAAACTAAAACATTCATTTTATGTGGATAACTGCCTCGCCAGTTGTTCGTCTCATGAAGATGCTATAGTTTTCCAGAAGGAATCCGTAGCAATATTATCACTTGCGAAGATGGAGTTAAGATCATGAGTGATCGGTCCGTCAGAAATGGAAACTGTAATTTCTACGTTAGGTATTTTATGGAATAGTAAAGAAGATACTTTATTTGTTAACACAAAAGCGCTTCAATACAGAGGTGAGAGGATTTCGAAAAGATTTATCCTATCTTTAGCTAATAAAATGTTTGACCCTATAGGATACACTACACCTGTGGCATTAATACCTAAGTTATTACTGAAAAAGTTATATGAGCTAAAACTTAGCTGGGATGACGATATACCACCGGAAGTAAGTGACAAATTTTTACAGTGGGTTGGAAAACTTCACCATTTGGATTCTGTGCGTATACCACGGCGCATAACGGAAAATAACATAAGCCAATGCAAGTTATCAATTCACACTTTTTGTGATGCGAGTATATTTGCTTATGCTACTGCCATATTTCTTCGCAGCGAAACAAATATAACTGATTGGCATTTCATTCAAGGTATTTTGAACCCAGCAGATCTTCCATCCAGGGGTTGTCATGCGGACACTTTGCAGCAGTCTAAATGGTGGGAAGGTCCAGATTGGTTAAAGCGTAATAAAGGAGAGTGGCCTGTTGCGTTACAACATGATGAACATTATTTACCACCATTATTGACATCAGAAGGTATAAATAAAAGTAATTTAGTAGTAGAATCTATAGAGTTTTTTTCTAATATTCTTTTATATTTTTCTAAGTATAGTTCAATTAAAAGAATGCTAGCCTGGATATTACGATTTTATTATAATGTTAAGGGAGTGACCAGAAAACAGGATTATTTAGAAATGGAGGAAATAGACAGGGCTGAGATTATATTATTTAAGTTATTACAAACAGAAGCGTTTGGAGAAAAGAAAACTTTTAAAGATTTATGTACTATAGTCGATGCCGATGGACTTATACGTGTGAAGACGAAGTTATTTTCCGATGATATTCCGTCAAGTTACAGATTTCCCATTCTACTACCTGGGTCACATAAGATAGTAGAGAGGATGGTTTCAGATAAACACAAGCAACTTTATCATGCAGGAATGCAAACATTATTAGCGAATCTAAGACAACATTTTTGGATAACGGGTGTTAGAAATTTAACAAGGAAAATATCCAGATGTTGTGTCATTTGCAGGAAGCAAAAGGGAAAATCGTGTTTGACACCACTCGTACCTCTACCCACGGACAGAACGGAGGCTGGTAAACCATTTGAAATCAGTGGCGTGGATTTGGCGGGTCCGTTTATTTTACGTAATGGAGATAAGGTGTGGATGGTGTTGTATACATGTGCTGTTTATAGAGCTATTCACATAGAGTTAGTTACTTCTTTATCTACTATTGATTTTTTGATGTCTTTTAGAAGGTTTATTGCCCGAAGGGGTAGAATTTCAACTATATATTCAGATAATGGCACAAATTTCGTCGGCGCTAGAAATTTATTCAAATTTATAGATTGGAAAGAAATAGTGTCAGCGGTTACAATTCATGGTATTAAATGGATACTGATCCCTCCAGGATCACCTTGGTGGGGAGGGTGGTATGAGCGAATGATTAGGACTGTAAAAGAGTTGTTAAGACGTATACTTGGTCGAGCTTCTCTGACATATGTAGAGTTAGAGACAATTTTAATTGAGTGCGAAGCTATTGTCAATTCTCGACCACTAAGTTATATTGTTGATGATGTAGACATTTTGTTGCAGCCTATCACTCCAGCATATTTTTTGCAGCCTCTGCGTTGTACAGATGTTGCTGATTTAGATAATTTGGACGGCAAAAGTCTTAACTTACGTGTCAAATACTTGCAAAAATTGAGAGATGACTTGAAAGTGCGTTTCCGAAATGAATATCTAGCATTGTTAGTATTAAAGGGTAAGAGCGGAAATCATACGTTAAAAGTGGGTGATATCGTTTTAATAGAAACTCCGGAAAAACGGGTTCTATGGCCATTAGCGCGTATTTTAGAGTTGCATATAGGCAAAGACGGTGTGTGTAGGGTGGCCACAGTAAAGACGGCTACAGGGGTCTTAACCCGAACGGTTAGAAAGTTATACCCACTAGAATGTGAAAAATAAAATAACACTCGCACTATAGTTTTTAGGTTAAGCTCTCATGTATTATATAAATATGTTTTTCTTTCTATTTTTTGTTGCCGTTGGAGGATGTTACGGCCTCTTTTGTATAATTATTAGTCTAAAATACTTTGACATTTTGTAAATTAAAAACATAGGAAAAAACGAGTGAATAAATAGTGTCTTTCAGTAATACCAAACCAGACTGTTGTAGTTTTACTTATTATTTTACACCGATTAAATAAACCCACGGTGCAATTATAAAATTAATATATTGTTGATTCTAACAAACCACAACAAGCATTGCTACTTACTTACAGGTACAGCTTGGTAGAAAAGAGTTTGCTGCGGTGACAGATACTTAGAACTAATTGTTATTTGCAATACATAGATATCACTTATTTGTTGTCAAACTCTGGTAGTTTAACTACCAAATTTACTTACTACTTACAGGTACAGCTTGGTAGAAAAGAGTTTGCTGCGGTGACAGATACTTAGAACTAATTGTTATTTGCAATACATAGATATCACTTATTTGTTGTCAAACTCTGGTAGTTTAACTACCAAATTTACTTACTACTTACAGGTACAGCTTGGTAGAAAAGAGTTTGCTGCGGTGACAGATACTTAGAACTAATTGTTATTTGCAATACATAGATATCACTTATTTATTGTCAAACTCTGGTAGTTCAACTACCAAATTTTTCGGTAACTGCGATTTATTTGTATTTTAATTTATTAGCTTCAATTCAACGGTTATCTGACTGAAAATGAACAAAACAAAACAAGTGGCGCCCTCATTTTATCCAAACTCTTTTTTGCCAAGCTGTAAGTTGCCAATTGCAAGTTGCAACTAACACAATTGGCGAAATGTGGGTGCTAGTTCACCTCTGCCTACCCCTTCGGGGATATAGGCGTGATTTATGTATGTATGTGTATGTATGTAAGTTGCCGATACAAAAGAAAAATCAGAAATATTTGAAAAATTGTGGTGATGGTAGTTAAAAACATCATCCCTAAGAGGTGTCCTTGCTGACGTCTGATTGTTTTTTGATGTACCACCTTTTTGATGGGCTGTTTTTTTGCGGGCGGGTTTTTTGATGGGCCTACCGCCTAACTCGATTGCTGATGATAGCTATATTGCAATGCAATGCTTACGGCTATAGAAGCCATCCTGAATTTTTAGGCGGCACGGATTTTGTGCCAAATTCATACAAAATCATTCGGTGATCATTCGTTCAAAGCTATCGCTAATAGTTTAGGTACATTTGGTGCGAAATGACAGCATGACGTCATAAACTATAGCTTTTGCTTTAGCAATCGAGTTAGGCGTTATATAGGCCCCCAGATACACACATACATACATGCATAAATCACGCCTATAGTAGGCAGAGGTGAACTAGCACCCACGTTTCGCCAAATATGTCAAGTCCCATGTAATAGGTGGCGAGCCTATTGCCATTTATCGGGCACAAAAGTCGCAGTACATTGCTAGCCTAGGTGGTATAAGAGGAACGCTGCTGCCCATTACTAATCATATTCAGATTTATCCTTAGGTCGCCTTGTACGACGACACCCACGGGAAAGATTTGGGGTGGTGACAATTGTATTCTACTCTGCCGTCACCACGCGGCCATATCAGATGACATTTTAAATAAAGATACCGCTAGTAAATAAATAACACCACATTGGGAAAACATTTCATCTGTCGTACCTCTATACCTTTCTCAGCCATCGACAGACCCTAAGTATTTGAAATTCATAGGTTTTTTACTTAGCGACTTTTATTTAGAGTATTAACACAACGTTTATTTGTTTTCGTCATTAAGTCAACACAACAAACCCAATATTGGAACGCTCCCGATGACATTTAAAAGTTTAGACGCACGTATTTCAATTGTAAATGGTTTGTTACAAAATATTAATGAATGCTAATGAATTTACACCCCTTCCCACCCTGCGCGTGATAAACAAACCTTTTTATACGGCACCATCAACAATGACGAAATGACAACTCTACTTTTATTTAAATTCAACACAAGGACATTACATTATAATAAAGTCCAGGAGAAAAATAATATAAAAGACACGGGAACGCAACATAATATTTATAAACGAAGCGGTTCGCCCCGCCTACCGTGAGCCGAGTTCGGACCACGCCTATACTGTGGTGGGGATGGAATCACCAATAGCCAGTCCAAAACGGCGTTCGAGGTTCGCGTACACCGATCGAGCGAGCGAAATTCGAAATTATTTTTTAATCTGTAATTGCTGAGGTTCTAAAACCTTTTTGGTGGTTCGCGCGCGTTTTTGACAGTTTATTTTTTCTGCATGGCGCCGCGACGCGATTGATGTGGCAGTGTGTGTGCGTTGAATGGTTTCCATTTGAAAAACGTTGGTTATGGCTGTGTAGTCGGATTTTCAGCTGAAGCGAAGAGTTTCAGGTGCGTTTTTCTTCGATAACTTATATTATTATTATGACTTAAGTATTTATTTAAGCCAACGCTGGCAAACTTATTGATTAAAAAAGAATAGAGGTTAAATTTTATGTAAAAAGTTCTATGTTCGAGCTTTTACGGGAGTAGTTTTGTTAACCTTATGATTTAAAGAAAGGAATGTTAAAAAAAGGGCCACGTCAAGTGTAGGTATAGGTAGGTAGGTACCTTCCCGAAACCGACGGGCATGCATGAGAACATTAATGAGATTGGATGAAGCGAAAGAAGTGTCTAAGGAACGTAGCATAAGTGGAAAGAAAGAAGAGATCTCTGCCTTCCCTGTGGGAGAAATGCGTGTATGTAGGTTTGTTTGGTTTGAGAGTTTTAGCTACTTACCTACCTACATAAATATGTAACCGTGGTATCTTCAATTAATATGTGTGTCAGACTGGAATCCTTGTAAAAAGAGATGTAGGTATTTTTGTAAAACAAATGACGGTGTTGAAAACTGGTTGGACTATTTAAATAATTAAATTATGCTCTCTCGGTGTGAAAGAGATACGTTACGATTAAGATACGCTTTATTGTGTTGGCAGACTCGTCAGATTTTATTGCGAGGTTTGACTTCAAAGAAGTGTCGTCGAATGTTGCCAGTTCATTAATATATCTCGCCATCTGGTTTTAAAACCTCTGTAAAAAATCAATTAGGTGTGACTTAAAACAAAAATTTTAGAATTAAGCATGCCAAGATGTTTTTATAAGAGAATCCTATGGAAACGTTATTGTAGCCACGAGCTTAATGTATTTAATTGTGCCTACCTAGGTCCAAAGTATTTTACCAATACCTAAGTATATGTTCAAACTTCTGGTAAATAAAAAAGTTGATTTAAAAATAAATAAGGATGTTCCTTCTCTCTTTTATTACCTAATCTTCTCTCTTTCTTTGCTGTTTTGCGGATCTATACTAATTTTCATAATAGCAATTAATGAAAATGAATATGAATAAATTGTATTATACTAGATACTGTACCTACTAAAATAATTTTTTGAAAGAAAAATACCGTCAAACATAGATTGCGTAAATAATTTTCCGAAATGTTTGTTCAATTATTTTTCTTCCTTTGTTTAAATAATAATTTTTATTATGATTTATCATTCACTACCTAATTATAAAGAGTAATAATACCTATGCCAGGTAATAATTGTGCCGTGTGGTGACGGCAGAGTAGAATACAATTGTCAACACCCCAAATCTCTCCCGCGGGTGTCGTACAAGGCGACTAAGGATAAATCAGTGATGAGGAATGGGCAGCAGCGTTCCTCTTATACCTACCAACTAGGAAAGTACTGCGACTTTTGTGCCCGATAAATGGCAATGGGCTCGCCACCTGGGACCTAGCATAATTGGCGAAGCGTGGGTGCTGTTTCACCTCTGCCTACCCCTTCAGGGATATAGGCGTGAATTTTGTATGTATGTATGTAGGTATTAATTTAGGCAACCATTTTTGACATAACTTAAAAAACCTGTCCAAAGAATGCTCTATATAATATTAAAACAGGTAAAACGTCCATCATGTAGAAACTATTCTTAATTTTTATTGTAACCCTGTCAAATGTCTTGCTTCGAGCTTGATGATAACATGGAAACGTAGCAAAGAAAATGAAAAGATTTCCGAATATTTTATTAAAATTCCGAATATTTTAATATATTTACATTTATGTTATGGTATGCCGTGTGGTGACGGCAGAGTAGAATACAATTGTCACCACCCCAAATCTCTCCCGTGGGTGTCGTACAAGGCGACTCAGGATAAATCAGCGATGAGGAATGGGCAGCAGCGTTCCTCTTATACCACCTAGCAATAGCAATGTACTGCGACTTTTGTGCCCGATAAATGGCAATAGGCTCGCTACCTATTACATGGGACCTAACATAATTGGTGGAACGTGGGTGCTAGTTCACCTCTGCCTACCCCTTCGGGGATATAGGCGTGATTTATGTATGTATGTACATTTATGTTGAAATATTTTAAACAATTTAAAAACTCTATCCGTGTTGCGACGGCGGAGCAGAACACAATTGACACCATCATCGGCTGGTGATGATGATGATATAGGTATATTTACCTACTTATTAATGTACGGGATACGAAATAATTATATTGAACAAAAAAATTGATTTATATTTAAATCTTCTAATCTGTCATTTAGATTTATCTACTAATAGTGATCATTTAATTACATACATACATACATACATAAATCACGCCTATATCCCCGAAGAGGTAGGCAGAGGTGAACTAGCACCCACATTTCGCCAATTATGTTAGGTCCCATGTAATAGGTGGCGAGCCTATTGCCATATATCGGGCACAAAAGTGTCGCAGTACATTGCTAGGTGGTATAAGAGGAACGCTGCTGCCCATCCCTCATCACTGATTTATCCTTAGTCGCCTTGTACGACACCGGGAGAGATTTGGGGTGGTGACAATTGTATTCTACTCTGCCGTCACCACACGGCCCTTCATTCTTCTTCTTCTTCATTCAATCATTTAATTAGACTTTAAATATTTGAAACTTGACCTAAGTTCAGATTTTGATTGTTTAAGCTGAATTATAACAATATAGTGGTGGAACTGACGAGCTTAAGGTAGTATTCGCAATAGAGTACTTAAAGTTTTATTATAAGAGAGGTTAGAAACACGGGGTAGAGATAATGTTGGATTTAAGGTCGGAGGGAGTTGTTTTCTCGGTTTGTGGTGAGATGTTAACTGGCCGAGGAGCTGGACCTGCGGTTGCGTAAACTAAGCAATGTTCCCTAAGGACGGTAATTGGAAGGGTGACTAAAAATTTCTTATCTCGAGTTCCTCCGTGCTTCGGATGGCACGTTAAGCCGTTGGTCCCGGCTGCATGCAGTCGTTAATACCCACCAACCAACACTGCGCCAGCGTGGTGGGTTATGGCCCGATCTCCCTATATTCTTCCATCCATAGGGAAGACCTGTGCCCCAGCAGTGGCGACATTGAATGGCCGGTGATGTTGATTGTCCGTGTGCTGACGGCAGAGCAGAATACAATTGTCACCACTCCAAATCTCTCCCGCGGGTGTCGTACACGCAGACTTAGGGTTAAAACACCAATAAGTAAACGGCAGCAGCATTCCTCATACGCACACCCAGATCTGAAGGTAGAAAACTCAAAAATTTCCGGTTTTGACTTCTGCTCACCACCGCATTCCTTAAATCACTACCTATCGATCAATAAAACTGATTTAAAAAAATGTCCACTAATCGATTTGTGAAAGTATAATCTATTCAGGAAACTTCTAAGTAAATAGGGACATGGTGATCAGTTTTTCGCGTTTTCTGAAAAAAGTGCTTTTGAGTTGACTCCGTTTAGATCTAGGTGTGCGTTAGCTAACAATATACTGAGATTAACTTGCCCGATAGATGGCGACCTAACATGATAACGCAAAACGTGGGTGTTAATTCTCCTTTACCTACCTCTTCAGGGATAAATAGACGTGTTTTATATATGTATGTACCTATATACACTGGGTCTGACTTTGTTTCAAAGTTTTATGTCATCTATCGCTCATTATTCTTTAGTACAAAAGCCTATCAGCCTACCAGCAATCTACTCAGAATTGCAAAAGAAAATCGCTTCATGTTAACTAGCTCTTACTCCCGTCACACAGAGATGTCAATTAACGTTCACGAGTACTTAATTAAAAAACAATTCAAAACTGGTCGCTATTCTGGCCGGGTCTATAAACTAGATTCAAACGAAATTTTTTAACATTTCAACGCAGAATAAAACGCGATCAGTTGAAGTTGAACTCGGTTTATGCTCTAAACTGAGTTCCGCTACCAAGTTTGCATTCATCAATACCAAGTTTTATTAAACTAAGTTTCTATGAGAGATGGTGAAATCGGCCCTAAGTAGGTACTCATTAAAGTTAATTGACGTCTCTGAGTGCGGCAGTTGGGTAGAGCGAAGGCGATAATGGTGTCAGAGCCCGAATGTTAATTATAATTAAATAAGTAGATATATCCGACAGATATAAACGTCAATTTTATTAACTGACATATTCATAGCTTCTTAATTAAGGTATTCTGATATTAATTTAAATAGTCACACTTATCGCTTCGCAACATCAGTATGTGAGTTAATTAATTAAAAAATTATAAAGTTATTTCTTGCCGCGTGGTGAGGTGAGGGCAGAGCAGAATACAATTGTCACCACCCCCATCTCTCCCGTGGGTGTCGTACAAGGCGACTAAGGTTAAAACAGGTGATGAGTTATGGGCAGCAGCGTTCCTCTTATGCCATTTAGCAATATACTGCGACAGGAGAGGTGAATTAACCCCCACGTTTCGCCAATTCGGATAGGTCCCATGTAATACAGGGTGAATTTGAAATCGGTCGACAAAATTTTACAGGACATTTTAACCGCTATAGTGATCGTTATAGTAACAATTAAAATTGTAATGAAACATTCAGTTATAAAATACAAAACGAAATCATTACATTTATTAGTTGCAGTCGACTCACTTTGCGCGTGATTGTACCTAAAGCGTTCTACTACCTAGCCGCGCGCACCCGTCCACTTAGCAACCCGCGAATTACGAACGATTTATTAAATTTTATTTAATATTAAGAATTTAATTTAATATTTTTCTTAAATAAATTTTATATTTAATTCTTTTTTATTTTATGTTTTTAATCTGTATTTATATTTACCAGTTTCGAGTAAAAAAAGAAAAGGAAAATATTGATACTTTTTTTGTTAACTTAGATTTGTTTTTAAACCTCACTGTTATAATGTTTAATATCACTAAAACCCCCCATAAAAATTTGTCGATTCATTTCGATTTCACCCTGTAGATGGCGAGATTATTGTCATTTGTCGATCACGGAATTCGCAGCACATTGCTAGGGCGTATAAGAGAAACGCTAATGCCCATTCCTGTTTTAACCTTAGACGCGGGAGAGATTTGGGGAAATGAAAATTGTATTCTACTCTGCCGTCACCACACGTCCAATTCAATAATCCAGCCTATGGTAAGTCGTTTAGTCTAAGACATGAACCTTAAAAAAGAAAGAAACCTAATCATAATTTCAGGCTTCTTTCCACATGTTACGATCCTATATACCTACTAGTTCCGTTTCATCTAATTTCATACTTGTTTGTTGGATTCGAATACGCTTTGCCTGTATGCTGGTTGAATGTCAACTCAATATCGTGTGCCAATACTTAGGTTACTTTTTGACACAGTGCCTAGGTATTGCAATTACTAATTTATATATTTAAGTTGAAACCGGCCCCTAAACAACATTCACTCGTGTAATTAATCAAAAGGTGACATTTTAGATTAAAATAATTAATTAACCAATCTCCGTGTGGGTATTGCTCAATGCTAACACAAAAATCTAATATTCTTAACAAAATGTCAATTTTGTGAGCAGTTTGGTATTTTTAATGAGCAAATATAAGCTTTTGTGACGCTTTTGTGACACCCACCCCTAATCTCTCCCGCGCACAAGGCGACTATAATAGTAAAGGCAGCGAGGAGTAACGAGTAGGCAAGAGCGTTCCTCTTACTCCACCTAGCAATATACTGCGAATTACGTGCCCGATAGACGGCAATAGGCTCGCCCGCTATTACATGCGACCTAACATAATTGGCGAAACGTGGGTGTTAATCCTCTTACACCACCTAGCAATATGCTGCGAATTATGTGCCCGATAGATGGCAATAGGCTCGCCCACTATTACATGGGACCTAACATAATTGGCGAAACATGGGTGTTAATCCTCTGTCTACCCCTTCGTGCATAACTAGGCGTGATTTTTAAGTCTACGTATGTAAGTATACCAATGGTTTTGTTGGTTAAATTAGTATGGTGCACAGTTAAAGTCAAGCATTACATTTTTATCATTTTATTTTAAACAGCAACTCAATTTCAAAGGAAAAATTAACGTTAATTACGACCAAAATTGGGTAAACATAAAAATGGAATAATTCATTCATAAATAATTGTTGTTTAAACAATTACTTCGGGTTTGGTTTGTTCAAGTGAACGTGTTGTATTGTAAGTAAGTAATTAATCGATTGCGCGAGAACCACAATTTTACAATTCGTTCCGTCATTATTTTTGTTTGAAACTCTCTAAAGACCAGTTGTTTGTTTCCTTTAATTTATTAAGTATATATTTGATGTTTTCACGTGTAAAGGGGGATAAAGGAGGCATTGTTTTTAGTATTTATAGACTATCAGACCACAATGGAATAAAGTGTTTTAAATGTTTGTCAAACCAATTGTCTATTGCTGAATAGAACTCTATTAATCATTATAATAATAGATGCAGAAACAAAGTAGAATCAACACTGGATTCCAATAGGATATTCTAGAAAAGTGTTTAGATTTTTGCTTCGTTCTTTCCAAAATGCTAAGTATGTCTTTAACAACGCTTTTACGAATTTTCGCTTGACCATGTCATCCATATAACTATTATATATCCATCATCACTATCTTGCCGTGTAGTGACGGCAGTAGAATACAATTCTCACAACCCCAATTCTCTCCCGTGGATGACGTACAAGGCGACTAAGGATAAATTAGTGATAAGGAATGGGCAGCAGCGTTCCTCTTAGACCACCTAGCAATGTATTGCGACTTGTGTGCCCGATAAACGGCAATAGGCTCGCCACCTATTACATGGGACCTAACATAATTAGCGAAACGTGGGTGCTAGTTCACCTCTGCCTGCCCCTTCAGGGATATAGGCGTGATTTATGTATGTATGTATGTATGTATCATTATCTTCCTGCCTTGCTACCAGGCTGTCTGGGTCAGCGAGCCATTCACTCCCTTTCAATTCATTTCGTCTATCACACATGCTATTTGCTAGTGAAGAATAAGAATAAGAAAGAAGTTTAGAACACTAATGGAAATGACCATGACGAGAGACCGGTAAAGGCAGAAGAAGGTTTTACTCTACATTCATATTGTTTCTCACAAAATCCATCTTATCTCTTCTGCGGTTCCTTTTCCTCTTCATTTCTCTTAGGTAGTCAGATGGATTTTGTTTCTTCCCATAAGCTGTCCATTCATATTTACTGCCGAACATCCCGAACCAAACATGACGACAGACTGACTTATAAATTTTGCAATTTGTCTAAGTGAGATTCTAACTCAAAAATATTTAGAAAGAAGCATTTTGTGTTCTAAATTTATTACAATAAGACTGCTTACTCCTGTAGGAATACAATTTTGTAGGCAACCTCTTTTAAGAATATAAGCAGTGATATGCCGCGTGGTGACGGCAGAGTAGAATACAATTGTCACCACCCCAAATCTCTCCCGTGGGTGTCGTACAAGGCGGCTAAGGATAAATTAGTGATGAGGAATGGGCAGCGGCGTTCCTCTTATACCACCTAGCAATGTACCTACTGCGACTTTTGTGCCCGATAAATGGCAATAGGCTCGCCACCTATTACATGGGACCTAACATAGCTGGCGAAACGTGGGTGCTAGTTTACCTCTGCCTACCCCTTCGGAGATATAGGCGTGATTTATGTATGTATACATAACCGCCGACACCGAGACCTTTTGTGATTTACTACCGCACTCAGAGACGCCAATTAACTTTAATGAGTACCTACTTAATACAAAAATTGTCAATCAAAACTAGACCATAGTCCCGGCAAGAATAGCGACTAGTTTTTAATTGACATTGTTTTTTCTTAGGAAGATAACACAATTACTTGGCAGAAATCTAAACCACTACTGCTGAAGTTGTCATACCTACTGTTCAACAAGTACAAATTTTAATTTGAAACAATATTTTAATTATATTGTCCCAGGTGTGTGTAACCGTAGAAGATTGTCTAGCAAATAACCTTATATGTAGGAACAATGAATTGCGTATGCCGTCAGTTTTATTGAAAGGAGTCCACTTGAAGCAAATACAACCTCTTTGTCTGAGAGACAGGCCTGGACAACAGTCAGAAATATGTCTTGTTTGACCTTAGCCGAACAGATGTGTAGTAAACGCTTACAAGCTGTTTTCTCGTCTGTTTGTCTGTAATTTCATCCAAAAATGGTATTTTAAATTATTAGTCTAACCTCCGAATACTGAAACACTACTCAAAGTTTGAGTCCTGCTTAACATTTAAGTATTGCCAAAATTGACGTTTTCCATACAAATTCTGACAGATATTCCCCCGAATACAGAAGCGCTAATCAAATTTGGGGCACTGCTTAAAAAGTTAAGTGGACATTACCTGTCAGAATTTGTATGGAAAAACGTCAATTATGATAAAATTTAAATGTTAAGCAAAACTCAAACTTTAATTAGCGTTTCTGTATTCGGGGGTTTTAGTCCACTAAACTTTTTAAGCAGTGCTCAAAATTTAAGTAGCGTTTTAAGGTAGCGCCTAACGGACCATTTCAATATTCTATCAACAGTTATAGAGGCAATGATATAATTTTTTTTTAATATAATATCATTGGATGGACTTACCACATATTTGGTTGCTTAGCAACTACTTTTATTTATTGTAATCTAACAAAAAATGACAGACAACTATACTTTAGTAAGCCTAATTGTAACGTAGATAGAATATTGAAACCCGCCGTAAATATGTAAATATGCCGTGTGGTGACAGCAGATTACAATTGTCACCACCCCTATCTACCCCGCGGTGACTAAGGGTTAAGACAGCAATGAGTAATGCACAGCAGCGTTCCTCATAAGCCACCTATCAATGTACTGCGATTTCCGTGGCTGATAAATATATAATAATAATAAATAAATAAATATTTTTACACTCACACCTATCATCTAGCCCAAAGTAAGTAGCTTAAGCACTTGTGTTATGGATACTAGATGACGGACATATTTCTAATATAATTATGTATATAAATGTTGAAAATATACTACATAAACATATACACAACCATGACTCGGAAACAAACATTTGTGGTCATCACAAAGTTTGCCCCTACCAGGATTCGAACCCGGGACCTCTTGGCCAATACCCAGCAATCTGAGCATTCGACCAAGGCGGCCGTCATGTAATCAAGTAATGGCAGTAGGCTCGCCACCTATTACATAGGATGGGACCTATTATTGGCGAAACGTGGGTGTCAACTTAAGTATCATCTCTGCCTACCCCTTCGGGGATAAAGATGTGATTTGTGTAAGTATGTGTATAGTCTAAATTGACCGAGTGGTGATCCCACACAGTGTACAGTCAACATCACGTCAGACTTCTACAAAATGGCAAAAATTCTCAATCGATTATGTGCTCTATTATTACCATGTTGGGGTTAACAATCGATAGAAGAAATTTGACAGTTTTGGGCAGTCTTGAAGTGCCGTTGACTGTATCTATACAATTATACCACTCTACAATTCTAGGGTTATAGTAAAATCAATACTAGACCAAATGACTGTTGTGATAAGCCGCAAGTACAAGATTAGCTAGAGCTAAATCATGATTACAAAGTTTCTGGCAGAAATCAGAATATATGCAAAGTCCGACGAAGTATGTAAGGCTGTGGTCCACGAACGTACACCCGGCTTGGAGAAAGATCTACCCTTTCCGCTGATGAAGCAGCGTACCAAACACACCTTTTAGATAAAATAGTCCAGACGGCTTTACTTACTTATCTGTTACGGCTTTACTTACTTATCTTATTTTTGAAATATCTGCTGTACGTATGCAGGGCGGAATTTAGGTGTTAAGTCCGCTACATACCACCTTCTGCCGACACCTTCGGGGATAAATAATGATTTGTGTACGATTGAATAGATAAAAAAAACCTTTAAAATACCTGTTATAAAATCTAGGTAGGTACACTAGAATCCAACATTGTACCCTTTAATGAAAGTCTTATCGATTCCTGATGCGCAGGGCCGTTTGCTCGAATTAGTTCAGATGCTTCACAATAGATGGCGTTACTTGTATAGACAGCGCATGAGCATGCTTACCTCACGCAATTATTTCATAAATATAATAATGAATTTTGTGATATATTTTAGCAAGTTTGAAATAAAAAATGAGTAATATAAAAAAAAATTATTTAATGAAAAATTGTTTATGAATATAAATTATTTTGTTTTTTAACAGTATTCGAAAAATTATTTAGTAGGTACTGACCTTTTTTCAAATAAATTTTGCAATTCTCTGACTGAGTTTCTTGAACCTTACGAAGTACGGAGAAACTCAAGATAATATTATTTTATTATTGGTCACCCACTCAAAAACAGGCCTCAGCTTTGGCTTAGTTTGACAGGTCGAGCCCGCCATTGATCTCCTTTTCTATCTATACTAATATTATAAAGCTGAAGAGTTTGTTTGTTTGTTTGATTGTTTGATTAAAAGCTCTAATCTCAGAAACTAATGGTTCAAATTGAAAAATTGTTTTTGTGTTGGATAGTCCATTTATCGAGGAAGGCTATAGGCTATTTAGTAACCGACATTAACGCAAGCGAAGCCGCGGGCGACGGCTAGTCGCATAATATAAGTGCCTAATTTTCACAATTTCACACAAATTCGAGATATTTAGGAGAACGTTCTCTTAAATAAACATGCTACGGACTAAACGCTATCAGAGAGACAACCCGCAGCCGCTACTATTCGGTTCGTTTATGTTTCGGATTATTTATGTGGGTGTCGACGTGTTTTGGTCCCGTCCCGAGTGAATTATACTATACGGGTCGTAAAACTTTATATATTTATATTAGAACCAAAGAATAAATAAACAGTAAATATTATTGAGCTCCGTTTTACCCCAAGGAGATGCCTTGCAAGATTTTCGGCAACTGAATGAAATGGAAAATTTCGCTTCCAGAGGGCCTAACCAAGAGGATTATCGAACGCATAGAAAACAAAAGTATGAATCTGACGTATTGTTTTCTCAGTACCTACGTCAGTTCCATACATTTTGTATTCTTCGATAGAATGGCCACTTGGCTAGGGGGGCAGGCCAGCATGGAAGAAACATTTATTTGCCTCATTGGATACCTTTACAATATTTGGTGGATTTATTGATTCCAGAGTTTTAAATTGAAATGACTTCTGTACCTGGCGATTATAAGTTTGGTAGAGCTTATTGTCATTCCCAAATATTCAACCTTATTACGGTACCTCTATTCTGTACAATCGCCTAATTGAGTTTCTGTGGCGTTAAGGTCTAAATTCCTCAAAACATTGAAAAGTTCATCACGATCAGAATTTTATAGACTAGCCGAAGCTTGTTGATGCACAGAAAAACAAAAAATGATCGCGGCAATTATCTCTTTCTTAAAATTTCTTTGATCGTGAACATTATTTATTACGCTAAAACATGAAAGCGGAAAATATGTTACTGTAATCAACATAAACTTTCAGAGTAAGCACTCACATAATATTTTTAATGTATTGAACCACTCATACTTTTTAATAGCAGCGTCACGTCACCAGCTTCGCTTTTTGAATTCATACATACTTACATACATAAATCACGCCTATATCCCCGAAGGGGTAGGCAGAGGTGAAATTTGAGAGAGGTGAAGGTGAGAGGTGAAACACCCACGTTTCGCCAATTATTTTAGGTCCCATGTTAGGTGGTGGGTGGTTTTTTATTTTGTTATGTTAGGTCCCATATAATAGGTCGCGAGCCTATTGCCATTTATCGGGCACAAAAGTCGCAGTACATTGCTATTGCTAGGTGGTATAAGAGAAACGCTGCTGCCCATTCCTCATCGCTAATTTATCCTTAGTCGCCTTGTACGACACCCACGGGAGAGATTTGGGGTGGTGACTATTGTATTCTACTCTGCCGTCACCACACGGTTTTTCAAGTTATTCTAGTCTACTAATACCCTCATATGCAACATAACAATGTTTGCGTGTGGACGCTAACAATGCTTCCCCATTTAAGGCGTTAAGGCAGCATATTTTCTGCTCAAATAACTTTTTCTACGACGTTTTCGACCCTATTCTTCCTGAATAAGGTTGTATTCTTCTGGTCATTGCACCCCAATATAATCAGCAATGCAGATGTCATGGGGTATAATTAGAAATACTCCTTAGTGGTGTTTTCACACATTTTGTTGAGAGTTTTTAAAACTTACCAAATCTACTGAAACGAAAGACAGTTCACAGGATACTTTTTAACTTGTTAAGTTGAAGCTTACAGAAATAAATTTAGCAAATATTTATCTCCGAAGGGATAGGCAGAGGTAGGCGCAGTATATCTATTTGCTATACTGCTATATTGCTATGTAGTGTAAGAGGAATAATACTCTTAGGTAGTCTACCTTCAGGCACATGAATTTCATTTCTTGTCATGGCATCTTCATACCTAGCCAAACTCTTTTACTTTCTCTGTCTATGGTGCTCATTTCCAACTTCCTCTTATATTATCTTGTCTCTTGTATTCTTCCATTCTTGCCTACTTGCATTCATCCTACTTGCTCGCTTCTTGCATCTTGAATATTTCAATATTCTCATCTTTGGCGCAAGCTTTGCTTTCATCAGTTTTCTTCATAGCCCAACATTCCAAACCATACATGACAAGAGGTCTTATAACGGAATTGTAAATTATGCCCTTTAACTTCAGTGACTCTAGTGGATCACATAATTATATTGTCGTCGAGACCTGCCGCCATTTTAGATACATAATTAAATAATTTATTTCTTAACTAGTTCTATATAGATTGATTAAATGAATAAAAATAGTACTTATAATTTACATACGTGTATACATACATAGACATACGTCACTCCTTTCTACCACAGGAGTAATAGATAGAGAGAGATCACTTACTGCCGCACTCAGAGACGTCAATTAAATTTAATGAGTATTTAATGTCAAAAATTTTCATTCAAATATAGACCATAGACCCGGCAAGAATAGCGACTAGTTTTGAATTGTCATTTTTTGACGTTAAGTACTAATTAACGTTATTTGACGTCTCTGAGTGCGGCAGTTACTTTCTTTATAAGTTAGAAATAAGAATGACCGCAAATAACTTAGCGTTAAATGTGTAACATCCCTACTATTTGTGTTTTATTTACATTTATTTATTCCTCTTCTAATTTGATTAGGGTATAGTTGTAATTGCACGAGAGTTATATAATAGGTGATAAATACGTTAAGTTACTCTCTGATTAATCTTCTTATTATTGAATTCATTCTTAAGACCCCGTTTATTATACCATCATTTATCATCGACGGTAGCGGCCTATGACGCATTCATAGAAGCTATAACGGCCGTATAAGGCTGGGTAATGTTTGCAATGATGGGGCTTTCGCACACTTGGATCTCATCACCTTTAACTACTACAAGTTGAAGACAGTTTGTCGAAATATTAAAGAATCATATTTATATTAAAGAGACATTACTACTGCACTCAAAGACGTCAATTAACTTTAATGAGTACTTAATTTCAAAATAATTAGCCGGCAAGAATAGCGACTAGTTTTGAATTGTCAAAATTTGATACTAATTAAAGTTAATTACGTCTCTGAGTGCAACTATTTAGTAATAAGGCCTTAGACTGCCTGACCGTATTTGCCAGCTTAGAGAGGGTTGGTATCAGGCAGGCGGCCGGCTGCAAAACCTACGCCAATGCCTCTTTCTGATCATCCGCCACCGTATTCTGTAAGCCGATTTCAGTTGCTTTGACCTACTCATCTCTCTCACTCATTGAGAATAATAGCAAAGTTTGAGAGTGACGGGTAGACCAAAGCAACTGAAATCGGCTTACATAATACGGGGTCCGATCTTTCGACATGGTGATGATAATATGAATGAAAATAGATTGGATGGCTTGATGACGTCTTACCGAAATCAAAAGCGGAAGAAACACACTGCAGATAAACTGGGAACAGGGCAGGTTTATAATATTGAGTTTGGGTAAGCTAAGCCGACCATAAATGGAACAAGCCGTGCTGAAACTGAAACACGACACGTTAAACCCAACTGCATTCTGTGTGATTAGGGCTTTATAATCTCCACAGTGATAATCTCCTATGGAATGTCAAAACGCAGTAATCTCTAAGTGATTCCTACGCGAAGATTTTCCAAGCTCAATTCGTGTATTTGATTCATATTAATTTTATTCATATTACCTGTGCATATAAAAGGTGATAAATGACCATTAAATATTATCATTAATATATTACGACTTAAGCGTGAGAGGTGATTGAAGCAAATGCTTAATATAACTGTAGGTGGTTTAGTGGGATTGAAATTTCACCCTTTTTTGGCCAGATGCAACAATCACTCAACGTGCTCAGCTGCAGACTGGTGATATGAATCAATATAATTTGGGAAAAAAAAAGAATACAAAATGTTTGTTACCTACCTTTTAATATTCAATATTAAATTGTGTTTTCAGGGAAAATATGTCGAACTTTAAAGCAAAAGATTTATTTTTTTCTCTTTCTCTAGTGAAAGAGTAAAAAAAAAATAATAAAATTCCTATCATCTATTCCAAAGTCGGTCAGCGTTTGTGTTATGGAATCGAGCTTAGACCCAAGATAAGGGGGCCTACCGCCTAGCTCGATTGCTAAAGCAAAAGCTATAGTTTATGACGTCATGCTGTCATTTTGCACCAAATTTACCCAAACTATGAGCAATAGTTTTGAACGAATGATCAGCAAATGATTGTGTAATAAAATCCGTACCGCCTAAAAATTCAAGATGGTTGCTAGCTTAATTGATAGCCGTAAGAAATACATTGCTTTAAAGCTCAAATCAATAATGGTATTGGCTAGCCTGGTGCATAGAATGGGGCAAGCTTTGTACTTGCAAATTATAAACATTGGACTAAACGTGTAACATTGATCATCCTGAAAGTATTTACATATCAAAAAAACTTTAGTACTAAAATATTCAAAATAATATGCTTTTTCGCTTTAGTTATTTATTTCCATTTAATATTACATCACATTTTAATTTGTATTATTGAATTAACTGACCATGTCTAAACGTGTCCCTGTCTCACTGTGCGTTAATTTGCTACGTTGCACATTGTACAGATAATTAGTTAATGATATCTAAATACTCCATTTGGCCGTGTGGTGACGGCAGAGTAGAATACAATTGTCACCACCCCAAATGTCACCCGTGGGTGTCGTACAAGGCGACTAAGGACAAATCAGCGATGAGGAATGGGCAGCAGCGTTCCTAGCAAAGTACTGCGACCTTTGTGCCCGATAAATGGCCTAGCATAATTGGCGGAGCGTGTGTGCTAGTTCACCTCTGCCTACCCCTTCGGGGATATAGGCGTGAATTATGTATGTATCTAAATACTTAATTCATTTACTTGAAGATATCGATTTTGATGACAGTTTCATATGCACCTACCTTATAAATAAATTGTCACACGAATAAAATAATAACAAACACCTAGCTGTTTTTGTAGCGACCAATCGCAGCACAGAAAATTGCACACGTCACATTTTTCTGCGACACGATTGGTCGAGATGCGTTTGGCCTATAGTTTTATTCCAGTGTACAGTTGGCCTTGCATAGTTTGTAAATAAACATTTTTCTTCTTATTACTCAGTGTACCAAGGTTCTGTCTTGCTCAGCTGGAGCTATAAAAATAGCTGTGGGCCTGGAGGTCTAGCGGAATTAGCAGTTAAATACTGTTACAAATGACTTGCGATTGTGGGAATCAACGCGGTCGGCAGTTTGAACTGTGATCGGATTCTTGGTTAGGCAAAGGAATGCGAGGGGTAACCAATGTGTATATAATTACATACTTCTTCTCCCTGCCCTGCGGGCCTACCGCCTAGCTCGATTGCTAAAGCAAAAGCTATAGTTTATGACGTCATGCTGTCATTTTGCACCAAATTTACCCAAACTATGAGCAATAGCTTTGAACGAATGATCAGCAAATGATTGTGTAATAAAATCCGTACCGCCTAAATTTTCAAGATGGTTGCTAGCTTAATTGATAGCCGTAAGAAATACATTGCTTTAAAGCTAACATCAGCAATCGAGTTAGGCGGTAGGCCCCCTATTCCCAGTCTATCTGGGGTCGGCGCAATATGTTACCTCTTCCATTCATATCGCATCGGTCAGACGTCATCAAGCCATCCACTCCCTTTTGATTCATATCATCCATCACACCGTAAAGGTGCTAGTGCTAATTACATACATTATTTATTTATTGAGTGCCGCGTGGTGACGGCAAAGTAGAATACAATTGTCACCAATCATGTATTAAGTGTAAAAATGTCAAAGATTAGGCTATGATGGAACTGACATATCGTCATGATAAAAGTTCCTAATTAAAATAGAATAAACTATTAAATAAATAAATAAAAATAAATGGAAGGAAAAAAAAAACCAATTGTCACCACCCCAAATCTTTCCCGTGGGTGTCGTACAAGGCGACTAAGGATAAATCAGCGATGAGGAATGGGCAGCAGCGTTCCTCTTATACCACCTAGCAATAGTACTGCGACTTTTGTGCTCGATAAATGGCAATAGGCTCGTCACCTATTACATGGGACTTGACATATTTGGCGAAACGTGGTTCTAGTAGTGCTAGTTCACCTCTGCCTACCCCTTCGGGGATACAGGCGTGACTTATGTATGTTTGTATGTATATATTTTATGTATTGTTAAGGAATGTTATTCTGTTAATATGCATGTAAACTGAAATAAATAAATCTGAATTGGTTTACGCAATCGCAGGCCAAGCACGCTACGCGCAGTGGCATAGCGCTTGGTCTGTTTTGCGTAAACTAAGTAATGATCGCTAAGGCCGGTCATTGAATGAGTGACCAAAAATTTATTATCTTGAGTTCCTCCGTGCTTCGGAAGGCACGTTAAGCCGTTGGTCCCGGCTGAATCTGCAGTCGTTAATACCCACCAACTCGCACGGGGCTAAATTATCAAAAGTCGTAGAACAATATATGTGTCGTGGCCAAATCGAAGAATTGATAACTTCATGATGTGGCCGACCATTTCATGAAATGGCAAACTAAAACTGATCATATTATGATAATGGTCTGGCCAGATCAATGAATAAACAACGTTTAACGATATGAACAGCTAAACGCATGGCTATTTCATGATATGGCCAAACATTATTAAACATATCGTAAAATAGTTACGTTAACCACCGTTAGAGGCGCTTATGTCGATTTGTTTTTGTGATGCATCATGGCGACGGATAATTATCCTAACAAACAAATTATTAGTAATGTTGTAATGGAAGATAAATATGAAGTGAAATGTCGTTACGACACCAAAGAACTAGAATTTTACGTTTTAAGTCACACAAAAAACGAGCGCAACGTAAAAATACTAAACATTAACTACATTAATGATGTGGCCAAACGTGGATGGAAATATCATCAAACGTTGACGTTTCAACGATATGGTCAGTTTTAGTGGGCCACTTCATTAAATGCAACCATTTCATGAAATGGTCGGCCACATCATGAAGTGATCAATTCTACGATTTGGCAACGACATATGTATATTGTCGTTTATATTCATTATTATTTATTTATTTGTTATATGCAGTGGCTTCCTCTAACCTCCACATTGGTGACCGATCTCCTTAGATCCAATTGTGTCGTTAGCGAGCGCCATCATCAAAGGCGGCCTTCCTAGAAACATGCCACGAGAGTCGTGCCACGCGATTGTAGATATTCTCGACGGACAAAGGCTCGTAACGAATTTTGCTCGAAGAATATTTGTGGTAAGAAAAAGTTCGCAAAATCATAGTCTTGATGCGGGAAACGAACCCGCTTCCTCTGCAATCTGGGCAGATGTCATCATCACAATATTCTTTTTACTACTTTTCTAATATTATGTTAAAATAAATTCAAAATAGAAATTTTCTCAAAATAGCAAGTGTAGTGTACCTAGGTAGATTAATTTATTCGGTTTACCAGCAATTTTGTTACACCCATAACAGTACCTACCTATTTATAAAATTATAAGGTGTCACCTTACTGTGTGGTGACAGCAGAGTAGAATATAATTGTCACCACCCCTAACCAAAGGCGACTAAGGGTTAATCCAGCGATGAGTAATGGGCAGCAGTGTTCCTTATATACCACCTTGCAGTATACTGCGATTAACGTGCCCGATAGCCGAAACGTGGGTGTTTATTTACATATCTACGGATAAATAAGCGTTATTTAGGTATGCATTTATAACTACTTATGTTAAAAACCTGAAGAGTTTGTTTGTTTGTTTGGTTGAATGCGCTAATCTCAGGAACTACTGACTCAAATTGAAAATTTATTCTTGTGTTCGATAGTCCTTTTATCGAGGAAGGCTATATAACCGAGATTAACGCGAGCTAAGCCGCTGACGACCACTAGTAATATATTAAATTATTTGGCAACATATCCAATATGTCCGTTTTGAGGTACCTTCCCCTACCCGTTCGCTAGTGTGATTCGCCGGAAGCTAAGCTCCATGGCATTTTATTGTTTTACCACATAACCGTTCGCGGTTTGTAGATTGGTTAGATCGTAATATTATTTTTGTTTCGTGGTTTTCAGGAATGTTAGATGTTAGTCTCCCTTTCCACTAAAATTAAGCTCAACTTGTACTAAACAAATAATTTTTACACTTATATCTACGAGTACCGATTATTTTTCACCTGGGTTATGCGTAAAGAAATGTGAAACCCAAAGGTCTATACCTAATAATTACAATATTAAATCCATGCTAATATTATAAAGCTGAAGAGCTTGTTTGTTTGTTTGGTTGAACAAATCTCAGGAACTACCCACTAAATCAAATTGAAAAAAAAAATTTGTGTTGGATAGTCCATTTATCGAGGAAGGCTATTATAATAATAACCGACATTAATGCGAGCGAAGTCGCGGGCAACCACTAGTTATCTATAAAAGGAAAATACTATCTTCTTCTCCCTGCCCTGTACCCAGTCTATCTGGGATTGGAGTAGTATGTTACATCTTCCATTCATAACGGTCTTCAAGCCATCCACTCCCTTTTTATATGAATCAGAAGGGAATCTACGTAACGGACTATGTCTCGAGACCGATGAACGGAGAGAGTGATTGGGACGACAACATTCCAATCTTCCTAAGGGCATATTTTAGGCGAATAATAATTGTAAATTGCAAGCGAGTTTCCATACCATTTCCAACCAACATTCTGTCTCGTGTCGCTTCGTGATTAGCGTTACATAGCGGGCATAAGAAAATAAAACTCCCGCCAACACACAGGTAATCAGTGTTGCCACTCGCTTTAATTATCTACCGGGAAAGGCGAAAATGGCAATCGTTAATTGGCTGCTAGAAAAAAATTATAATTTGACAGACACAATGCCGCGAGCTCGCTAATGAAGTCAAAATACAACGACAGCTTAAAGACGACTGTTTGAAATGAAGTAGTACATTTGACAGCCAGACTATACAAAACTATTCAATATTAAATGATTTTAATTTGAACATGATTAAAAGTATTAGAAAAAGTAGTAAAAACTATAATCTTGTTGCGGAAATTGAACCCGCGCCTTTTGCAATTTGGGCAGGTGCCCCCCTGGGTGATACACCTCAACGCGTTGATGGGGGCCTAGGACATGACTAGGAAGTCTCCCATCCATCGATCCCCCATCGCGTTGCCCGCAGTGGCGGGCTCTCGTCTACCTAGTACCGCAGCACCCGTGTCACAGAGCGCCGCGGCTCTCCCCAGAAGTTCCCCCGTCGGGCTGATGTTGGGCAGGTGCCCAAGCCAACTCGGCCAACTAAGACATAGTTTTTCGAACTTTTTCTAACCATAATATTCTTTTTATATTATTCTTTTAACATTATATAAATGTTATAAAAATTAGTACAGCGATTTTGGTGGTTAGAAAAAGAATTTCGAAAAATGATGATCTTGAGTCGGTCGTGATGACGTTGAGCGGTCAGGCACCTGCCCGGATAGCAGCGGACGCGGGTTCCATTCCCGCCTCAAGATCATAATTTTTCGAAATTCTTTTTCTAACCACCAAAATCTTTGTACATAATATTCTTTATATTAAACTTGAAAGTTTAGCAAGTTTAGTGCTTAACTAACCGATGTAGAGTTAAAACCGCGAAGCACACATGGGACTGGGCGGGACATGTATCTGGATCTGTATCTTGTTGCATACTCATACGGAGTATGCATCCAGACCGCTGGGCAAAACTCACTACAGACTGGTCACCTCAGGATGGCCACAAGCGTCGAGGTCGACCCAGAAAGTGGTGGAGAGACGATCTGGAGGCATACTGTAAGACATGGAGGGCTGTGGAAAATGACAATTCATAACTAGTCGCAAGTATAAATTTTTTGACATTAAGTACTCATTATAGTCTCTGAGTGCGGCAGCTAGTCGCCTTGTGCGATATCCGCAGGAGAGATGGGGGTGGTGTCAATTGTATTCTGCTCTACTGCAAAGTAATGATGGCAAGGGACCATTCACACCACAACCTATTTATTGCTAATTACGTAGGCTTGACGTAAGACCATTCACAGCTTGAAGTCGCCGACCGAAACTGGTATAAATAACATTATATTCTTTAAACCAATGTACCAAGGTACTTAATTCAAGTACCATTTACTACCTGTCTTCAAAGCGGCTTGTTACCAAGAAATAACTGTAACACTGAAGCTATAAGATTCAAAATGGAAAAAGCAACTTCGAGTTAATCAGTTAATGCACTTAAAACTTGTTTCATTATGCAAAATTATGCGCTACGTACCTGAGAACACGGTTGATAATTGAGTGTGGAGCTGGTGGCGGCTAATTGTTTTAATATAAGGTAGGTGACTACTGTAATTTTCTTCCACTTTCGAAATGCTTAAACCGCCGCTGATAATTTGAGAGCTTCTGATAGGTACTTCAGGTGTCTACATATATGAGTAAATTTCGTTTGATGTAGGTACGCATAAGGTATTTTTGCGATTTGTGGGATTGTACAGGGTGAAAAGTTTAAAAAAGACCAACATACATATATAAATCAAGTCAATATCCCAGAACGCCGCGTGGTGACGGCAGAGTAGAATACAATTGTCACCACCCCAAATCTCTCCCGTGGGTGTCGTACAAGGCGACTAAGGAAAAATCAGTGATGAGGAATGGGCAGCAGCGTTCCTCTTATACCACCTAGCAATAGTACTGCGACTTTTGTGCCCGATAAATGGCAATAGGCTCGCCACCTATTACATGGGATCTAACATAATTGGCGAAACGTGGGTGCTAGTTCGCCTCTGCCTACCCCTTCGGGGATATAGGCGTGATTTATGTATGTATGCAATGTCCCAGAAGGGGTTGGTAGAGGTGAATTAACACCCACTTTTCACCAGTTAAGTTTGGTCATATCGGGCACAAAAACCGCCGTACATTGTTAGGTGGTATGAGAGGAATGCTGCTGCCCATTAATTCATCGCTGTCTTTGCCTTAAGTCGCCTTTTACGACACCCGCGGGGGAGATGGGTGTGGTGACAAGTGTATTCTACTCTGTCGTCATCACACGGCACAACTCTACTAATGGCTATAAGGAATATAGAAGTGAGGGCTGGTGGTTAACACCTAATGCAATTCATTTCTTACATTAAAGCTCTCCGTTCATCGGTCTCGACATGATCCGTTCCGTCTCTTTTCTATATACATTCATTCATCATTAGCCCCTCTTCGGTGTGATGGATGGTTTGAATCAAAAGGGAGTGGATGGCTTGATGACGTCTGACTGATATGAATGGAAGAGGAAACAAACCCAGATACACAGGGAATAGGGCAGGGAGAAGAAGAATAATGAAGTTTATCTACTGCCTACTTGCTCAATGGAAATAGGCTCTGCCGCACTCAGAGACGTCAAATAAAGTTAATGAGTACTTAACATCAAAAAATGACAATTCAAAACTAGTCGCTATTCTTGCCGGATCTAGGGTCTAGATTTGAATGAAAATTTTTGACATTAAATACTCCTTAAAGTGAATTGACGTCTCTAAGTGCGGCAGTAATTGGCGAAACGTGGGGTTAATTCTCGGTGTTAATTTACCTCTGCCTTCCTCTTCAGGGAAAAATGGGTCTCATTTATGTATGTTAGTAGTTTCGTGGGCTTACCGCATCACTAGCCCTTTAATGTATTCACTGCTGAGGCACAGGCCTAATATCTATACTAATATTATAAAGCTGAATAGAAAACAGACTGAACGGACCATGTCGAGAGACCGATGAACGGAGAGAGTGATTGGAATGACAACATTCCAATCCACACTGCTCGAGGTTTCGGCTTAGGTTTTAAAGCCGGCCGCCTGCCTAACACCAACCCTCTTTGGGTATACTGTTGTTGGTGGTTTGCCCTCCGCCATTCGGGTGCCCCAAGGTGCTTATTGGTCTACACCGGGCAATTCTCTTAGTCGACTTTTACGACACCCGTGGGATGAGTCGGGGCTGGCCCATTCTACGTTATTTGTTCGCTCCCAGACCAGCATAGAAGACTCCGTGGTACTAGCACATTTATCTTTAAATAAATGCCCTTTGTGAGTCCTGAGCAGCCTTATCAATTTATCATCGTGTATGACAAACCTAACCTGCGCTAACGATTTAACCTAACAAATAAACATTCGCGGCTGAAATTGCGAAACCGTGATTTCAAAATAAAACGATTCAATTCCGCTACACTTTAACACGTAACAAACTGCAAACGCCTCATTTGCTGGCCGGCCCGTCCCTTTTCCGTACAGCATAAGGCTCAAAACTGATTACTTCGGACCTTGTATAAATTAGTGGAGTCCTTAAAGAGTGCAAAGTTGCGAGTGCACTAGTTGTGGTCTTAATTGTATTAGAGATAAGGTCTCTTTTGCTCTGGCCGTGTTCTGGTTGGTTCGAGGCGCAATATCTGGTTTGGCTGCGCGTGCGACTCGACGTGTGTGGTCCGCAGCCGGACTGTAGAGAATGTTGCTCTGCTTCCAATTAGTTTTAGAATATATTTATTTTCGTTTGTTTCGTATAAAAAATAATAATTTGCTTATTATTCATTCATGTCTCAAAAAAAAGATTTATAGTAAGGACTACTGCTTAATATATTACTGAAGGGTTATACATAACAATATGCTAAGAAATCTGCAGCAGCGTTTTTGGTACACCCCCCTTTTACATGGGATCTAAAATAGTGAAATGTGGGGTTACTACAAGTGTTTAATAATAGTTAGCGATATTTGGGGGTACTACCCACACATTTCGCAGAAGTCTACCTCACGCTTCAAGTATAAACAAGCGTGATTTATGTAGATAGACGATAACTCTTAGTATTCCACGGAATCACCACCAGGGTGCCGGGTCCATAGTAATAATTCTTAAATAAAATAGTAAAATATGAAACCTATTTTTTAACCTAACCCTTATAGAAAAGGTACAATTTTTACATAATTAATATAGATCACTAATGTAAATCAATTAGCTTCTACATTGTATCGGCTTAAACACTTAATGACGCGTAGATGATATGGCATTATCAGTAAAAGGGCAAGTTAATGACACGTATCACGTATCATTGTAATGATACTAGTACTCATTCATACTAAGGGCCTGTTTCACAATCGACAAGTAAGTTCTAAGTAGCTTACTTCGCAGTTCATTTGACAGTTGTAATATGAAATATATGTCAATTGAACTGGGAAGTAAGCTACTTAGAACTTACTTGTCGATTGTGAAACAGGCGCTTATTATAATAATATTAGTATGTAGTACAGTCAACAGCACGTCAGATTACCACAAAATGGCAAAATTGCTCAATAGATTTTGTGCTCTATTATGACCAAGTTAAGGTTGACAATCGATTGAAGAAATTTGATAGTTTTGGGTAGTTCCTCATCACTTATTAGAACTGATGAGGAGCTCGGTGGCGTAGTGGATTAGTGCGCTCGACCTGCGATTGCCCAAACGTTCACATACATACATACATACGTCACGCCGATATCGCCGAAGGGGTAGGCAGAGGTGAACTAACACCCACATTTCGACAATTAGGTCACCACCCCCATCTGCCCCACGGGTGTCGTACAAAGCAACTAAGGTTAAAACAGCAATCAGTAATAGGCAGCAGCATTCCTCTTGTGCCACCTAGTAATGTACTGCAATTTCCGTGCCCGATAAATAGCAATAGGCTCGCCACCTATTACATGGGACCTAACCAAATTGTCTAAACGTGGGTTTTACTCCACATCTATCTACCCCGTCGACACGAATATATCCTCAAAGGCTTCGAGGATATAGGCGTGATTTATGTATGTATGATAATTTTACTAAGTAGAGCAGCTTTCAGTGCAGCTCTTCCATATCACCGAGCAGCGGTTACCACCGTAAGCCGTCGTGCCTACTTCATCATTCAGCGGGACATTAAATAGGTTCACCAAACCCACATAACGCCAAGACTGCAGTGTAGAGCAACTTTTATTGCAGACTAATGGATCTTTACCAGTCTTCGCATCACGCTCACGCGTTATAGAAGCGAGGGGGATGGACTGGTTTGATAACGTCGTTTGAGATATCGGAAACGAATCGTGGCATGAGGACGGCGACGTTCTGGGTTTAGCTTCTGCGATATCGCTTTTTCTAGAACAGAAAAGTAGAAGTAAAATTAAGGACTTTTTTAAAACTTTTCTAGAAAGACTTGCGTGCGAAAACTTCAACCTTCTCCCGCTTTGGGTCGGCGCAGTATGTTTTCTCTTCCATTCATTAAGGTCAGATGTCATCAAGCCATCTACTCCCTTTTGATTTATATCATCCATCACACCGTTTTGATGAATTAATGTATAGAAAACACACGGAAATAAGCATGTCGAGTTACTGATTAACGGAGAGGGTATTTGGGATGACGACATACCAATACATACTGCTCAAGGTTTTGGCTTTGGTTTTATGGCTGGCCGCCTGCCTGACACCAATCCTCTTTGGGTATGCTATTGTGGAAGATTTGCCGTCCACAAAGTGTTTATTAGTATACACCAGGCAATCTCCCTTAGTCGACTTTAATGCCTGGATCTGCAGTCGTTAATACCCGCCAATCCGTACTGGACCAATCACGTGTCGCCATTTCTCCCTATATTATTCCATCCATAGAGAAGACCTGTCCCCAACAGTGGTGACTTTCAAGGGCTGGTGATGAGGAGGCATTTATTGTTGCTGTGTCTGATCAGTGGTTATTTTTTGTTTTAGAAACATAAACTATGCCAAAAAGCAACAATTTTATATGGCCTTGTTATTGAACTTTGAAAAGTCTATCTCGAGCATAACCCCTTTAACTGTTAACAACCATTATATCACTATATACGTAGAACTTGAACAATGTACTTAATTACCAAGTTATCGTATTAATTTGTTCATTATAAATGTTAATTCAGATAATGCCATTACAATATTACGTGTGCATGTGTTGTAAGCTTTTTATTAACTCTCTCAACATGGTGTTTCGTATAATGAAGATAGACTTATATGTAGTGATAACGCTAGTTGCAAGTAATTTGTTTCTCCGTGTAAAAAATAGGCATAATGTATCAATTTCTTTTCGAAGGAATAGCACTCAGAGATGACAATTAACTTTAATGAGTAATTAATACAATAACTCAATTAAAACTAGACCATAGACCCTGCAAGAACAGCGACTAGTTTTGCATTGACATTTTTTAGTATTAAGTACTCAAACTCATTAACGTTAATTGATGTCTCTAAGTGCGGATGTCATACAGTTTTCCCCTAGAAGCCTTATGCGATGCTTAAAAACCTTTTTTCTTTACCAACAGATGGCGTAACTATTGCAATCCAACATGGCTGCGGTCTCCACGTCAGTTCACTTGGACTCCAGGATAAAGATACAAGATCACAGCGATGACGAGGTTTACTCTCCTAACACCAGGGACACCACCAGCCCCGAATATCATGACGAGGAAAAGGTGGAAGAGAGGCCAATACACACATCCGCCTTCTCTATACACAACGTTTTAAAGAAGGAAAGGGACAGTAATAGCCCAGAGAATGTCTTTTCCACCGAGAAGCTTTTACAGAACACGCCTAATTTTGAAGATCCTCACGAAGGTTCTAGACACTCTGGCAGTGTCAGTCCACAGATAGATGACGACGAGAACCACACGAACGAATCTAGAGCCGAAATAAGCGTAGATGACGACAACTCCTGCTGCAGTGATGATACTGTTCTGTCTGTGGGTAACGAAGCGCCCGTATCGAGCTACGAAGCGAATGACAAAAGTCCTGACTCGCAAGGCCTAACTTCCTTCAAACACATACAAACGCATTTGAATGCGATATCGCAGCTAAGTCAAAATTTGAACATCAACCAACCCTTACTCCTAAGACCTAGTCCAATAACGCCAAACCCTTTAATGTTCCTAAACCAACCAATTTTATTTCAAAACCCATTGATGAACCAAGTGGATTTGAAGTCTGGGATAAACAGCTTGACTCGAATGCCAATGCCACAGAACAATATCAATCTAAATCCACAGCATTATGGTTTAAATTTTGGCGTGAGGAGAAACGGAAGTCAAACTCAAGAGTTGAGAAACACGAGAACGGACGAGAACAGAAGATTGAACTATATGAACCCGAAGTCTCCAGAAAATGAGTCGGGCAGAGATTTTATCAATCAGAATTGTTTGAAGTTTAGCATAGACAATATCTTAAAGGCTGATTTCGGGAGAAGGATCACCGATCCCCTGAACAAAAGGAAAAGTTTGAAAGCCAGACAGTTTGAGGCTAAGACTGTGCCAGTCAAAGAACCGGTACCGATACCTCCTAAGCCAGACATGGGAGATGCGAGGGTACCCGAAGTAAAGCCTGGGGAGAAAGGAGGTGCTATAGACCTCTCAAAAGGCGACGATAGTAGCAGTAACGCAGGCTCCACGACAAGTGAGTATGTTTTGAAATCAACCTATTTTAAGGTCTCTACAGACGTAACGAGAGAATACCGCGGACGGGACGTGGACGGGACAGGGATGGGGCTCTCTGTGCACGTCCCGTCCGTGACATTATATGTCCTTCATGGTACATTTGTATGAAACGATATTTCTGCAGTCCCATTCCTTTTCCCGTTCACGTCCCGTCCGGGGTATTTTCCCGTTACGTATGTAGAGACCTTAAAATAGGTTGATTTTTCCTTTGGGCCAGCCTGTATTGAGATTTCTTTGGAATTTTAGGTATTTAGAAACAGTAACGTGTTATATTATTTATACTGGAACCCATTTATTTTCCCATGTTCATTTGTTAATAAAAAAAAATCCCATTATCATTCTTCGTCTAAATACATTATGAAGGTCATATATTTATAAAATATCATGCCATTTATGCATCTTTAAGATGATCTAGTTTTGAATGTAATCAATGTCAAACATTCAAATACTGTAGTTTGCGTGTTATCAGTAAAAAATTAAAACTTCTAATAAACAAATCAGCGAGATTTCCTCAAAATGCCTCTGGAGAGAGATTTTAATTTGATAAAACAAGAATGTGAGCCAATTCTACAACTGTTCTTACGTTTTCAGGCACGACGGTTGGTGGAGAAGGACCTATGGTGTGGCCGGCGTGGGTATACTGTACAAGGTACAGTGACCGCCCCAGTTCCGGTGAGTTTTGACCATATTGTTCTAATAATTAGAAAAATAATAACATTATGGACGATGACATTAACAAACAATAACTGAAATAAAGATTTAAATAATAATTTAGGATAAGGAGATTTGATGAAAATCACTTGTTTACAGATTTTATTTGTGATTGATAATAATTTTATAAAAATATAAATACAAAATTTACCAACCGCCATATTTGGTCAAACGCCGCGTGACGTCACTATTTTTTGACATTTTATTTAACAATCAAAATCACTCAGAGAAACTGACATGTTTTACGCTATAGTGATGTCACACAGACGCCATTGCTGTTATGGCGTTTTGACGGAATTCTGAATATTTTGAAATATAATTTATTTTAGGTAAAGAAGATACGTAAAACCAACGAGGTGTAGTTCTTTAAAATTGGTCATCATGCCTTTTCAAATCATTTTACTTACGTCGCGTTAAGTATTCCGGGAATCGGGTGCGTTTCGACTTCTTAAAGATTGTTGAAGTCAAATTCATACATACATAAATCACGCCTATATCCCAGAAGGGGTAGGCAGAGGTAAATTAGCACCCACGTTTCGCCAATTAGTTAGGTCCCATGATAATAGGTGGCGAGCCTATTCCATTTATCGGGCACAAAAGTCGCGGTCCATTGCTAGGTGGTAGTAGGTATAAAAGGAACGCTGCTGCCCATTCCTCATCACTGATTTATCCTTAGTCGCCTTGTAAGACACCCACGGGAGAGATTTGGGGAGGTGACATTTGTATTCTACTCTGCCGTTACCACACGGTTAATTAAAAGTAATTGTCAAATTAAATCTTAAGAAATTTAAAGCAAACATAAATGAAGCTATGGTTATGGACAAATTTTGAGCACTGCTTATAAAGTTCAGTGGACAAATACCCGGAAATTCGTCAATTTTGAAAATACTTAAATGTTAAGCAGGACACAATCTTTGAGTAACGTTTCTGTATTCATATCTTAATAAAATCATAATTAATCTGTCACCTAATAAAATCACCAAATCATGGACAATGCAAAACATGGACGTTCGCATCACAAGAACTCGACAACATCGTAAAGTTAAGTGTTAAAATCAGTCGGCGTGTACAAGAAGAGGGTGAGAGGGTCTGATGAAGTGAAAAACATGGAATAATATGATAAGTGTCGCCTGGGGATGCTTGGTAGAGATAGGGTAGGAGGGAACCCAACAAGGGGCATTAGTCATGCTGAACCAAGATAAGTTTTATTAACTCCGCTGCTTCGCAAGTAAGTGAAACAGTACTATTTCCATTGCAAGGGCGTCGAGAGATAATTCAGTATTGTCTTTAATATCACTTGTATGTAATATTTACATACATAGACAGAGGTAGGGGCAGGTAAAGGTGAATTACCGCACATGTTTCTGTAATTATATTAGGTACGTGTACGTGGGTGGCGAGCCTATTGCCATTTACGGGCCCTAAAGTCGCAGTACTTTGTTAGGTGGTTTAAGAAGAACACTGCTGCCCAGTCCTCATCACTGTTTTAACCCCTTGTCGCCTTGTACGACACCCACAGGAGAGATTTGGGGTGGTGACAATTGTATTCTACTCTGCCGTCACCACACGGCTAACGTACTTCTTTACATACATGCATAAAATACGCCTACATCCTCTAAGGGGTAGGCAGAGATGAATTTTATGTAATAGGTTTTGTAGTTTCACAACACTCCGCTTCAGGCGCAGGATTTGTGCATCAAAAAAATACATCAATAATAAAAAAAATTGTGCAGAAGATTGAAGCTAAAAGTTGTAATTTTTCCCAACACTGTGGTTAGATTAACACAATATTCCTTTACTGTTATCTTAACTTTCGTGTTAGTTATGTCAGGGTTTCTTAGCTCACAAAAGGAAGCTAGTTTCAGTGTCAACATGTTTTGTTCTTTCTATAACTCGATCAGCGCATTTCCTGAACATTTTCTAAAAAAAAAGCAACAGTATTTACCAACCCACAAGCACCAAGGACCACTTTGAGATAATTGAATTAAAAATCATTAGGCATGTAACACTATTGTCGATAAATATTTATGCGGGGGGAACGGAATTGAGACCTGTAGTGACGCGACACGCGTGCGAGATGTCGATAATACGCCGATAATGATAATTATGTTAATGTCCGATACGAAATGTAAAAATGTGAATTATTTTTATATTTCCGATAACATGCCAACTTGTTCTGGTCGGTTGACGCGCTTAAGCAAACTCTATTAAGTGCACTTGAGCGTTACAACCAATGATATTGTACAGACAACAGCACATCAGGCAAATATAGACTGTCAAAGTGCTAATCGATTCTTAACTTTACGATAACGAGTTAAGGTTGTTAATAAAATGTTGGAAAAATATAATTTTGTATTATGTATATGTGTTGATTGTAATATTAGCAGCATCTTGGTTACCAGTAGTAATGTGGAGAGAAATAAATAAATTAGGACATTTTTGTATAAGCCCTATAAATATTCTATCTACGGTACAGTCTTATATCGCGGTGGAAAAATTGTCAAAATTTACGCTTGTTACCTTTGAGCCTATTGAATGTTAATGTTTAATTATTAATACACTCATATTTTATTAACACTCATGTTCATTTAGTGAAATTAAGCTGGTAGATATCGGAGAAAAAATCTAATCAGTAGAAAAATAACCAAAAAATTACCACAGTGACTAAGATGTAAATTGTATGCAATTATGATTCTACATTCAAGAACAGTTAAGAAATCCATACTACGGCTAATTAGTCAGAGAACGCTATAAAAGGCGGGTTAGTCTTAATATTTATTAGTCAATTATAACCGCATTACACGTCATTACTAAACATTGATTCGCGATGCAATTTTAGTATAATATGCATCAACGTTTAAGTGGGATTCGTATCTAACGGTATTAGTGTCTGCACATCGTTTTGATTGAAGTATTTAATGTCGAACTACTCGGGTTTACAAGTAGCACGGTATAATACTGTCATACTACTAAGTTTGTCGTGACGTGACCTCTGCAAATCTAAGACTCGTCGCTTTATTTTGTTTGAGACTGATTTGACAATAAAGTCACTTAAGAGCTCAGCTTTTCCAGGAAAATAATTCATGCTTTTGACATCTCCTCTCAGTTTACTCCCAAGACACGGTAATTTCAAGCGGCAGTTTATCGATAAACTTATGTGAAAACGGAAACGATAGTACGATGACGATAAATTCTCCATTTATCGTCATTGTAGGCATATACATGATTCGAACAAGACTGTCGGTCTTGTAAATGAGATATACTGTCGCATGTCGTTCCTTTTTCTTATAAAATACACATACATAAATCACGCCTACTGATCCCCGAAAGGGTAAGCACCGATCTATCAACATCCATGTTAGGTCTTAGGTGGTGAGTCTAATCAAGCACGTTATTTGAAGTACCAATGTACTTCAAATAACGTGCTTGATGGTTTAGGTGGTTTATGAAGAACATTGCTGACCATTACTTATCACTCTCTTAACCCTTTGCCGCCTTATACGACACTCGAGAGAGAGAAAATAACTACAGTAAAATGTCGATAACATCATTCAATATTATCTGTACAGCACTAGCATCCTTTCCCCTAAGCAAACATCTGTTTTCACGCTCAAATCCGACGATAGCGTTCCCTCCTTTGTGCAGTGTCATTGCATAGTGTCACCCAACTTGTTCATATCACACCATTGAATTAAACAGAACTGTTGCCATTTTGGGGCTGTTGCGGTTCTGCTACTAGCGCTACGTATGATTTATTGTTTAAGCAGCCACTTTTAGTTTCAGGGTGTGTGTTGTGTGTGGGGGAAAATAGCGATTAATTAATCGACTAGTAATTCAGTTACAATCGCTTTTTCATTGGAACACTGATTTTTTCACGCCAGGTAAACAGATATACATATATCAAAACCCATTAAAATCAATCTAAGTGTCATTTAAATACGTACAAAATCACACATTATACTATATCTAAACAGAGATGTATGAATACTATTGGCTAAACAAATGACTGTAAACTCATTAAAATACAACAACTATAAACAAATGAGTGTAGACGAGATTACACTATTACAGTTTTCACAATCATACTAAATATCCTGTTTAAAATACTACTTGAATTTGTGAATATTGAAATCAAGCCTAGACTAACATTTAATTAGATGTGTATGCAAATAATAATAATCTACACTTAACGTGTAAGAAGTCATCATAAAATACTTAAATTATTACATGATTACAAAGCCTGCGAAACAATAAAGCAATGCAATATTTACGGAGATACTTTGAGAAATAATTTGTTAGAGGAATAAATATAGATCATTAAATGAAATGGAGTTACTAAAACACCACACCGGTTATAATAATTACACGGCTTCAGTTTCAAATCAACTCACTCTCATCTTACACTCCCATCTCGCAGTCTCATCTCACACTGTAATCTGTTATCTTTGAAATATAAAATAAATAACAAAAACATCGTCAAATATCGATCGAGCGAACAATGTCCCATCACTACGGCTCAATTTCATTCCAATCCATTAAACACTAGTGCTGCCAACAATGTTACCTATTTTCAATTATTTTAACTTTCCTTCTTTTCCTTGATACATTGTTGTTTCAACCGACGATTGTTGTGATGTATTGAGCCTAGAGAACAGAACTATCATAGATTGGGATTGTTTATTTATGGGATAGGTAGACTGATATTACGCAAGATGCTGGGGGCTGGGGGGTACAGGCACGTCAGACAACAGACAGCACAAAATGTTAAATTTTCTGAGTCGACTTTTGGCTCTACTGCCAACATGATAAGGTTGACAATCGATTGAAGAAATTTGACAGTTTTGGGTAGTCTGAAGAGCCGTTGACTGAACCATGTAAAACCATGGAAACCTGAATCGCAGTAATTTGCTCTTATTTCCTTATTATTGGTTACTCTAAGGCTGGAGTTCACCAACACATAAACAAGCGATTATTATTTAACCAACGGTTTTGGTCATTTTTTGTCGTATAGAAGTACTGTCAGAAACTGACGGTTAGTTTTTAATCGCATTTACATGTTGGCGAACTCGGACTTAAGTCAGCTTGTATGACAACTAAAAGAGACAGTTCTCTGCAGTCACGTCAAACGGAAAATAAGTAGACATATTTAAAAAATAGGATTAACTATGTTCTCAATAAACCACACCAATATACTCTTTGTCTGCACATAAGTTGATTTCACAATTGTTAACTCTAATTACTGAAGACACTCTGACACTCTTTTCCGTGTGTAATAAAACCTGTAATTTTAATGAGTACAAAGTTTTTCTGTCCCAAATCGTAATTAATGTAATTAAAATCACACCGAAAATTGTATAGTGAGGTGAAAAAAATCAACACTTACGCAACGTTAATTGTATGCTATTTCAGTTTTCAACGAGTGTTATTAAAAACGCTATAAAAAAAACGCCGTGGCTTATTTTTAATGAGTTATTGCTGGTGGGTGTGAAAATATGCATCTGTTTTTGAGATTAGCAATTAAAATATTTAATTAATACTTTTATTACAGAACAGGCAGTGTCGTAAAGTTTGTGTTTGGGTTTGCTAATTGGCGCTTGGATATATTTAATTAGAAGTAGCCAATAATTAGTGTCCATTAAGTGTAGCTTTGAAGGTACAAAGACTAGGTTAATTTTATAAGAAATGAGATAGGCGCCGTGTGGTGACGGCAGAGCAGAATACAAGTGTCACCACTCTAAATCTCTCCCGTGGGTGTCGTACAAGGCAAGTAACGATAAACGCAGTGCTGAGTACTGGGCAGCAACATGGTTCCTATACTACCTAGCAATATACCTACTGCAATTTATGTGCCCGATAGATGGCAATAGGCTCGCCCCCACATGGAACCCAATATAATTGGCGAAACATGGGTATAATTCACCTCTACCTGGCGTAGACGTGAATATGCATGTAGATAAATAGATAGATTAATGTTTATTTGGAACCAAATTTAACATTATAGGTAGGTACTTAAAACTATAACTTAGGCTAAACACGACAATAAATGACTGAAAATTAACACATTCTTACAATATGTAATTGCAATAAGCCTCTGTCTGCCCCTTCAGGGATAAATAGCCTTGATTTATGTATGTTGTAATATTCGACGGCCGGGACGGCTTAGTTGAATGGTTAGATACGGGTTCGAATTGGACTAGTAAATAGTTGTGAGTGTAATAAATATTGATTTTTACCTATTTATTATTCCACCTAGAAGCCTCGTAGGCTCTCCTAGTTATGCAATAATACCCCCCGAACCACTTCTGAGGCTACCCGGCCTTTTTTCCCCTCAACCCTCGCCTTCCACGGTGAAATTTCAATTGGTACAAGTTTCCCAATTAAAAGTCACTCAAACGTCTTCAACCCTTCGCCGCGGAGCGCTTTATTAGGTAACGTTATAACGTTGGTAGTTAAATTAGAATAACGGTTATTTCATTATTGTTAGTCGGGCATTGGCGGGTAGAGATTTCGCTGACAGGTGTACGGGGATTCATTTTGTCCCAGAGTCGAATGGCGGTCATTTTTAAGACTACTTTTGCTTCGATTTAATTATCGAATAACTGTCTTTTGTCTCGAGAGTGTTTCTTACTTAATTAATTATCCCATTTTGTTTTTTTCTCCAATGTCACCATTTCAAGCATCAAAATATGCAATTCATGACTATTTCTCAAATACACTATATAAACTATTTGATTTTAATTTTAACATTATATAAATGTTAGAAAAATTAGTACAAAGATTTTGGTGGTTAGAAAAAGAATTTCGAAAAATTATGATCTTGAGGCGGGAATCGACCCGCGTCCGCTGCTATCCGGGCAGGTGTCAGGCCGATATTCCAGTTCCAGTTCAGGCCAGTTCGATTACCGCCTCAAGATCATAATTTTTCGAAATTCTTTTTCTAACCACCAAAATCTTTACACTCTATAATTTTATGGACTTCTCTGTGTAACTGATGTGTCTGTCTGAATCGATGTTTGTTGCTCTGTTTTCGTTTTTTTTTGGGACTATTGCAATGCAATTTTATTATTAGTTGTATTTAATTGAGATGCGATTTTTTATTCTTATTACAAGGGTGTTTTGTAAAGGAAGGTACGATACAGGTGGAATCGTAGAAAGAGTAAGGGTGAAGGATGGATTAATTTGGTAAGCGATATTCTCCTGGCGAAGCTTATTGTGTGGAGACATGAAATAGATAAAATAAATTAAATAGATAAAAATTTAAATCACAATAAGTAGCTGAATTGTTCTAAATATTAACGGGAACACAGTGAATCTATTCCACTGTGATCCCAATAAGAGATATTAGTTAATTTGTCATCCATTTTGCTGGCAGCGTTTCGTATTCTTTATTCCTTCTTGATTTTAAACGAGAATTGACCTAATAATATTGTTGGAAGCAAACATCAAAGCGGCTGCACCTGTCCCGCTCGCTCGGCCTGGAACGGATCTGTCTCTCCCACTCCCTCCCCGTATAACTGATTCGCAGTACTGAACTATTTTAATTGCAACACTTGTCTGACTCGTCGGGCCGCTTCTAAGGCACAAGCGAAAAGCGGTTTGACTAAAAATCAAAAAATCAATTAATTATTGCGTTGTATGTGAAATATCCTCTTTCCTTACTTTTACCCATTCCACCAACCATAAATCTGTCCCTTAGTCACCCGACTAAGGGATACACTTAAAACGATGATTATTTTTTATTAGGTTTTCCGACATTAGTCTACAACAATACTTTTTTAACAATATTTAAGTTTATTTTATAGTGAAAAACTTATTTTAAAATTGATTAGCATTTAGTTTCTTTTATTACCAGCTAGCAATAAACTGAGTTTGATATGCCCGGATCAGGTTTCGAATCCTGGACCTCTGGACTGGCGTAATAGATTTATTAGCCCTGTAAAGCTGATAAAGTAGAATTAAATAGTATTTAGCCGTGTGGTGACGGCAGAGTAGAATACAATTGTCACCACCCCAAATCTCTCCCGTGGGTGTCGTACACGGCGACTATGGATAAATCAGTGAAGAGGAATGGGCAGCAGCGTTCCTCTTATATCATCTAGCTTTTACCTACTGCGACTTTTGTGCCCGATAAATGGCAACAGGCTCGCCACCTATTACATGGGACCTAACATAACTGGCGAAACGTGGGTGCTAGTTCACCTCTGCCTACCCCTTCGGGGATATAGGCGTGATTTATGTATGTATGTATGTATGATATGCCCGATTGTTCTACTTCTTTTTTGCTGTCGTCATCACAAACAATCCTATAATATCCCTAATGGATACAGACCTTCCCTATGGATGCAATATAGAGAGAATAAGCTATAACCCACCACGCTTCTCTAGTGATTGGTTGTGAAATAGGTATTGTATTATAGTATTTTGGTATAGTTGGTATACTACTTACATACGTATATACATAAATCACGCCTATCCCCGAAGGGGTAGGCAGAGGTGAATTAGCACCCACGTTTCGTCAACCATGTCAGGTCCCATGTAATATGTGGCGAGCCTATTGCCATTTACCGGGCACAAAAGACACAGTACATTGCTAGGTGGTATAAGAGGAACGCTGCTGCCCGTTCCTCATCACTGATTTATCCTTAGTCGCCTTGTACGACAACCACGTGAGAGATTTGGGGTGGTGACAATTGTATTCTACTCTGCCGTCACCACACGGCTAAATACTATTTAATTCTACTTTATCAGCTCTACAGGGCTAATAAATCTATAACGCTAGTCCAGAGGTCCAGGATTCGAATCCTGATAGGGGAGAATGTTTGAGATGATCACAGACACAGACATTTAATTATGTTTTCAAGTGTTGGTTGCTTATAAAGTAGTATTAACAAGTATCTATAAGTGCTTATGCTACTTATTTTGAGCTAGATAGCTGTGAGTGTAAGAAATATTTAATAAAACTATTTATTTATTTATTTTACCGCCACCTCTCCTGCCTCGCACCCGTATTCCACTTAATCACATTTTCCATCCATTCCGCGGCTGCTAATTTCTACGGAGCCCCATTTGAATGTGCGAGTGAAATGTAGGCAAAGTTTTATTGTAAAATTGTCACGGGGAACCGACGAGACGGCCTTACGTCAATGTCAAATTGGAAATAGCGATCTCTGACTGGAAATTAGGGTAGTACTGTGAAGTATTGCTTACTTGGACTTAGTGAGAGAGCCTTGGTCATAATTTTTAGAGGATTGTGAAGTAAAGCCTACATTTCCATATTGAATGCTTGTCTCGAGCGATAACGTTTTCACTCCCCTTAAACTCGAAAAAGTCTTTTTACATTCTATGTACAGTCAACGGCACTTCAGACTACCTAAAACTGTCAAATTTCTTCAATCGATTGTCAACCTTAACTTGGTAATAATAGAGCACAAAATCGATTGAGAAATTTTGCCATTTTGTGGTAGTCTGGCGTGCTGTTCATTCTTCATTCTAATTAAAGTATGAACGTTTTTCTTTTGAATTAATTCAGTTTAGTTATTTTTGTAAGCAATTTATATATCTTAAAAAAGAAAACGTACGAACCTAGTTTTATATTATATTTACAACGTGACGGTGACCAAAATCGGGCATAATTCCCAAAACGCGCACTCTGGCATGTTATACAAGCCTATTAGCATTTATAAATAATCGTTGAAACCAACGAAAATGTTTGGTATTTCCTGCGTCTTTTTCACAAAATCGCGTCTAAAAAACCAAATTCAAAATCTCAAATTTGTTTTTTTTTGTAGTTCCGCAGTATTGGGAACTGTTGGTTACGCGGTGTTGTACGTACTATCGACGACTATTAAGGCTAGAGTTCACCAACACTTACATCCGCACTCAGAGACGTCAAATAACGTTAATGAGTACTTAACGTCAAAAAATGACAATTCAAAACCAGTCGCTATTCTTGCCGGGTCTATGGTCTAGATTTGAATGAAAATTTTTGACATTAAATACTCATTAAAGTTAATTGATGTCTCTGATGTGTGTGCAGCAGTTAAACAGGGAATTAAACCGTCGATTATGACATTTTATCGTATGGAAGAACTGTCAAAAACTGGCGGTAATCTTTAAATCGCTTTTTTACTTTTTGGTGAACTCAAGCCTAAATATTATATCAAAGGTCTACGCTACACTGAAGTTGTTGGTAGATGAATAAATTTTAAACTAAAGCTTTATTCGTCAGAGGTCATTAGCGACTTTTGCCTTTTCCTTTCTCGTATATCAGTTTTCTCTATTACGTCTTATTTCTAGTGAAGAGCAAGTAAGTATTATGACTTCGTCTTGGCTCTGTTTACTCATTCTGGAGTTGCGCCTTCGTATCGATGGGCATGCAATTAACAAGGGGCCACAAAGAAACATCGTTCACTAATGACCGTCTATCACACCGTTGTGAAAAAGTGGACATGTGATAAATTATAATATTGTGCTTAGAAAAAGTTCGAAAAATTATAGTCTTGATGCGGGAATCGAACCCGCGTCCTCTGCGATCCGGGCAGATGCCCATACCACTCGGCATCAAGACTATAATTTTTCCAAGGTTTTCTAGCACAATATTCTATGTACTCGTGTACATAGAATATTGTACACGTACATTTATTTAATGTTCAGATTAAAATCAAAATAGTAAATTATAATTAGTTAACCTATAGTTTGGTCTGAACCATAAATTATAGGACAGGAGGAGCTCGTTAGCGCAGTGAATTTTCGCGCGTTTTTTAAGGCTGGTCCATTGGATTGGTGACCTAAAATTTATTATGTCGAGTTCCTCCGTATAATTACAACGTATCTAAAAATTATAAAAATTGGTCTATGTTTACGGGGTGAGAAATGTTATCGCTTTTTGTACCAGAATTTAGTTTTATTTCACAATCCTCTTAACTGCAAAAATAATTTATTTTAAATCATTAATTTTCAACGTTTCTCAATATACGCATTTTATTAAACGCCCAATTAGAAGATCTGTCTACTACTTATATAATTACAGAAGCCGAGGACTGTCTGTCTCGTGCGCGTAGTTGACTATATTTAAGTCTTTAATGGATTAATTGGAACCGTGATACCAATTACAACGACCGACGTATTTATCACAACAAAAAACATACCTACAAAGAAATATCTTAAAATAAAGAGCTATTACCAGCAATTAAACGTCTTACTTCGGTGTAAATGAGGCCTAAGACGTTTAAAGGCTTTGACTAATCGTTTCAGTAATTATCCCAAAGCGCATTATTGGCAAGTAACACGTTGGAATCCGCCGGCAAGATGGCCGACTGTCACTTTTGACAGTTACAAGTTTGCGTGCCTCCTCTATGCGTTGGCAGGCAAAGGAATTTAAAGCTCAATTTGGAATATGTACTTTATTAATTTTACTATTTTAAGAGAGCTTTTTGGAGAGTATCAATGGAACATCTTTTTTGGTCGAATATTTCTTTCTTGTCCATTTTAAATTTTAACCAAGTACACTGCCTAAAACGGGCACTCTCTTTAGAAAAAAACCGATATATTCCAATCATCCTCAATGACTGTACCGTTGTGGGGGAAATGTAGTAATTGAAAGTACCCATCACCATCAGTACCTTGAGCACATGGAAACAATTTTATTTACAAGAGTTTCCACTATCCTAACAAGAGTTTACACAACATACTGACAAGAGTTTACACAAGATCACCTTTATCTATTTATTTCATACCAAATTTATCGTATAGGTAGACCACCATTGCACCGCAATTCACCTAAATGAAAGTACCATGACATACCTTGTTGCAATACTCGCAATAGCTGTACTAGGATCTAGATTCATTTTTAGTTACTACTAGCATTGGGGATGTTTTCTTACTTAAAATAAGAAAAAAAAACATTGCGTCTTGCAAGGGGACGTCTCAAAAGATTAAATAAATCGGTTAAATGTCTATCGATTATCAACGTTAACTTGTATGACGTAATACACAAAGTCGATTGAAAAAAATCTACATAATGTCGTAACTTGATGTAGTGTTGTCTGTAGGTACTTCTTGGTACTTTTACAGAATCATGGAAGTCTATATTACACAGCCTTAGATATGTCAAGTTCCGGATAATATTTATTGTAGACTGTGTGGAAATTTATTTTATTAGGATTATTTCCGTTATTTGTTATGTAGGCAGTATTTACATCACACGCCGACTAATAAGGTACCACCTTGATTGGAATATTCTTGAGATGTTTATGTTAATAGATTAATTAAGAAACTAATTACTTACTTGGTAATCGAAGCATGTTGATCGAGCTAGACTGTAATATACCTACTTATTACTAGTGACCCGCCCCGGCTTCGCACGAGTGCAATGCAAATACCTACTACTACTAAATATAGTCACTGACTTTTGTTAGTGTGAAGTCATTAATAATAATGACTATTATGATTAGACTCTACTTGCCGCACTCAGATACGTCAAATAACGTTAATGAGTACTTAATGTAAAAAAAATTACAATTCAAAACTAGTCGCTATTTTTGCGGGGTCTATGGTCTAGATTTAAATGAGAGTTTTTGACATTAAGTACTCATTAAAGTTATTTGACGTCTCTGAGTGCGGCAGTACATGATGTTTTTGTGGGTCCGTATGGAAGGCCTATGCCTCGGTAGCGGGGGCATTAAAATTGTTGTGATGATGATGATGTGATTGCATGATGTATTTGTTACAATGTAATGTTTACAGTTGTTTTTTTTATGAGACAATACACACACGTTTCATAGAGGTTGCACTAGAAAGTGCGCCCCATTGAAAAGCTTAGACGATGCTCAGATTTTAGTCTGCAAACGTTGAATTTTTGACCCCATTTTTTTGTTGTGTATTTTTGTTTGAATTTTTGTGAATTTCTTAAGGTGTGTATTGTATTCAATTAAATTGTGTATTGTAAAAAGCAATTATGCCTTAGGTAGCTCAAGTATTTAAAGTCAAAAACAACCAACAAAAAGGCCCGGTTCAGTTGAAACGAAAAGTTACTTATTTTGAGTCTTCTTTTTCCTGTCCATCTCCCGCTCTAGGCGGGGTCGGCACTACATGTTTTCTTCTTCCACTCCTCTCTATCCTTCACCAATGTCTCATCCACCCCTCTCCCTATCATATCCTCCTTTACACAATCCATCCATCTTTTCTTTGGTCTTCCACTTTTTCTACGTCCTTCCACATTCATACCTAACATTCTTCTGCCAACATAGCTTTCATCTCTTCGTATAACATGACCAAACCATCCAATTCTATCACTCCGCAGTCTCTCAGCCACTGGCGCTACTTTCAAACTTCTAAGAAAAGTGACTTATTTTGAGTACCTACAGTATTTAGACAATGATAACTTTATAAATAACATTATCCGTTTTCCATTCTTTAGCGTATTCCGTACGCATTCTATTACCACTAATGACAGTTAATTGCGCGTAAGGCCAACACTGACATAACCGTTGACAGGTGGGATCGATTGTTCTAGAACATTGTATCTAAGGTAATGGTGGCAAAAAATTGAGCCACTACACTAGAGTTGTGTAGCTCGCGAATGAGTGATATAAAAGATAAATATCTTTCTTTACTAAAGTGCTAATGTATCTTTAGTTCTTTAGCTCGGGTGACTTCAAATTATATCTTGTTAACAATGTGTCATGGTTTAGTTTTAATAGATATACAATGAATGAACGATTCCGATGATTAAAGAGAGAGACACGACACAATAGTCTCTCAAATATATGGACAGGACTCATAGTGAGACGAAAACTCTTACTGCCGTACTCAGAGGCGTCAATTAACTTTAATGAGTATTTAATGTCAAAAATTTTCATTCAAATCTAGAATAGCGACTAGTTTTGAATTGTTATGTTTTGACGTTAAGTACTCATTAACGTTATTTGACGTCTCTGAGTGCGGCAGTAAGCGTACCATGGATTCACCGTGCGGGTGCCGGGCCTATAGTGTGGCAGAGAGGGGAGTCAGTGGCAGCGCCTGGGACTTGTGACCGAAGTGTAGGTTTACGGGTATGTGTATCTTTTCAGTTCAGACGTAATACCGCATAACAACAAAATCTATCTTTAGTTCAAGTCAGGGAATGTATCTTTAGTGAGATACTGATATACAAGAGCGATATATATCACTAAGTTGAAAATATATCTTTTCACTATCTATCTATCTTTTCACTTTAGTGATATATGATATTGATATACAAGAGTGTTGGATATGGCTCAGTTGAAAAGATATGTATCTCTATCTTTTCACTTTAGTGATTATGTTTGGCGCATCGCTACTGTACACAATTTCCGATGTACCGCGCCTTGCTATTGAATTAACAAGCACTCGATGAGACACCATTGGGGTGTTATTAGTCAAGGAACATTGCCACTGCGCTTCTTTAAGTGCACGGTCGATTTCTAATGAACGTAAAAAGGGTAAATCGCTCACTAGCTAATGGGGCTGATTAATAAATTGTACCTTTGTGATTCTCAGGCCAATTTCGAGCCACGGTCGGCGTGCGATTACCTTTTTTATACGTCTTTTCCGCATCCGTGTATTTTTCAAACTTCTTTTCCGAATACGTCTAAAGGTCTCTACATACGTGGACGTGGACGGGACGGGGACGGGGCCTCTATCGTACAAAAAGCCCCGTGCACGTCTCGTTCATGACTCCGTAACGTATTATGTCCTTCGTGGTGCATTTTGTATGAAATGATGTTTCTGCAGTCCCCGTCTCCGTTTCGTCCACGTCCCGTCTGGGGGATTTTCCCGTTACGTAGGTATGCAGAGAGACCCTAAAAGGGTCACGTCTTAGGAGGATTGTGAAGTGCCGATACGCGGCGCGAGTACTGCCTACATTTCCCCACATTTTCTTTTTGAAAACTTGTCTCGAGCGATAACGTTTTCATTCCCCTAAAACTTTACAAAAATTTCCATAGGACATAGGTCAACAGCCAAGGTCCTTAAAAAATCTCCCACCCACAGGAAAGCCTTACGTCCCAGCAGAAGGGACACCAAAGTGATAATGATAAACCAAAATCGTTCTTACCACCAACAAGTAGGTACATTATCATATCTGCCAACACTTCAATCCCCCTACGCCCGAACATATGCTCCCCTATCACTCAGCCAATGAAGGAGGTTCGGTTAAATTCAATAAACCCAGCACTGGGCAATTTATTCCCCGCTGCCAGTCGCCGATAAACGAAATTCCGGCCCATTAATTTCACACCCCATCAAGCTATTGGTGTGATCACAGTCAATGTACGAACAGTATGTAATGTCATATAAGATGGCGTTTTGTAGAAGTAGGTTTTTCGAATGCTGCCGGCAGAATAGAATCGAATAGGCCCCACTTCCTCCCTAAGGAGTTGTATACATAACTGCGATAGTAGATTCTTACGATGCGACGTCGCAACGTAAAAATCTACGAGCTTCTTAAAAGAACTTGCGAATTGATTCGCATCGCGTATTTCTACAATTTATTTTCTCTTTATATGCCGTGTGGTGACAGCAGAGTAGAATACAATTGTCACCACCCCAAATCTCTCCCGTGGGTGTCGTACAAGGCGATTAAGGATAATTCAGTAATGAGGAATGGGCAGCAGCGTTCCTCTTATACCTACCACCTAGCAAAGTACTGCGACTTTTGTGCCCGATAAATGGCAATAGGCTCGCCACCTATTACATGGGACCTAGCATAATTGGCGAAGCGTGGGTGTTAGTTCACCTCTGCCTACCCCTTCGGGGATATAGGCGTGAATTATGTATGTATGTATGTATTTTCTCTTTATTTCGCCGCCGCCGCCACCAAATCGCATCGCAGCAATTTATGTTGTAGTCATCTGAGTTGCGAATTCGCCAATTCGCAGTTTTGTGTACAAGCTCTAAGTCTGGAGGTCTTTAAATAGTCTTCGGACGAAAGTAGGTTGTAGTAAGGACTACTTTGTTGTTGAAGTATAATGAAAATGCAAAAATTTCATTTATTTCATTCAAGAATTGTTAGTAATCGGGCTACGTTACGCTAAATTTGGTTGTGCAATAGTTTTAATTTTACGATATTCCAAAATTTAAATAATAATACACAATGACAACGTGAACATACTGCTCTTTGAGTTGACTGTGTCGGAGATGCTACGGAGAGGGTGCAAGGTGATTTTTAATACAATTTGGAAAATTAAAAGTTAAAGAAATTGTTTTGGACCCACCCAGTCAAATGGTTTCTCTTATTGGGTTTCCATAAAAAGATACAATGAATAGAGATAAAAGATTAGATAAAGTTGACAATTAACGGCGGCAGAAGCCTTTGTTACTATAATTACCTTATTGTTTCTCGTTTACTCGTGTCATGAATCATTATGAATACTATGTTAATGACAGGTAAACGTGGTGACGGCAGAGCAGAATACAATTGTCACCACCCCCATCTCTCCCGCGGGTGTCGTACAAGGCGGCTAATGGTTCACACAGCAATAAGTAATGGTCAGCAACGTTCCTTTTGCCACCTAGTAATGGACTGCATTTTTCGTGCTCAATAAATGGCAATAGGCTCGCCACCTATTACCACTTAAACCACCCATACAAAACTAAATTACATGGGACTTAACCTTATTGGCGAAACGTGGGTGTTGGTTCGTCTCTGCCTACCGCTTCGGGGATGTAGGCGTGATATGTGCATGTGGTGATTAATATATGTATGAATACTATGTCGATGACGGATAAACGAAATAAGTATAGTGGACAGTGCATCAAACTATACAATACTGACGGCCGCCTTGGTCGAATGCTCAGATCGCTGGGTATTGGCCAAGAGGTTCCGGGTTCGAATCCTGGTAGGGGGAAATTTTGTGATGACCACAAATATTTGTTCCCGAGTCTTGGTTGTGTTTATGTAGTATATTTTCAACATTTACATTACATATACATAATTATTATGTTATTAAAAATATGTCCGTCATCTAGTATCCATAACACAAATGCTTAGGCTACTTACTTTGGGCTATATGATAGATGTGAGAGTTGAACATATTTAATATTTTAATTTTAATATTTAATACTGTCAATTAATATCTGCAATGGATTGTCAACGTTATGCGTTGGATATAAATAGCAAAGTGGATTGAGAAAATTTTAAATATTGTGGCAAAGCTGTTTGCTATTTGAATATTTTTTTAACCGCTTGCTAAGTAGGTTGGTACAAAAGGGACACAACTCAGAAACTTAGAAAAACATTACAGTTTTCTTGCAAAAGTAAATCTTGCTGCCATCAATTTTAAAAACACAAAATTATGTAACTATTTTGTTATGAATTTGAACAAGCGAAAGGTTACAAAAATTATTACAATGAGTTAGGAAAATTTTCGAAAAATCATGTCTGTAATTAGAATATAATTTTTCTTTATCCTTTTTTCCTTCCATTCTGGCATGTGAGCGAAAAAATTATGCAGAATGTGCCATCCCTGACTTATTTCAGGGCTTTCTTATATCAATAAGTTCAAAGGCCGCAATTATAATAACAAAATCATATGCCAACTTATTTCGTTCGGTGATTTATGTATGTATTACATTCAAAAACTATAAAAGCGTAGTAACTGCGTTTTTGCGTACACGGTTAGAGAGGGGCATTACGTCACAGAAGCTGTCTTTCTCTTTTTGTTTTAGCAATGGACAGGGCCACCCAGGTGTGCCTTAGGGTTGACACGAATTTTCTATAAATAAATTGATATTTTTATTGATTTTCTTTTTGTTTTGTTTGGTGTACGTCATAGTCTCGTTAATTCTTTCCTTTGCTGGCGCATGTGTCTTCCCTATGAATGGAAGAATATAGAGAAAATGGGCCATAACCTTCCATGCTGGCCCATTGCGTACCAACTACTGCAGATGCAGCCACGACCCACGGGTTGACCTGACTTCGGAAGTACGGTGGAACTCATGCTTTATACATTAATTAATAACGCCTATATCGACGAAGAGGTAGGCAGATGTGAACTCGCCACTCATTACATAGGCCCTAACTTAATTAAATTGGCGAAAAGTGGGTGTTTAATTCACCTCTGCCTACCCCTTCGGGGATATAGACGTGATTTATGAATGTATGACCATTTTCCTTGCCTTGTTCAAATTTAGCACAGTAGTTTTCCTCTTCCGAAGACGTCATCAAGCTAATATTCCCCTTTGATTCATATTATCCATAACACCGGAAACTTGCTATTAATGAATGATTGTAAACGGCCATGTCGAGAAACCTATTAATGAAGAGCGAATGGGGATGACAACATTCCAATCTATACTACTCAAGGTTTCGGCTTACGTTTTATAGTCGTGTGGCTGCCTGACACCAACCCTCTTTGGGTATGTTGTTGTTTGTGGTAAACCCTCAATTGTTCTCCAAGGTGCTTATTGGTCTATATGGGGCGATTTCCATTAATAAACTTTTACTACACAACCTGGAAATTCGCAAAATAGGTAGCGTGTTTATCACCCTATCGGGAAAGAAAGAAAGAATAGTGCTCTCACAAGATGTCTTCAAACGATCTACTATAATAATTTTTTTTGACTTATTACTTCTTACCAACAATACCTTCGTAATGTCGGACTTCAAAATCTCGTACCTATCCTGCGTACAAAGAAAGACCATAATCATTACTTCTGCAATTATCTGCTCAACCAATTAAAATAATTAGACACTTTTTAAAATATTAACAATTGCAACATTTCATTAAAGTATATAGTTGAATGCTTTAAATAGTTACTACATACTTGAACTAACAACAGCAACAATTACTAAATTAATATCAATTATTTAATTACGTACCCTGCTACAGCGGGTTCCGGTCCCCGAGACTATTTCGCAGAACCCTGTAGCACGCAGTGGGAATACACTTACTGCCGCACTCAGAGACGTCAAATAACGTTAATGAGTACTTAACGTCAAAAAATGACAATTCAAAACTAGTCGCTATTCTTGCCGGGTCTATGGTCGTAGTTTTGAATGAAAATTTTTGTCATTAAATACTCATTAAAGTTAATTGACGTCTCTGAGTGCGGCAGTTAATAAACTAATTTTCTACTCAGTACCTATGTTGAGCTGAGCATTTGGTTTTTTATTAGAAACTAGTAGACGCCCGCGGCTTCGCTCGCGTTAATGTCGGTTATTATATAGCTTATAGCCTTCGTCGATAAATGGACTATCCAACACAAGAATAATTTTTCAATTTAAGTCACTAGTTCCTGCGATTAGCGCATTCAACCAACCAAACAAACAAACTCTTCAGCTTTATTAGTACAGATAATAGTTAAACTCCTGTGTAGCAACGCCGAAAACCTGCTAAGGCCGGTCGTTGGATGGGTGACCAAAAATGTATTACCACGGACCTCGAGATAATACATTTAAGGTGCAGAATCCCATGATGATGATGATGAGAAGTTGAAGCCTGAAGTATTCTGCTCGCCTGGAATGTGACATTTATTAGTCCTAAATGTGGGCAAGAATGAGCGTGGATTAAAAAATAACACATACCAAGGAGATTTACAATAAGTATCATTGTATGGGTTTGAAAGCTCGAGCCGCCCGTTGTACCGCTTGTAAAACACACTATTAAGTTTATGTCCAGTGTGGAAGTACACTCAGACGAGGAATTATCTAGCGGAGGAGTTGGCTGGCTATCGTCTTTTTTTGTTGATTTGATTTTTATTTGAACATTAGAAAATGAGAGACGATAGCATTCCATGGATTCACCGTGGGGGTGCCGGGTCCATAGTGTGGCAGAGAGGGTAGGTTTACGTGGCCCCTTCACAACTAGTCAACACTCACTTTCGCCACCCCAAATTACCTGTCTGCCTAGCCATATTTGATAAGCTTCCGTTAGAGCTGCTCTATTGCAAAGAAACTAGCGGCAGTAAGATTTTGAAAAACTATTGCCCTGTGCATCTGCCGGGCATCTGCCGGATTGCGGAAGACACAGGTTCCCTGTGGAAATCGAAACTGTGTCTTCCGCAGTCCGGCAGATGCCTATATCACTCGGCTAACCGAGACGTTAGTTAACTTTCGAAACTCAACTTGTTGGGAAGCTCTTGTATTACGTGGGCGGTGCATCAAAATTCTGTAGCGGAGCGAAAATTTTGGGTACTTACCTATGTTGAACGTAGCTGTGATTTTCATCCACCTTATTTGCCAATGAACCATTCGCTCTACATTCTACCATCCAAAGGGAAGGTCCTTGCCCCAGCAGTAGGAATATTAAAAAGGTAAATAGTGATGATAATGATGGACCACAAAGTAAATATTTAGAACTAAAAAGTAAAATAAATAATCAGACTTTTGAAATCGACAGCTTTTGTTTGCTAAGCAAAATTAGTTTATCTGCATATATTTGAGAGTGATTTTTTGCTGACGACTGTATCTCTTTACAACAATTTCGTGTATATGTTGAACATGTTTATATACGTTGCGAAGTACCGCGTGGGACTTTAAAGGTGTACTTTTTACGACTATACAGGCTGTTAATTATTTTTAAATAAATAAATAATCAACTTTATTAGTTAATTAATAAACCAATCTTATAAATCACTTGTTTTTACCACGTAACTACAGAATACTGGTCGGTAACTCATCACGCTGGCCTGATGGGGATTGGTGGGTATTAACGACTGCTGATGTAGCTGGGGGCCTGCACAAGTTTCTATTCAAACGAACATAATAGAAAATTACGAAACTGACGTATTAGGTACTGATAAAACATCACCGCGACTATCGTGTCAAATGTGAGAGTAGTTGTCAAAAATTTACATTTGTTCGATAGAAACATTGTATCGTTTGCTTGGCTAGGCCTTGGAACCATCGACTTAACGTGCCTTTCAATACATGGAATTCGATAAAGACTATCTTTGGTCAACCATCGATCTTTGACTTTTAAAAATATTGCTTAGTTTTTACAATGGCAAACCCAACGCCTAATCCACTGTGCCAATATTGTTATGCGGGAAATTCACTACACGGACATGCCCGCGGGCATGCCTGCAGACTTTCTCGCTTCTATTAGGTCTGTGCGATGTTTGCCTAGTGTAGGACCGTCACAGTCGGACTGGCCTATACGAACGAGGTGCGCGCGGGCATGTCTATCTAGTGAATTCCCCGCTTGATGCTCACGCCCGAAAGTAACTACACCCTGTATGTAGACACAGGCTTAATACCAATTGACATCTATATCTCCGTCGTGTGCGGTCTTCGGCCGCGCGTGGGAGCCATCGACAAATTTTAACGACGATGCCAAGTGTGAAAAATGCAGCCTTTTCGTATCAGTCCGATTTTGAGTTACCATTGCTTAATAACCTTTATATAAAAAGGAATTAAGAGTATATTCTCAGGGTATTTGTCAGAAGTACATACTACCGTGTAGTGACGGCAGAGCTGAATACAATTGTCACCACCCCCATCTCTTTGTCGTTCAAGGCAACTAAGAGAAAACACAGCGATGTGTAATGGGCAGCAGCGTTCCTCGTATGCCATCTAGCAATGTACTGCGATTTCCGTGCCCGATAAATGGCAATAGGCTCACCACCATTACATGGGACCTAACCTAGTTGGCGAAACGTGGGTGTAAATCCACCTCTGCCTATCCCTTCGGGGATATAGGCGTGATTTATGTATGGGTTTTAATTTAGTAACTTATACCTCACTTCTTTTTTAATTCTGTGCATATTTATCTATCTTCAGATCTGTAGCTAGCGCACCTAACTTAACAAATTGTCCCTATAAAATGCCATCCACCTAAAAGATAACAAGATAGACCAGTGGCATCTTCGACTGATTTATCTCGACGAGGCCTTTAATTAATAGTGCCATTAAGCCCGCCGTCACTTATCTGTCAGTCCAGTGGACGAGCTGTCACAAAAAATGCTCAGCGATTTGTCTACAGCGGGCCTAGCACGGCGACGTGGACAAGTCTCTCTCCACCACTTGACAGTGTTTTGTCGCGGGATTTAGTGGGAGCTGGAGTGAGAGGAAAAGATTTTCTTTCCCTCGGAGGAGATGTGTCCACGTCCCGTGCTACGGGGGCATCGTAGTAGATTGAGGTCCCTTAGCTTTTTAATCAGTTCAGATTAAAAACTATAATTTGGATCCGAGAAACTGGGGTCGATCGATCGACATTAATTTTATGTCAATTCGATTTTACAGCGGACGTAGGCACATTCATACACGTAGCCAGAAGTGTTATAATACATACATACATAAATCACTCCTATATCTCCGAAGGGGTAGGCAGAGGTGAACTAGCACTCACGTTTTGCCAGTTATGTTAGGTCCCATGTAATAGGTGGCGAGCCTAGTGCCATTTATCGGGCACAAAAGTCGCAGTAGGTATATAGCTAGGTGGTATAAGAGGAACGCTGCTGCCCAATCCTTATCACTGATTTATCCTTAGTCGCCTTGTACGACACCCACGGGAGTGATTTGGGGTGGTGACAATTGTATTCTACTCTGCCTTCACCACACGGCTATTATAATGAATGTTATAATAACACTCCATTTCGATAGGTATTGTGTTAGGTCCTATGAAATAGGCGAGTGGCTATTGGCTAGCGTTCTATTAAATGAAATATATACAAATATTATAAAGCTGAAGAGTTTGTTCGTTTGGTCGGTTGGTTGAACGCGCTAATCTGCTGATTCAAATTGAACAATTATTTTTGGAGGAAGGTTTTAGTCTATCTAACATCACGCTACGACCAATCTGTGATAAACTGGAGATACATGGGTTACAGTTGTGAATACTAATTACTACTAATCTCCTGTTACACTCTGTGGAGATATACAGACGTAATGTTTTACATATTTACACATTTAACTACACACATATTTCTTGAACAGCCGTCCTGAAAGAAAAGCCAGTCCTTAAATCTATATACGAACTACGGACCGAGAATTCCCGCTATAAAAACCAACATCGCGACATCAATCCATTCGCATCGCGCTGTGTGGTCGGCCATATTAAATTTTATTAATTCAAATCATTTTTTACTCCACTCGTCTTAATGGGCGCGTGTTTATTTTCCGGCTTTGCCGCGTAAATCATAACTGTCAAAGTGACAGCGAATTTGGCGGCAAATGCCGTTGTCAGAGCTCGCGGTTCACACGTCGGAGTAGGGTTGGCGCATGCGTGACAGCTGTTTGGAAATTAGCAATCATTGAATTTAATAACTAAGGGCCTGTTTCACAATCGACAAGTAAGTTCTAAGTAGCTTACTTCGCAGATCATTTGACAGTTGTAATATGAAATATATGTCAATTGATCTGCAAAGTAAGCTACTTCGAACTTACTATTCGATTGTGAAACAGGCCCTAAATCGAAGAAAAATATGTAGCAACTTTAACTATGGGTAAAGATTTTGATCAATATTCGTATCTCTAAGTTCCCAGAAGTTATCAATCGTTTCGTTACCGCAAATAATAGCCAATCCTTCCTCAAAGGTTGCCATTTTGACAAACATAAAAAGATAAAAAACAAATAACATTTACCTTAACCATGATATAAGGCAACAACGGTTCATAGTAGGTATATATAGTGTACAGGAAGTGGCATAATAATTGAGAGGAAACCGACTGTCTTAATGTATTCATCTAACTAAGTAATGATGAATCTGTGACCAAGATTTTTCCTCAGAACATAGACTGAAGCATAAAAGTATTGTATATAATGGTGGGAAAAAGAGGAGGTTCACACAACGTAATATCTAATATCCGTTAATTTTTTCGACGAATAATAGACTTGAGCCCAAATGCCGCGACAGCCAAGCAATGGTGGGCGACAACTTAGTAACAACTAAGTCTCACCTTTCCAATTTTAACCTCATTAAAATTTAAGAGCGTGCTTAATCAGCTCCAAGTTTTTTGTGGCAAAATTCAACACGGTCCGCAATTAACAAAGCGGTGTCAACCCTGCTTTCGTTGCACTAATTTTGGATTCATTTAATAGGCGATCGCCGGGTCTAATGCGGTGAGGACGTATTTATGTGGCCATCTTGAAGATATGCTTTTGTTTCGTCGTCTAACTAAAAGTGTTCTTGACAAATCGTCCAAGTGAACGAGGCAGTAGGGTAACTCGAGAAATGAAATACGTATTTTCAAACGATTTTTTTATTATTAATGAATTTTACAAATAATACGTCAACATCGTCATCTTTCTGCCCTATGTCTCCAGGTTTATCTGTGGTCAGCTCAGTATGTTTCTTATTCCTATTTGAATTAAATAAACATTTAAGGACTAATTAGGCACTCTATTTATACTAATATGGCATCAATTGTGTGTTACCTGTAATAATAGTGATCCTTTTTGTTAGATTCTGAACTATGAATAATAAATGTTTTTCACTTGGGGCTCATAAAGTTTTTATTGGAATTCGATTAAATGTTTTGAAAAATTAGTTATACAGATTTAATGTTATTTTGTTTTGATAAAAACAAGAGATCATGAAGTAAGAAAAAAAGGACAGTCTACCATATTATAATAATTAGATTTTAATAATGTTGAATATTCGCGTTACGCTATTGTTTTTTTAACGCTATTTAGTAGTTTCTTTCAGAACGATACAAATTCTCTACTGCTCATCATCATACACTATGCATGCGATAAAAGTCAGTGACATTTATTTACCGGTGGCAGTTATTGACAGCTAATTGAAGCAGTTTGAGACCTCGTCCAATTTAATATCAAACAAATTGGGCTCTCGCTTAAAGACTTCCAGTGACATGCTGGATCAGGATGTAAGGGAGCTCAGTACCGCGGACTTAGATACTAACCCTTTATTGGGCAATGCAAGCAATTTTTTTCATGTATTTTAAACCTTGTCACAAATAACTAAGATTAAAATTGGTACCTATCGACTATTTTCCCACTGGCCTGTAAAGGATTAAAAAATAACTATAAATATGAGAATTTTTAGAATCAACCTTCAGAGGTTCCGTGTGCGGTGGTAGGTGGTTTTGAAGTCCGCCCAGCTAGGTACCACCATATTATCAAAATCTGTCGCCTTAATAATAATGTTAACAGCATTATTGTGTTCCGACAATTGTGATACGATTGCCAGCCCCTCCTGTGTTTGAGGGTACCAGGTGAAGCTCGATTCCATCTTCGGGCCTTATCGTCACTTACCATCAGGTGAGATGAAGGCCAAGAGCTTCACTGTCTACCTATGACTATTTTGCCAATTGAAAGGGATCACGACTTACTGCCGCACTCAGAGACGTCAATTAACTTTAATGAGTATTTAATGACAAAAATTTTCATTCAAATCTAGACCATAGACCCAGCAAGAATAGCGACTAGTTTTGAATTGTCATTTTTTGACGTTAAGTACTCATTAACGTTATTTGACTCCGAGTGCGGCAGTTAATCCCACATAGGTAGTCAGATACGACTTCTTTCCACTTGCTACGGTCCTTACATATTTCTTTCGCTTCATACAATCTCATTAATGCCCTCATGCATGCCCGTCGGTTTCGACAGTGTTGAGGACTCTTGCCATAAAAATTAAATTAAATTTACATCTTGTTACATGTGCAAAGCCATCATCTTTCTTTACCGCAACCAGGATATCTGAGGTCATGTGCAAAGTCATTATATTTCTCTACGGCACCCAGAATTTCTGAGGTCCACACACTATATTTTTTCTACTGTCCGTATTTTTATCGCCATATAAGATACCGTACTTTATGAGACCATTTAATTTTACCACTATCTCACTCATCCGTTACCAGCTAAATACTGTTTTGACAGCTGTCAAATTAGTGTCCAACTTCCGTCGAAGGCCCGCTTCCGGGCGTATCGTACAGCAACGAGGACATTATGCACTAAATTGTGATATAGTGTGCGTACGTCAAGAGTAATCGAGTCATTCATTCCCTTTGATACCTATCCATCACACCGGAAAGTGATGAATGAATGTATAGAAGTGATGGAAAGTGCCATATCAAGAGACCTATGAATCATTTCAAAGTTTTGGACTTAGGTTTCACTGACGGCTGCCTGTTTGACACCAACCCTTTTTGGGCATTCAAACGTTTTCCAGTCTTCAGACATTCCAATATTTTTGTAGCCAATCTTTCATCCGACGCCATTTTTGATTGTCATTTATTTATGACATAAAGTATCAGTTGTCCGAGAACTTCATTTGGTCCCATTAATTTTGTCTTTGGAAAAAAGGCGTAAAATACCATCATATTGGTATTATCTTTAGATAGATCGTGAGGAAACCTCATATATCACCGTATCAAATATCAGGACGGTACAGACACAGGGCATCAGGGATCCTTCATTATGGTTAGAGAAAAAATACTTTTTCAATTCAGTTCACGGATAGATACATAGATAAGACGTCGGATAAATGTAGATTATTTGTTTAGCAATATGTATTGTTTTTATTTTTAATTTTCTTTCTGTTGTAGTAAAATATGTAAAATGAATTAAAGATTTTTATAAATTACAGAATTTTCCAATGGTAAAAATGTGCGAATTAATGTCTTCTATGCTGGCCTGGAACCGGAAAAAGGCAGAATGTGCCAGCGCTGACTCATCCCCGGGGATGTCATAACAGTCTACCAAGGGACATTGTCCTTAGCACCCGAATGATGGTGGGAAAAACCACTAAGTATGGTGGAAAAGCCATAAATTTAAACGAAAACCTAACGCAATAAAGCCATTCCCATAATTTGAATCTGTTTCTCTACGTGTTTACGATTTTCAGTTTCTAACAGAATCGCAAAAGCATCCTTGATTTTAATCCAGAATTGTTAGCAACAGAGTTACGTAATCAGACCGTTGGTAACAAGGCAAGAAGATTATGATGGATCTCCGTGATTTTGTCGATCAAGCGGCATCTTAGATCATTAGATATTAATATGTATCATCATAAATAGAAACAGGCACCTGCCCGGCTAACATGCATACCCAAACACGATATGATAAAACAAAAATAATTTTCAACAGTTCATACCGATAAATGGCTATATCTTTATGATATAGCCTTAGAGGCTTATTCAATTATTCAAATCAGGCTTGTTCAAGTGTTAATCTAGTTAAATCTAGTTATTTTTAACGCGATAAATGGCTATATCATATCGTGTTTCGGTGGTCATGCTAGCCGGGCTGGCTTACCTAATTGGCGAAAAGTGGGTGTTAATTCACCCCTGCCTGACCCTTCGCGGATGTAGGTGACACTTATGCATGTATAAATAGAAACATAAAAACTTTTACACTCTTCTTAGCAGATGGCTGTGTAGTTCTAGTGTCGCGTGTGGGTGTACGGTGTCCGGTTACCCAGACCGCGGTGGTCCTAAAAATTAAGTCATCACTCACATCGGGCGGGCTCGGTTTTTTTGTAAATGCTTGGCCGGATCGCGTTATGCAATAAGACTTGTTGTCTCTTCGATTAATTGTGGTTTTTGGCGTGTTGAAGGCAAGGCATGAACTGCAGTTTATGCTTTGGCTCCTGATGTCAAATGCGAAAGAAATAAAAACATGATTATATACCATAGAAAACATTAAGAAAAGTGAATTAAAAAAGCCGTATGGTGACGGCAGAGCAGAATACAGTGATTACCATCCCCAAGTTAAGACAGCGATGAGTAATGGGTAGCAGCATTCCTCTCATACCACCTAGCAATTTACTGCGATTTATGTGCCCAATATATGGCAATAGGCTCGCCACCTCTTACTTGGGACCTAACTTAATTGACGAAAAGTGGGTGTGGCGTGATTTATGTATGTATGTATATTTAAAAAGAAACAGTAAACAGTCCCAGCAGATGCTACTGATTTACAGAATTGATCTATCGACACAGTAGCATCGGTATTCTGACAGGTCCCGCTTAAGTAATACTAACTAACTGGCAAGACCACCAGAAAAAAGTAGAGAATGTCAAATAGAATGGACTAGAATAAATATGTTTGTCTATCTGGGATCTCTGGTTGCCGCGGACATAGTGTATTATATACTCTTTGGCCGCGGACGGTGACTGTGAGAAGGAGGTCATAAGGCGAGCCCAGATTGCAAAGACAGCCATGAAGCGACTAGAGAAGATCTGGAGGAACAGAAGTATTCAAACCAAAGCTAATGAGAACCCTGATCTACTCTATATTATTGTACGCTTCATAAACTTGAACTCCGAAGGCGCTACTTTGAAGCAGGATTGACGCATTCGTATTGACGCATTCGAATTGTGGATTCGAAATTGGACTGCGCGTCGCACCAATGCGTCGATCCTGGCCGAGCTGCAGATCAAGTGCCGCATAACAACCATTTGCCTCCAGCGGATCCTGCAGTACTTCGGTCACGTGGCTAGGCGTGAACCAGATAGCTTGGAAAAGAAACTAAAATACAGGCGTCAATCCGGAAAGCGGAAGACCGTGTGAAGTGGAGAGCCTTGATGCAGAAAATCACGACCTCAATGGTCACGACTCCCAGTCATGAGGAAGCGAGGAAGAAGAAGAAGATTAACTGCCGCACTCAGAGATGTCAAATAACTTTAATGGGTACTTTATGTCAAAAAATCTCATTTATATCTAGACCATAGACCTAGTAAAAATAGCGACTAGTTTTGAATTGTCATTTTTTGACATTAAGTACTCATTAACGTTATTTGACGTCTCTGAGTGCGGCAGTTTATTTTAATACTGAACATCAAAGCATTTAATTGTCCCCGACCTGAATTATTTTACCAATTACGTAATTAGTATAACAATCTTGAGAATTTGAGTGTTCAAATTATACTGCTTCTATTGCATAATACTATTCAAACGCTTTTATGATCCTTATTTTGACAGCAAACTCTTCAATGGAGGCAAAAAAAGCGCCAGACAGGGACGCCGCTGTACAGCCGAGTAGGACAGCGCTATCTCGTCTCTTTGGGTGGCATAGTGACTCACGCGCACCGCTTAGTAGCGAAAGAGGATTTTGAACGGATTAAAAAGTTTTTAATGCGCTTTTTTTCTTTTTGGACGTGTTAACTTTTTGGTTGCCTTCTATAATCTATGGCCAAGTGGGTTAGAGAAAAAAAAAGTTGTCAAAACAAACACTGATTACACAAATGGGTGGGTCGTTGTTAGAACAAAGGGTATTTAATGGTTGAAGTAGCTATGATCTATTGTTTTTTTTAGGATAGGCATTAAATTGAAATCGCTTTAACAGCTTAGATATCTCGTTACTACAAGACTTACTGCCGCACTCAGAGACGTCAATTAACGTTAATGAGTACTTACAGTAAAAAAATGACAATTCATACCTAGCCGCTATTCTTGCCGGGTCTAGTTTTATTGGCATTAAACTAAGACGTCTTAGTTGGCCGAGTGGTATAGGCATCTGCCCGGAATGCGGAGGAAGCGGGTTCGATTCCCGCATCAATATTCGAACTTTTCTAACTACAAATTTCTTTGTGTTAATTTTTCTAACATTTATATACCTAATGTTGAATTGAAAATAAAAATAAAAATTAGGAACTGATTAAAGATAATTGGACGTCTCTGAGTGCAGCTGTTAGAGATTAAGCTTATAAAACCGATTTCATATTATGTTTCGTTGGACTGTTAACAATCGGATTTTTTGGATATGAGACAATTTGATATTGGGACTATTTGGGAAAGGATTTTGTGGGAACTTTTCCATTTTCAAATAGGCGACATTCGTTTAAACAGGAACCAGTACTTACTGACGCACTCAGAGACGTCAATTATCGTTATAAAGTACATAATACAAAAAATAACAATTCAAAAATAGTCGCCACTCGGTCTAGATTTGAATGAATTTTTTTTACATTAAATACTCATTAAAGTTAATTGACGTCTCTGAGTGCGGCAGTTACTATTGTTACAACATAATCACTTGTGATAGAGACTGATGATAGATAGTGTGGATGGACACGCCACATTATCTTTTAACTGCGAGCATAACAGTGTAACCGTTGATGGCGACAGACAAGCGGACCTTATATTATACAATTATATGTTCTACTATAAAAGAACTTCAAGATACTAATATATCGTTTGCTTAACAAAAAAAATTGTGTAATCTTGGCAATCATGGTAGCGCACACTATTTTTTCTTTTGTATAACATATATATTATATAATTATATATTAAATCAATGATGTTTCAAAATTCAGAGGCCGCTACGCTATATTCTACTTTATTACAGATAAAATTCATTTTTTTTTATTTTATTAGCGTAGAACAGTAGTTCTATCCAGGAGCTCAAAAAAGGGCCCTCGCGCATTTTATAAAATTCAGCTCTACACTTTCGGGCTTGCAAAATTTACAAAAACCGAGGCCGCTACGAAATATGCCAACATCTATTCTACACTATTCACTAAGTCCAAATTGTCAATGTATTTTTGTTTCTGAGATCAAAAATCACAGTCAAAATGTAGTAGGGCTCTTAAAACAGCGATGAATTCCTAATGGGCAGCAGGGTTTCTACCAGCTAGCAATATACTGCGATTTACGTGCCCGATAGATGGCAATATGCTTGCCCCTATTATGCGGGACCTAGGATTGGGGAAGCATGGGTGTTAATTCACTTCTGCCCACCTCTTCGAGGCGTGATTTGTGTGTGTATGTAGGGATGTAAAAAAAAAATGAGAAGTTAGAAAAAAAGACGAAACCAAATCATGTTACGATTATGTAGGGGTTTTATGTGTAGTAGGTAGGATAGAGAAGAGTCGCCTTTTACGATAGGCGTCAAAAAAGTTGGTAGATGTGACAACTTTATTCTGCTCTGCCGTGACTATAGGTGACTATTTTCACAACGTGTTTTCCCATTCAAGTAAAATAATACCTAAAGCAAGCCATGACAATATAACTAAACTAATTTATTCCAATGACGATTTAAGCCGTCTATGTGGGAGATCTTGTGACAAAAACGGCCGAATGTCGTCTCGTCTTCCTTTCTGTGAGCACAATATTTTTGCAAGAATCACGTTCTAATGTAAATAATGCATCGGAATGGCGACCGCGCACGAAATTTTGCGCCATAAAATTTAAACCAGATACAAATGGTTTCGCGATTTTTTTTTCATGCTAGACAGAAAAAGCTCTTGCCCTTCATCTCACCTGATAGTGATGATAAGGGCCATAGATGGAATCGAGCTACACCTGGAACCGTCAACCAAAGAGGGGCTGGCTGTCTTATCACAATTGTCGGAACACAATAATGCTGTTAACATTATTATGGCGACAGATTTTGATAAAATGGTGGTAGTTAGCCAGGCGGACTTCAAAGAAGTCCTACCACCATCCAAACCGAGTACAAATTCTAGGGATCGAACCCGGGACCTCTGGATTCTAATTGCGGTGGGCGAACCACTAAATTATAGGTTAGCTGTGACAGATACGAAAGCTATTTGTTAGGGTTCGAGTCCACTGTAAGATATGCTCGTTTATTCTGTTAACGTGCCTTCCGAAACAAGAAACAACTTGAAGTACATTTTTGGTTCTCCTTAAACTGACCGGCTTTAGCGAGCATTGCTTAGTTTACGCAATAGCAGGCCGAGCGCGCCATGCCACTGCGCTAGCGGGGCTTCCCTTCTTGATTATTATTACTGATCAACAACTATATAAAGAGTATACATACACACATAAATGGCATAAATGGCACATAAATGGCACACCTTTAAGCACGTAGATACTAATTATCTTTTAATTTAATATTATGATGTGCATGCCATGCCAGTCATTAAGTAAACAACTAACTGCCGCACCCAGAGACGTCCAATAACGTTAATGAGTATTTTACGTCAAAAAATGACAATTCAAAACTAGTCTCTATTCTTTACGGGTCTATGGTCTTGATTTGAATGAAAATTTTTGACATTAAATACTCATTAAAGTTAATTGACGTCTCTGAGTGCGGCAGTAAGGCTATAGTTCACCAACACTAAGGCCCGAGTTCACCAACACTTAAACAGGCGATTAAAATACAACCGTCAGTATTTGACATTTGACCGTATGGAAGAACTGTTAAAAACAGACAATAATAATCGCCTGTTTTACGTGTTGGTGAACTATAGTTCATAGGGCCTAAAACAGGCGATTATTGTAACCGTCGGTTTTTGACATTTCATCGTATGGAAGAACTGTAAACGTCAGTTTTTGACAGTCGTTCCATACGATTAAATGTCAAAACCGACGTTTAAACAATAATCACCTGGTTTAATGTTGGTGAACACCAGCCGTAGAGCGATTACGCACTTCGTCAGATCTGATTCCGTGAAAATATGGTCCGTTGTATCCATAGAACTATTTCTATGGTAACTTATGCACTACATCCGATCTCTGTCCGGGTATTCTAGACCAATAATTTTTCACGGATTCGGATCGCTCTTAGTGTTTCATAATTATACAAATCATCTTGCGTCTCTATACTTGGGTGTAAATGTTTTATTAGCAGTCCCGAGATTGATTCATCAAACTTAATAGCTTTGAGCCGAATTTGAAATGACCTCCCCGTCTTTATGAGACGAACAAATGCTTTGAGGCTTAGTCATGGAAAATGCCACGAGGTTTTATTTGTATGAGAATTATTTGTTTTTAACAAATTTATTTTTTGAGGAAATTGTTTTTACGTTAGCTGCAACTTTATCTTTGTTCTTTTTTATTTAATCTAAACACAATAAACGAATACCCGTGTTTTAAGTAATGTAAATAAGATTTTTTTTTAAAGAAATGTAATTAGTTAGGTACCGATCTATTTTCAAATTCTTTGCAAATTTTGATACACTATTTAGTTTAACAAGGCAATGATGTAAAATATATTACAAATTAAAAAGATAAACTTTCAAAAAAAAATTATTCTGATGAAACAAAAAATTTAATAAAAAAACGTATTAAATTCGGCATACATTATCTACTTTAGTAATATTTAAACTCGCCTATTTGGAATAATTATAACAGTAAAACATATTATTTTTAGATAAAAACTCAAAGCAAAAAGATTAATACGCCTTGTAAAAAACTACCGCAACCGGAAGTCAGACTGTTGTTTTATATCATTAAGCTCATTTCGAAGATCACCAATAAGGTTTATGTCGCTAATTAATTAAAAACTCTTTGGTAGCTAACCGCTACAGATAAAAAAAAATCTCATGTGTCCCAGTAAAAATAATCATTATGAACTAAACACATCTAGAGACAGACAGACAAAAAGACAAGTTTAAAACGGAAGACAGCTCAATTACTTGACGCAACCATATTCTTTAAATAGAAATGTTTCGAACGGACGACTCTCAACTCTACCAGAAAACAAATAAGGATTATAATTAACAGGTTAACTCCTTCCGATCAAATTCCTCGGTAATCCTATAAATTGTCATTCAAATGAAAACGAATTGTGTTTTCAGACGGTTAGAGTCAATTTTACATTGTCTGCTGGCTGCGGAATAAAATGAATATATTGTTATTCAAATTTGTACTGTATTTTCTTGGGATAAGGTGGATTATCAATTGCTCTTGTCACATCACTGCAAGTCAAGCTTGAAAATGTTTTGGTGACATGAGCATACGAGAGGATAACAGGAAATGAGTAGAATAGCGGCATATTTTATTTTTAGGTATTTTAAATAAAATATTAATAACAATTAATTATTGTAAATTTTGAACTGGCTGATACTGCGGTTGATGATACTAATTGGTTGCAGGTATATACTTTAAGTTATTGGATTTATGTTACATTACTGTAGTTCTTTATTTATTTTGCCATCTAACCAGTCCTTATGTGGCCATTTTTCGACATCAATTATTAGAACTCTGTTATTGTGAATTAAGTCATAACGTCAATGCATTAATATGACCAATAGGTTTGATAACCAACACAAGTTTATATTTATTTAAAACTCAAGTCAAACTCAAACTGCCAAAACTGTCATGTGATGATGAGGGATGAAATAACAAGGAATATGTCTGAAGACCGAAGAAATGATGGATGGATTGTGTTAAGGGTGCTATAAGTTTGCATGCTGAGCTTACTTCTGATAGAAGACAATGGTAGAGAAAGACTCGTTGAGCCAACCCTACTTAGAGTAGAAGAAGTTAGAAGTAAAAGAAGTTACGTGTGTCTAGCTAGACCATTTCAATTATTTTTCGCTTACGAATATTTTCATGGTTACCTTACAACAATACGTTGTAGGATAGAATCGATCTATAAAATTATCGAGGTAATTTTTAAAAATGCAAAGATGATGCGGGAGTCTAACCCGCGTCCTGCGCATTCCTATAATTTTCGAAGTTTTTCAAACCAAGAATTTCTTTGTTATAATTTTTCTACATACATACATACATAAATCACGCCTATATCTCCGAAGGGTTAGGCAGAGGTGAACTAGCACCCACGTTTCGCCAATTATGTTAGGTCCCATGTAATAGGTGGCGAGCCCATTGCCATACATCGGGCACAAAAGTCACAGTACATTGATATTGCTAGGTGGTATAAGAGGAACGCTGCTGCCCATTCCTAATCATATTTAGATTTATCCTTAGTCGCCTTGTACGACACCCACGGGAGAGATTTGGGGTCGTGACAATTATATTCTATTCTGCCGTCACCACACGGCACCTTTTTCTAACATTTATATACCTAATTTTGAAATAAAAAAAATCAAAATAATTTTCGAAAAATGATTTAAAAAATATATTTAACGCGAATGCCTACTCCACGGTGTCCGCGAGTTGGGTGGGCGACCACCCGGCTGCGTTTGCGCCGCTCGAATTAGGCGCCGGTACTGAGAGAGTATACTGCGACAAATATACCAGTACGAGCAGTATTGCGTCTTCGGATTACAGTATCTTTAGCTGTCACCTTCAGACAGTGCTTAAGTTAGCATAGTATTTGGTTGTTTGTAAGAAAAAAAGAAAGACCTATGATATTTTTGGGTTAACTACTGAATTGTTTGAAATGAAACAACTTTTATCGATTAGACTCGTGTTTATTAAAAAAAAGGTGTTAATTCATTTCTGCATACCCCTTCGGGGATATAGGCGTGATTTATGTATGTATGTATCTATATTTTGGAAGACTTCTCCCCGTGACCTAGGCCATTGTAAAGTGATCGAAACGACGGGGTAAAAAAAATCCTAAAAAATATCATCATCTTCACCAGCCCTCACTCACATCATCTAGCCCAAAGTACCTAAGTAGTCTAAGCACTTGTGTTATGGATACTAGAAGACGGACATATTTTAAATATAATTATGTATATACCTAAATGTTGAAAATCTACTACATAAACACACAACCGTCAACCATGACTCGGGAACAAATATTTTAGTTTATCACAAAATTTCCCCTACCAGGACTGGAACCCGGGAGTCCCGGGACCTCTTGGCTAAAACCAAGCAGGCCGTCAACGTTTTCTTAATTATGTTAGGTCTAATTCCTCTTGACTGGTGAATTGCCGCGAGGCAGACCCAGACTTACATACATAAATTACGCCTATATCCCCGAAGGGGTAGGCAGAGGTGAACTAGCACCCACGTTTCGCCAAATATGTCAAGTACCTAGTAATAGGTGGCGAGCCTATTGCCATTTATCGGGCACAAAAGTCGCAGTATATTGCTTGCCTAGGTGGTATAAGAGGAACGCTGCTGCCCATTCCTAATCATATTTAGATTTATCCTTAGTCGCCTTGTACGACACCCACGGGAAAGATTTGGGGTGGTGACAATTGTATTCTACTCTGCCGTCACCACGCGGCTGACCCAGACTTTCCCCGCTTAAAGGGCTAGGAGGAACACCGGAGTGGTTTAGTGGGTATTGCTGACGCCTCGTGAGCTGAGCGAGTCCCTCACACGCCAGTCGCCCAGCTAGCGGCTGCTATGGTGCGTAAATGCACTCCACTCCGACAAACAAACAAAAAAGTCTAATTCCTCTTATTTATGCCGCCTAGCACAAATTCTATTAGGTACGCGATTTCCGTGATCGATAGACGGCATTCGGCTCTCTTCTTTTATATGGGCTCTAACTGGCAGAGGTGACCTAACAAACCCCTTGTCCTCACTGCCCTGTTCCCAGTTTATCTGGGGTCGCCACAGTATGTTTCCTCTTCCATTCATATCGGTCAGACGTTATCAAGCCATCATCCACTCCGTTTTGATTCATATCATCCCCCTCCACCTCTGCCAACCTCTTCTGGGACAAAAAGGACTGATATATTTAAGTATTTTATTCACCTATATTTACGAGTACTTGACATCTGCCCGGTAAACAGAAAACACCAAAAAAAAACCCTCACAAAAATAATCAACCCGCATTCCCGTGTAATTATTTGAATTTAAAAAATTCCTAACGCGTCATTAATTATTATTTTAATTGCGCACCGACTAATGCGAGTGTTCTAAATGAACTAATAAAACAAGGAATGCGTGAAGGATCGACAAATATGTAACGGTTTCAGTTTATGACCTCTGTTTGGGCCATCGATCTTATCATGCCGCTTTATAGGCGTTCAAAAGTATACTAATAACAAAAAATCGAATTCACGCATTAATTACGTTTGGAAACAACAGTCGTCGGTTTGCCGTGTGGTGACGGTAGAGCAGGCTACGATTGTCACCACTCCTGCCTTTCTCGTGGGTACAAGACGACTGTTGCGACGTCCAACCTGCTTAGTGGACATAGACCGACGGAGAGAGAAGAGACACTTGGACTTGACGGATAAGAGACAACGGATTGGGATATTGCGCGACGACAAAATAACAAGACCGACACAATACGAAAATAAAACTCTGGTTTTATTTATTTCTACTAAAGACGATACAACGACTAACGACGGGTTACAATATTCTATCTAGGTACAGTTAAAAGTAATCATACTAAAGTTTAGTTGCCTAGCATTTTTTGTTGTTACGATAAATAACACAGTTGTTAAGCAACCAAACTGGGATACGTCTATCTTCAACTGTTGATAGAACATTGAGACGGGCCTCAAGATAATTCTTAGGGTCCGTTCACACCGGCGGAGAGGTGAGCATATTTTGAACGCATTTAAAATATAGTTTTGTAACAAAACAAACTTTTACGGATTAGACTCGCGTATATTTAGATGTTTGGCTTTATTATTTATCCCGACGTTTCGATCACTTTACAGCGGCCGTTTACATCTAAATATACGCGAGTCTAATCCGTAAAAGTTGTTTTATTTCAAATGTGTAGTGCTCGTGCAAATATAAGAGAACATTATATAGTTTTGTGTCATTATTATAAGGGTTCTTGTTCATTTCACTTATTTTTGGGTAGAAAATAAAAAATCACCCTCATGTAAAAATAAGACATGTAAAAATTAACCTCATGTCAATAATTCTAGACTCAATTATAAACGCGATCTAAATCTGCTCTCCTCTCCGATGTGAACGGACACTAAGGACCGATTTCACCGTCTCTCATAGAAACTGAGTTAAATAAAACTTGGTTTCGATGAATGCAAACTTGGTAGCGGAACTCAGTTTAGATTAGAGCATAAACCGAGTTCAACTTCAACTGATCGCGTTTAATTTCTGCGGTGAAATCAGCCCTTAGTTCCGCCCCGGACGTGGACAAAATCTCTCTCCACCACTTACTAGTGTTTTGTCTCGGGATTTAGTGGGAGTTAGAGCGGGAGAACAATATTTTCTTTTCCCCGGGGAGATTTTGTCCACATGCTAGGGCTACTGCGTGGCTCTCCACGGCAAGCAACAGTCTCAGGGAGAGCTCGATTACAATGTCCATAAAAAAAACGGGTCGTCTCTATAATTATTTTTAAAGATTTTCAAGGATTGTGATGGATAGCAGTGCAACTCAGGTTGCTGGTACAAAAGAAAATTCGTGAAAATTGTGGTCATGTTAGTTAAAAGACCGGTGCCAATTTTTGATGAATTTAATTTGTTTTGTTTTAAGTAGAATAGAATACAAAATGCATATAACTGACGTATTACAGTGGAAACAATACGTCAGTTTCATTCTTTTGTTTTCTATGCGTTCGAATAGATAAGTCACTTGGCTAGGCTCTCAGGATTCGATACCCATATCAAGCGCGTCTGACTAATCAATAAAATCAGCCGCGTGACTTTGAAAAAGCTGCTCAGTCTCATATTAACGTCACCAGTCTCCTCATGGTCGCTAGATCTGATTGCTTACTTCTTCCTAATCAGTTATGGTTTGATCGACGAAATAATTTACCGATCGAATCTATGAATTATGCATGCTTCTAATATAAACATAAGCTCAGCTAATAAAGCTCAAATTATTCGAAATAAGCAATTAAACGCACACCCATGACCATTAAGTTATTGGCGACATTACCATAAATATCCATATGCAAACCATAAGCAAACCGAAACCATAGATAATTTTGTGAAAACTGTCAAGCGGCGAAATGGCGGCGGTGATAGATAATAAAGCTATTAATGTCACCTTGCTTGATTTATGTGTCAAGTGAATCAATAACATTAGCATAAAAACGCCACGAAAGTAGGTGTTATTTTTATTTTGCTCAAACGAATATTGTGTGACATACGACTAGTTGAATCGGGGAACTTTGAGAAATGCGTAGTAGGTCTCCTACGTTTTCTATAATGACCTATGGGCCTAGAAATTTGACAAATTTATTCGAACAAATAGAAAACAAATGCCAATTTTTCATCATCATCATCATCCGGGTCATCCGCCTGATGGCGGGCTGCGGGCATCGAGCGGTAGCTCATGGCCCGGGCATCAACTCATGGGACATCAGTCCCCCGGTGGTCTGAGCCGCCGTCTAAGACGGCGGAGCTCCCCATCGCCCCCCTGTGCTCGACCCCGGTCTGGTGGCGAGGCCCTCGGCGCGGTCTAACCATATGCCGGGTGGTTTGCCGTGGGGCAAGGCCCAGCTAGGAGCCAGCGAGCGGGCCTCGACTTGTCGACCTATGCCATGTACCCGAAGGAGCAGAGAGTAGGGGGCCAATTTTTTACAGCCTCTCTTACGTTTTCTCAGTAATATTTGTTAGTTTCATACATTTGTATTCTATTAGTTCTATAAGATTGGCCAGTTGTCTAGATGCGATGGGCTGTTAAACTACATAACCTACATCTAGTGGAAATAGCAGAAAAATGATACACCTTCCATACCACCTAAAAGACAAGAATAAAAGGACCTTCAGAAGCACTTTTTTTAGATTGGATTTACAAATATTGATTAGGTAGTATACACAATTGCTGGCTGTGCGCCACTGCACCTTAGATCTCCTTCCTATACCTATCCATAAAGGTAATATTGAGGGAACCTTTTGCCACACATTGCCTAATTAACAAAATAACGGCACAACTCGAAAATAATTCGAAACATTTTGTATTCATTAAGACTGTCTTTGTGAAAAAAGCTTTTTGTTTTGAGCCTCTTTTATATTTAAGAAATGACATGGACACTATAATCGCAATATTTGCTAGGATACGTCTAGAAAGAATGCTGTGTTCTTTTATCCCTCCGAATGAACAAACGTTTCAACTTTTGCATTTAAAATATTAGAAGGTTAATTAAAATCTAATTTACTCGCCGTCTTCTGAAGCTGTATGTGACACAGTTTAGGTTCATAAGTTTTGATAAGCAATTTCTGTTAATAAAAGTCAACTAATCCGATTTTGTGGGGTGATTTATGATCTAAAAATGAGGTTTTATATTTCACAATAAATTTCTCAGCGGAAGAAGAACAGGTATATGCCTAGTAACAGAGTTTTGTTGTGTTTGATGGTCCAAGTGACTACTTTTTAGGGTTCCGTAGCTAAAGGGTAATAGAGTCCCTAACTGCCCAGTGCCCACTGACCTCTACGCTGGACTGTAGGTTGTCATCCAAAAAATGAAGCCAATTTGAATATCGCCATCTTGGCGCTGATGGCACTGGTGTACGAAAGTGATCGTCCACGTAACTAATATTACAGATGTATTTGTAATGTCAAATACAAGCAAGAAACGTCAAATTTAGTACCCATACCGTTCGATGGGCGCTTCAAATCGGCACAAGAAACATTTGTCAATTTAGTAGAAGTATACAGTCCAGCGTATTGAAATAATAGATGTCAGTGTAATTGCCGCACTCAGAGACGTCAATTAACGATAATGAGTACTCAATGTCAAAAAATTACAATTGAAAACTAGTCGCTATTATTGCCTGGTCTAGATTTAAATGAAATTTACATTAAGTACACATAAAAGTTAATAGATGTCTCTGAGTGGGGAAGTAAGACTCAGGTGTCCGTCCGTTCGTCTGTCCCCAGGCCGTATCTCATGAACCGTGATAGTTAGACAGTCGAAATTTTCACAGGTGAATTATTTCTGTCGTCGCTATAACAACAAACAGAATAAAATAAATATTCCAGTGGGCCTCCCATACAACGCACATAATTTTTCTATTATGATACGGAACCCGGAGTCCAACTCGCACTTAGCTTTTCTTACATGACATTACACTTGGTTTTTTTTACATTTATGCAACAACACAGTGATAAGGGAGCTCGATAACGCAGAGGTTTTGTGCGCTCAGCCTGTTATTGCGCAAACAAAGTAATGTTCGCTAAGGCCGGTCATTAGACGGGTGTCCATAAATAAATTATCTCGAGTTCCTTCGTGCTTCGGAAGGCACGTTGCATCTGCAGTCGTTAATACCAATCCGCACTGGGCCAGCGTGGTGGGTTATGGCCAATTATTTTAATGGTTCTTATTGACTGTCAACATCAAACTTATTTTTAATACGGCCGCCTTGGTCAAATGCTCAGATTGCTGGGTATTGGCCAAGAGGTCCCGGGTTCGAATCCTGGTAGGGGACTTTGTGATGACCACAAATGTTTGTTTCCGAGTCATGGTTGTGTGCATATGTTTATGTAGTATATTTTCAACATTTATATACATAATTATATTAAAAATATGTCCGTCATCTAGTATCCATAACACAAGTGCTTAGGCTACTTACTTTGGGCTAGATGGTAGGTGTGAGTGTAAAAATATTTATTTATTTATTATTATTATTTATTATTTTTGAAATCCGAACGCTTCTGACAAACTTTTTACGTTGTTGCCAGTACAATGCCTCAGGCCAAGGCATTCTGTGTTGAATGTTGACTCACCGCATCGCATAACAGCATTTTAAGTCTTTTAAGCCGCAGACCTAATTTCGGAATAGGGCTCTTACACACGTAATAACACAAGAGACCATTACCATGACTTCGAATATATTCTAGAAATGAGACGGTTGAAATTTTTTTAAAGCACGTTGTCACGTTTTTGTAGACCAGCAGGTGGACAAAATCTCCCCAGGCAAAAGAAAATATTTAAATATTTTCCTCTCGCTCTAACTCCCACTAAATCCCAAGACAAAACACTGTCAAGTGGTGGAGATATATTTTGTCCACCTCCCGTGCTAGACCTACAGGGGAACACTCGTTTCCACGATACATCATGGCTTCCTCGGAAGGGAAATTCGGCAGGAAAAGGTTTTTCGTGCTCAATATTAAATACGTAATAAACAAAGTCGGTTGTAATACCAATACAACTAAACTTTATTTAATTTAATATGTAATAAAATTTTATTTAATTACCAGTTTGTTACATTTTATGAACGGTGGTTATTTGCTGTGTGGTGACGGCAGAGTGGAATACAATAATTGTTACCACTCCCAATCTCTTCCTTTGGGTGTTGTACAAGGCGACTATAACATTTTTAACACTACCCAATTACCCATTACCTACTACGACAACGTTGAAATGAAAATAATGTCATATTTAGTTGAAGGTTTTTATATGAACATTTAAAAGAGGCACTGGCGACAATAAATAATATAATTTATTACTTGCAATGCCGTCTATGCTGGCCTGGGAGCGAACAAATAACGTAGAATAGGCCAGCCCCAACTCATCCCATGGGTGTCGTAAAAGTCGACTAAGGGAGATTGCCCGGTGTAGACCAATAAGCACCTTGGGGCACCCGAATGGTGGAGGGCAAACCACCAACCAGCGTACCCAAGGTGGGTTGGTGTCAGGCAGGCGGCCGGCTGTAAAACCTAAGCCAAAACCTTGAGCAGTATGGATTGGAATGTTGTCATTCTAATCACTCTCTCCGTTCATGGGTCTCTCGACATGGTCCGTTCCGTCTCTTTTCTATACATTCATTCATCACTAGCACCTTTACGGTGGGATGGATGATATGAATCAAAAGGGAGTGGATGGCTTGATGACGTCTGACATATGAATGGAAGAGGAAACATACTGCGCCGACCCCAGATAGACTGGGAACAGGGCAGGAAGAAGAAGAATTTATTACTTGCAATGTAATTAGTTAGGATTTGTTTGATAATTTAAATAAAATTATACACTATTCGATTTTAATTTTAACTTTTTTTATATAAATGTTAGAAAAATTAGTACAAAGATTTTGGTGGTTAGAAACGGTCGAACGATCGCACGGTATTTGTAAAAATATCTGCTTTGGAATGTTTGAAATTTATTTCTACATTGCGAGGGTACCCGTTGGCTTACAACGTGAAGTGTAAAGGTTAGAAGAATTTCGGCAAGTTAATTAGTGTCTTGGGTGGCCGAGCGGTCAGGCACCTGCCCGGATAGCAGCGGACGCGGGTTCGATTCCCGCCTCAAGATCATAATTTTTCGAAATTATTTTTCTAACCACCAAAATCTTTGTATAAAATTATACTTCAAAAAATTACTCTTCATGCGGAATTAAAACATCCATCTGTTTCAGACGTAATCACTAATTAATTCCGTTTTTGTCTACTTCTTCACTGTTTCGGTCTGCGTCACTTTAGCGTGTTTTTAAATTAAAAAAACTTTAAGACTAACGAATGTAGTTGTTTATTCTGAAATAATGCTAAAATTTTCTTGTAACAAAGTCTCACGTGCAACCATACGGAACCACAAGAACCTGTTTCGAACCACCAACGACGTTCATAATGAAGACATTTGCTTCAATAACTGACCATTAAAACTGATATACAACAAACACCGAGCATTACGAAACCCGATCCTTGCACACCACGATAGAGACGTTTTTACTTTGCGCTCTATTCAGCTTTGACAGTTAATTTTTTAATTCCACCCGACCATAGATAAAATATTGCATTCTAATTAGCTCGCTTCGTTTTTCTAAAATTTTTAATGCGGCCTCCATCGATTTGAGCTTCACGAATTCGAATTACGAACTTAATTATGAAATATCCGAGGGAAACTTCAAATGAAACTGAGTTTTGTTAGTTCTTTCTTAGAGGCGACTTTTCATTGACTCCATGTTTACGTCTAAGCATAACTTTTGAGTGAGTAAATTAAATTGAATTTTCCTACAACGTCTTTTAGGGTTAATTTTCGATTGCCAAACTTAATTGCTTATAATTGGGCGTATAAATTTTAAATAGGTAATTAAGGGATATGTTTATTTAGGACCACCTTTGTTTTATGAAGCATAAGAGGCCGATTCGACACGGAAGCCGATTATGTTGATTTTATAAATCGATTGGCATCTCGGCATTACAACCGAGTATTCGTCATATTATCTTTGTCATGTTGACTAATAAATTATGTGGTCTATATTTATGCTAATAAGACTCACTTTAGCAGGAATACAATTTTGGGTTCTATCTCTTTTGTAGTTAAGAAGCGGTATTGTATAAATGGATATTTTTGCAAAGTAGCTCATAATATTATTAAAATTTCTTACGCTCACATTTATCATCTAGGTAGCATAAGAACCTGTCTTATAGATAGATGACGGACAAATTTTAATAAATATTATAATGATATAATAATGAAAATTGAAAATTATACTTCATAAAAACTATGACTCGAAAGCAAATCTGTGTTGATCGCACTAACTGTTGCCCCTTACCAGGATTCAAACCCGGGACCGGCCGTCAGATACCGACCGCCCACATAAACCTAGCTTAGTATTATAATTATTATATCCTGTCCTACCCCATATACTAGGAAACAAGGGGAGAAAACTGAACACCCTGGTGTACAGTCTTCTTCTCACATTTGATTGGGGGTGGTGACAATTGTATTCTGCTCTCCCGTCACCACAGGGCATAGCTATACCAATATAGATATAACCGATATCTCAATAATCGTAAGCTTAATTTAGTTAACTTAAGTACTAAATAACTTCGAAGCCTCACAATATAACCACTGCCCAGGTTAACTTGAACGCAGATATTATCAGTTTATAGCCGAGATAATTATAAGTAATTACTTAATGCTATCATCTATCTTGATTGGATTAGTGAAGTAGGCGGTATTGAGCCAGGCGTTTTTATGGACCTAGACTGAGCTGAGGGGCTTTTATGGCATTTACTGAAGTTTTTAATGCTTCATCAGTATGTAATGTTACAGGCAATTTAAGAAGTTCGATCACTATAAATAATGACCGGTCTGTATATACATAACGCCTGCACGTTGCATCTCAATGCCATACTCGGAAAGGGTATATAAGAATAGGTCACGCAACTACTTTAGTTAACGAAAAATGGTTCAGAAAAGTACCAACTTTTCTTGACAATACTCTTCAAACACGAAAAGTTGACAAATCCATGAGCAGAGCATCTTCTGAGGGGATCTGTGATATAAGCCATCCTAAAGTATAAATTCTTTATTGGAAGGAGAACAATAAACATTAAGAAGTTCTCCACAGTTAGGTTACTTTTAATGATTAATTTTTTTAAACTTTATGTCTGGTGACATAATATTGATTTATTGGCGATCTATTTAAATTTGTTTGGTTATATACTACCTAATATACTATTAAAAATTAATAACAATCATTATTTCTGACACTCACACCTTTCATCTAGCCCAAAGTGAGTAGCATAAGCTATTTGTGTTGTGGATACTAGATGACGGATAAATTGAAATATTAATAATAATTATATAATAATATAAGCATTGAAAATATACTATATAAACATATAAATAACCATGACTGGAGAACATACTAATAACTGTGTTCATGAGAAACATTTAAACATAATACTGGGTAAAGGCACCCAGTATTCGAACACGGGATCTTTTAGTCATAGCCAGCGATCTCACCATTCGACCAAACCAACGGTTCAGTAAGGACTTGGCATATGATTTTTCTATCATTGCAATCTCTATGCAAGTCGTCTCACTATCTTCGATATTGTAGCGGTAGGCTGGTAGAGTTTCTAATCAACAAATAAATAGCGCGGAAAGCAATAAAAACTTCAAGTCTCCCCAGAAAAAGTATCTTGTTCTGAAACTTTTTATTCCCCATTCAAAAAACCATTCCTCCAAAAGTTTTTCAATGTCGACAAAAAGTATTAATTTGGCCAGCTATACGGACTCCGCGGTTCGATTTTGTTTTTTTTTCGTCATTCGCTTAGTCTAGACCTCAATAAAGAGTTGTTAGTAGCCAGATAAGATCGTATAATTACTGTAATGTCTTAATTAGGCAGGCTGTGGGTGGTCTGTGACGTCACGAACGCAACGAACGCCAGAGAATGTACCGCGGGCAGCACGTTATTGTTAGCACATTGGATTTGGCTACCACTTCACGTTTTTTATTGATAGTGAACTTTAATGTAGTAACCATAGGACTCAAAATGCATTGAACTATGATAACAAAAGCAAAAATTATCTCTAACTGCCGCACTCAGAGACGTCAAATAACGTTAATGAGTACTTAATGTCAAAAAATGACAATGCAAAACTAGTAGCTATGTTTGCCGGGTCTATGGTCTAGATTTAAATGAGACTTTTTGACATTAAGTATTGATTTAAGTTATTTGACGTCTCTGAGTGCGGCAGTAAATGCTTTAAATATGCGTATCGTCTAATGAAATAATATTTTCATAGTACCTATGTACCGACTTGTAAAATGAAAATGTTAACTTAACTTAAATTACAAAATATCCCTGAATCATCATATTCGCTCAGCATGTTTCCTCTTCCATTCATATCTGTCAGACGTCTTCAAGTCATCCCCTTCTTTTTTTTATAAGTATAGAAAAGACTAGACTATTTCCGAGAGACCGATATAAGGAAAGAGTTATCGGCATGACAACATTCTATTCCAGCTCCCTGCCTGTCACCAACCCTCTTTGGGTATGTTGTTTGTGGTTCCGGGTGCACCAAGGTGTTTTTTGGTCTCCACCGGGCAATGCCGGGGCTGTCACAAAATAGCAAAATAAAAAGAAACCCCAACAATTAAAATTGTATCGTAAAACATAGATAATAATGTTATAATTTATTAATAAGTGATAATTTGTTATGTTTTGATTTTGTGTAAATCAATTTATTTCCTGATTAAATGTGTCTAATTGTTTTTCTCTTTTGTTTTAGGACGAAGTAAGTACGGGAGCGGCTCACGAAATTCACGTGAGGATATTCCAATTATTTATTTTCAAGTTTTTTTTTTGTTTTGTGTTTATTTTTTAAGTAATGCATGGATTCCTTTAAGGGATGTTTCAGTCACGTCACGTTACTTCTAAAAAAAGTCAATGTATTCACAAAAAAGGGCGTAATTTTTAATAACCTATAAAACGTTTCAAAGAATAGAATTTAATATCAACTGACTGTAACACTATCAAGAAAGGCGCTACTTATTAAAAACGATTCAATTAAGCTACCTATCTAATGTCCAACGATTTCAACGTGATCAATTAAAAAACCTTTCTTTTAAGAAAAAAAAAGTCAAAAAAAAATCTCACAAAAAATGTCAGTGCGTAACTAATGGCCGTCAAACCTTCAAATTAAGAGTGTAAATTACCTTTTTAGTAAAAATTCTTTACGACAAAATTCGACAAAAAAACGCCAATGCCTGCCTAACCCCGTCAAAACATCGAATTAACAGTGTAATGGATGCTATTGAGCGGTGCCAACCGAAAAAAAATGTCTCCAGCTTTCTTTATTGGGCGTTAAAAAAATCGTAGGTCGATAACCCCGATCATCATTCATGACTTTAAGCTGACATAAAAAAAAGTTGTGACAAAAAATCGTCTGATACGCGGTCAGCGTAAGCATCAATGACATTTTTAAATTAAACATAGAATTTAGATGAGGGACTGTCATAAAATTTGTTCACATAATTGATGTTCTTTCTTAGGTAATACAAACGAGCACTAACAATCATACTGCTCAAGGTTTTTGGCATAGGTTTTACAAGATTTTGACTAAGGTTTTGCAGCCCACCGCCTGCCCGTCACCAACCCTCTTTGACTATAGGTACCAAAATATTATAATATAACATTCTCATCTCTGTTGTTTTTTTTTTCAATTCATTCTTTCATTCTCATCTTCTTTTTTCTTTAGTCAATTTTCTTCACAGCGAAACATTCTGAACCATACATGCGATTAGGGAACTTCAAGGCGTAACTTGGAGTATTTTTTCTTTATAAAGGCCTTCGTCCAAAGTTAGACTTGCAGTCTTTCAGCCTAGAAATAGGGGAGAACTTTAGACTTGGTTGAACAATTTTTTTCTTGTTACTAATATTTGTAAATTACTTTAATATTATGTTAAAAAAAAAACAAAATTATTCCGGCAATATTAATAAGTTTATGTTAATAGAACCGTTTGATTTTGACAAGAATAATGTGGTCCAATAAAGCACGTAGCTGAATTTACTTTGCTTTTCCTAATGGATCCAAAGTGCACATAAGATTAATGTATACATCATTTTATATTAATTGAATATTCTTTCAAATTCCAATTACATTTAAATTAAATATTTTTTTATAAAAAACTTTAAATTGACAGGTATTGTCACTTTTTTTTTAAATTAATTGCATCTTTTTTCATAGTAAGTACTACATATAAATGAATGAATGAATGAATTATCATGTAAAACTGAAGGAAAATTTTTAATTTGTGTTCTTAGATTGCTGCAGTTTGATATTAAATTGGTATATTATTTTAGAAATACATAAAAATTATTGATATTGATACTTAAAATAGTTTAGTGCAGGTGCAGTTTGGGTGCAGGATGCCTAGAATTATGTTTTGTATTTTTATAGGCATTTTATGGATAGTCATAACAAAGGCATTTTTATAAACATTTTTATCGATAAATTGCTTTGTGTGTAATGCTTCTTGGCACATGTTGCATAAAATTGTTTGTTTGCATTGTTTTGTTCACATTTTATTGTTTTTTGGTTTGCATTATGATACATACATGTAAGACTTGTTTTTGACTAACTTGATGTACAGGGACGCTTATATTAGAACTAAATAGATACTGGCATGAATAATTCACATTTATCACGAGTCATTGTTTTGTCATACAACCACGTCTCGAAAACAAATATCTGCGTTCAACGAACAAACATTTGCCCCAGCCAGGGTTCGAACATGGGACCTTTAAAACCTCATCATCACCCGCTCTTTAATGTCCCCACTGCTGGGGCACGGGCCTTCCCTATGGATGGAAAAATATAGGGAGGATTGGGCCATAACAAACCACGCTGGCCCAGTGCGGGTTGGTGGGTATTAACGACTGCAGATGCAGCCGGGACCACCGGCTTAACGTGCCTGCCGAAGCACGGAGGAACTCGAGAAAATAAATTTTTGGTCACCCATCCTATGACCGGCCTTAGCGAACTTGCTTAGTTTACGCAATCGCAGGCCAAGCGCGTTATGCCACTGAGCTAGCGTACGAACAGCATTAAAACCTCATGAGACATTTATAATCACTCACCTAGATAACGCAGTGGTTGTAAAACACAATGTAAAGGCCGTTAGTGCTCTCGTCAAACGACCAACCCGCAATGGGCCAGCGTGGTGGTTATGCTACATTCTGTCTACAGTCTTCCATCCATAGGAAAGGGCTGCGTCCCAGTAACTCACTTAGCTTGAACAGTACGTGTTGGCTCAAAATGCATGTAAATTTATAATTAAATTATGTCCCTTTTCATTATCACCACCACCAGCCACTGTATGTCCATACTGCAAAGCACAGGCCTTTCCTATGGATGGGATAATATAGCGAGAATGGGCCATTACCCCCACGCTGGACCAATGCGATTTGGCGGGTATTAAAGACTGCAGATGCAGCCGGGACCAACGGCTTAACGTGCCTTCTGAAGCGGGAGATAATTTTTTTAGTGAACATGACTTAGTTTTACGCAATCGCAAGCCGAGCGCACTAAGCCACTAGGCTATCGAGTTTCTCATGTACATTTTATCGTCATTACTATCCGGTTAAAATATCTGTAGACCTGGCGTTGATGTCGTCACGTGGACGCTCCTGTGCGGTGTGTAAAAGAAGTATCACTATTAACTTCGATTTCTTTTTCTTGTGGCGTTCGTTGTTATTAATTACTAGTGAATGTTTTAAAGGTGTTACGTTGGGAATGGGGAGGGCCTTCACATTCTAGCCAAGGCAACAGATATTTTAACCGAGTAGTATACGTATTATATTCCACTACAGCACGTTAGTTTTAATGTAAGCCTCCGCATACTGCACGAACAGAAGACAGCAAAGAAGACACCGCCCTTCAGGCGGTCGGTGAAATATTTTGACCAATTTTATAAAATGGTTGCGCTGAGCGCGCGCAGGTGAATTGGTTAAGATATTGCATCGTCTGCTTGACTGGGAATCACGTCGGGGGAATGGTGCTTTGTGTGTGTGTGTGTGTTTGCGTGTTTTTGTTTTTAAAAATGGTGGCTTTATGTGTTTTTTTGAATTTACTCCTGTGAATAACACTGTTTTAATTGTTTTAACCCTTTTTTTTCCTTGTTGGTCTAGAACAGATTGTTGAAAATTGCACACATACATAACATATCCCCGAAGAGGTAGGCAGAGGTGATAACTTGTAATAGTTGGCGAGGCTATTGCCATCTATCGGGCACATGAAATCGCAGGATGGTATAAGAGGAATGCTGCTGCCCATTACTCATAGCTATCTTTACTCTTAGTAGCTTTGTACGACACCATTTCATTAGGTTTTTTTGTCAATGGTAGGTATTACGTCGTATGAATAAAAAATAGAGACGGCTTAAAGATTTTTTACGCCTTGTGGTGAGGGCAGAGCAGAATACAATTGTCACCCATTTCTCCCGCGGGTGTTAAAAGCGACTAAGGGTGAAGATAGCTCTGGTGCCACCTAGCAATATACTGCTATTTACGTGCTCATTAGATGGCAATAGGGTTACTTAATAGGAGTATTACAAGGGAACTAACATAATTGGCGAAACGTGGGTGTTAATTCACCCTGCCTACTTCTTCGGGAATGAATAGACTTGATTACGTATGTAAATTGTATATAGTTAATAATATGTGCAGCTTAAAGATTCATATTTTGTTACTGAATCAGTTTCTTTTTCTTCAAAAATGTTATTGTTTTGATTTTGCACCATTTTGTTTGTCGCTTGTTGTTTAGTACCTTTACCTAATTGATTGTTTTAGTCTTGTAAAGTTTTATTAATTTTATTAGTTTGTATTAATACAGCTTAAGTCTTATTGTATACCTATCGATTTATTATTGCAGAAGTCACTTTACTTGTCAAACGTTTGCTTGCAATAGAACTAGTAGTATCTACGGAAAATTTCTAAAAATATAATCATTATGTTTTACCGCAATTTGCCAATTTATTAAACTAGGCGGCATGTATAGTATATTTTGTGCTTTTTAGATCCGTATTTTTCACGTTTATTGTTAATAATAATTAAGGAAAAAGAAAAATACGCCAGAGAAATTTCACCACTCGAGTTTTATATAGGCTGCCGCCCATGGGGCCTACCGCCTAACTCGATTGCTAAAGCAAAAGCTATAGTTTATGACGTCATACTGTAATTTCGCAACAAATGTACCTAAACTATCAGCGATAGACTATTCGATTTTAATTTTAACATTATATAAATGTTAGAAAAAATAGTACAAAGATTTTGGTGGTTAGAAAAAGAATTTCGAAAAATTATGATCTTGAGGCGGGAATCGAACCCGCGTCCGCTGCTATACGGGCAGGTGCCTGACCGCTCGCGCGATTGACCCGCGGACGCGGGTTCGATTCCCGCCTCAAGATCATAATTTTTTCGAAATTCTTTTTCTAACCACCAAAATCTTTATCAGCGCTAGCTTTGAACGAATGATCACCGAATGATTTTGTATGAATTTGGAAAGAAAATCCGTACCGCCTAAACATTCAAGGTGGTTGCTAGCAAAATTGATAGCCGTAAGCAATGCATTGCTTTAAATTTATCAGCAATCGAGTTAGGCGGTAGGCCCCCTGATCGGAATATTTATTCGATAATTTTACATCTTTTTTCTTTTTTCCTAATTACAAAGAAATATACCTAAATAGTGTTTAAATAAAAATTATGTTTAACATTATAAATAAGATATTCTTAATATCTTTAAACTTTTTGGTTCTAAGTAAAGAAGAATTAGACAATGTTGAGTAAAAATATCACCGATTAACACTGAAAATATATAAAATAACCCGCATAATTATATTTCTTCCTATATATCGTCAGAGATTATTATGACGTCCACTATTTTGTTCTCCATGCATTGTATTTAATTAACGTCCGCAAAATATCTTCATTAATTACTGTATTCTATTACTGAGCAGTTTACAAACAAAGAAACATTATTTATGTTGATTTGCATCTAAGTGCGTAGCGGGTGCGGCTGTGAATATAGCGGGTTAGGTGTTTAATACATTCATTAAACATCGTAATAACTAATAATTAACCGTCATTAAAAATAATGCGTGTCTATCATGTATCGTCTTGGCAAACTTACGATTTCTTATAGTCGTATATTATACACGGTGAGCTTTTTTTTCGGGTCAGTATGGGGAATTTCTAAACTATAAGAGATAGAGAAAAACTCTTAGGAACCGCGATCTTAATTTTAGATAAAATACTAATGTTAATTTTTTTTGGTCGTCGCCGCCGTGTGGTGACGGCAGAGTAGAATACAATTGTCACCACCCCAAATTTCTTCCGTGGGTGTCGTATAAGGCGACTAAGGATAAATTAGTGATGAGGAATGGGCAGCAGCGTTTCACTTATGCCACCTAGCAATAGTACTGCAACTTTTGTGCCCGATAGGTGGCAATAGGCTCGCCACCTATTACATGGGACCTGTGTGGGTGCTAGTTTACCTCTGCCTACCCCTTCGGGGATATAGGCGTGATTGATCGAGTATGTATTAAAACTAATGCGTTTTAATCATATTGGCAAACTTACGATTTCTTATAGTCGTATATTATACACGGTGAGCTTTTTTTTCGGGTCAGTATGGGGAAATTCTAAACTATAAGAGATGAGGTATCTAAAAATCACTTGGTAGTGGTAGGTAGATTTCAACACATTAACCGTTTAATAAAGTATAGATAATCTAAAATACATTTTGCTTATATAAATTTTCTCGGAAATAACTAAACAACTTAAGAATATAATGCTTTTGAATGAATTTAATTTAAAAAACAATAGGTAATATAAATTTTCTCTGTAATTACTAAACAACAGAGACATAATATGCTTTTGAATGAATTAAGTTTAAAAGACAATATGAGCACTAGTTTTCTTGGTAAACGTTCCCGCTACCTCTTCAGTCGCCGCTCGGTACCGAGCCACAGCTCGGCAATTTCCATTAACTTCTTACTTCTAAAACGATAGTATTACATTGTCGGCCAAACAAATTTATTCCTTCTGAGCCGGTAGTCGGAATGAGTAGCCAACTATATGTTTCGTATTAAATTTCTAATGGGCCTTATTTCTGAAAGTAATTATGCCAAGATTAATAAGTAGCTAACTGTTTACTTAGATTGTTTTTCTGTTAATGATTTTCGGTTTGAATAGGAAGATTCATGACGACATGCTTGTTTCCGTCGGACAAGAGATGTCAAGCATTGACGTCGGTTATTTTTTTCTATGAGATACAGTTCCGTTTCGCATGGGAGTCGTAAAAGTCGACTACAGAAGATCGGGCTGTGAATACCAATAATCACCTCAAGGCACCCTAATCGTGGAAGGCAAGCCATTAACAACAGTATACCCAATGAGGGTTGGGGTCAGGCAGGCGGCCGCCTGTGAAATCTAAGCCAAAACTTTGTGCAGCAAGCATTGGAATGCTGCCACCCGTCAGTTCAGCGGTCTCTCGACATAGTCCCGTCCTGCACTTTTTTCGACATTTATTCTTTGCTAGCACCTTTCCGGTGATCACACCAGAGATCCTTTCATATCATATCATCCAAGAAGATGATATTAATTAAAGCGGATGTGTCTCCGTATTATGTCAGCCGATTTCAGTTGCTTTGGTCTACCCGTCTCTCTCACTCGTTGAGAATAAAAGCAAAGTGTGAGAGTGACGGGTAGACCAAAGCAACTGAAATCGACTTACATAATACGGGGTCTGATAGCAAGATGACGTCTGACCGATATGAAAAACCAGATAACCTGGAAACAGGGTAAGAAGGTGATGATGAGATAAGGATGAAGTACTGGAATAAGCATTACTTTAAAGCTCGTTCCGAATAAGGTTTGGCAATAAAAATACAGGACGTCGCGAGTTTGACTGGAATGTAGAAAGGATTTTAAAAAAAACTACTATTTGAAAATAAATTGCACAAACGGTGGACATAAAGCTAAAACCAATATCTTCCATAATAATTATATTTTTGTCGGTTCAATTTAAAAAATAGAACTAATTACCAAATATAAAACAGTATTTCTCTAAACAACAATGGAAGGTTAAGGTTAAGTTATTAAAATAATAAAAAAGGTCGACTTTTGAAAGTTGTTTGCTGTTAAATAACCATATTATTATAAATAAAATTTCTACCATCCTTGATCAGAAGTGCCGTACCAATAGTCTGATCAAAAGAGAACAATATATGTGATATGTGATGATCTGTCATGTCTGTACACAGGTCCTCGCACCAGAAGACCCAAGAAACCACCCGGAGATACCGGCCCCACGGACGAAAAACGACCAAGGACTGCGTTTTCTGGGCCACAGCTCGCGAGGCTAAAGGTAATAAAATTAAATAACATCTGCGGAAAATATAAATAAATCTAGAGACTTGAAAAAAAAATTATGTAAAAAAACTGAAGAATTTATAAAAGTATTTGAGATTTTTAAGAAAATCTGGAGAACGTATAAAAAAACTAGAGAATTCATAAAAACTTTTGTGTAATTAATGAAAATTTTTATAAATTAAACGGGGAAAATGATAACCAAATCTGGAGAAATTATAAAAAAGTGGAGGAAGCATTCGATACCTCCAAAATGCTTAGTAATTGAATTGAAATCTCTATTCTTATCTTACTTAGACCATTTTTAGTGGATTTGTTTTGACTTTGGTTATTACAGCCAGTAGCCTGCCTGACACAAATCGTAATCCCAATAATCTTAAATACTTTGATTTTTGGTCTTCATTGGGCAATATCCATTAGTCAACTTTAAGGGGAACCTCGTGGGTGGGGCTGGCACATCCTCCGTTACCTTCCGCTCCTAGGCCAGCGTGGACTATCCCGAGAGGTTAATCTCTCAATTTTCTTCGCAGCACGAGTTCGCCGAGAACCGGTACCTGACCGAGAGGCGTCGGCAAGCGTTAGCAGCAGAGCTGGGCCTGGCGGAGGCCCAGATCAAGATCTGGTTCCAGAACAAGCGAGCCAAGATCAAGAAGGCGTCGGGACAGAGGAACCCGCTGGCCCTACAGCTCATGGCGCAGGGCTTGTACAACCACAGCACAGTGCCCCTCACGAAGGAGGAGGAGGAGTTAGAGATGAAGGCGAGGGAAAGAGAACAGCAGAACAGATGCTAAGCTTAGCTGATAAACTTGTAACTTGGAATCTTTTATTTGACGCTGATTGTACAACTGTTTCTTCTGTTGATGTCAGTGTTTGGTTGTCTGTTGTTTTTAGAAATATCCGTCCAGCCTGGCAAGCATGACCACCGGACGCGATAATGATATAGCCATTTATCGCTTTGAACTGTCCTATGTCCGAACCCTACGGATATTTTGACAGTTCAAAGCGATAAATGGCTATATCATATCATGTTTTGGTCATCATCCTAGCCGGGCTGGTACACATGAAGACGAAAAAAGCACAGTTCCTTTGATAAAGAAAGTAGCTTTGTCGTTCGATGTTCAGAAAATCGGTAATAAAACAATTTTAATTGATTTGAGAGTAATAGTAGTTTAGCAGTCTAGAGGTTTTTGTGGACCGATTTAAAGCACCAACCACAGAATAGATTTTTTTTTTACTCTGCTGTATTCTGTATGTATCGCTAATGATCGGTGAATGGATAAATTTTCTTCTGCATTTGATTTTCGTTTTTGTTTTTCATCTCTGTTTGGGTGGAATCTGAAACAGAATATTTGAAAGCATTTTATGAATTCAATCTCAAATTTAATGAAGCACGATTGCGATATTTTGTTTTATTATTACAATTTAGAACTTATAGAAATAATGTCGATTTGTAGTCTCGTTTTGGCAGAGAAAGTTCTTATAATACGATATCGATCGAAGATAGTGATTTTTTATAACGATGAAGTTTTTATGGGTCATTAATTGTATTTAACAGACTATTTATTACATTTTCAGAACCAATCCTAATATTTCCCTATTAATAACTTTCTGTAGTGAGTATTAGTGAGAGTATTAATACCTACAACATTTTTTGTATATTTATTTGGTATTTTCTTTAATTGTTTTTCAAAAATAACTATTGTTGTTGGTTTAGTGATAAGTTTTTCGTTCTTGTTAATTCGTTCTTAATCTATTGCATTGTAAAGGCTGCATTTACGCACCGTATCAGCCGTTAGCTAGACGGCCGACGTGTGTGGGACTCGCCCGACTCAAGATCGAGTCGGGAATACGCCACTAAACCACTCCGGTGTCCCTCCAGCCCTTCTGGCGGGGAGAGTCTGGGGTCTGCCGCGAGGCAATTCACAGTCTCTCCCCAGGGCCTCCCGGCTTACGCCGGGGTCAGCGCCGAGGAGGGAATGTCCGGAACACTGGACATCCCCCCAGACGGGGTGGCCTGTGCAATGCACACACGGGGGCTAACCCGAGTGTGCAGGGCACTCTTGTCGGGCCTAAGGAGGACGAAAAAGGGCTACTTCAACTTATCAGTTTTTGAGAAACCCTTATCATACAGACAATTGCAATATATTAACTGGACGTAAATGAAAAATGTAAAGACTCTCAAATTTAAGGGCATCAAATAAAATTTTTCGAAAATATTTAATATAAAAATGGACTTCGTAAATAATTGTATTCCTCGAACTCATTTTCATTCAATTTTCTTGTCATAAACTTAATTAAATACTAAATAACTGTTAAAATTTTAATGAGTCGGAAAAAGTGACGTATTTTCTTGTTCAACTTTATGAATCTTTTCATGGTTGTTGTATGATGTATGTATGTATTATGTATATATTATTGAATTACATTATCATGTGTTACTTACACAGCTGACTAGATAAACGCTTCTGTTAATATTGCCGATATTATGAAATTATAATATTAACTAATATTTAATTTAAAAAAGAGGTGTTTAAATAAAAAATTAAAACTTCGAAAACTTTCGAAGTAGGTATCTCCCACACGATTGTATAAAGTCCGATCTATTTTAAAATTAATATTGTAAATAAATTTTAGCGATTAATTATTAATGGACAACAAAATAGTTAAGTTATTTATTGTGCAATCTAGCAGTATTAGTTGGTAATGTATTGGTTGCAGCTTGAAGAATTTATTGATGTGGTCGGCGAGTGTGCGTAGCAAAAAGAATTCTGAACTAATCGACGGTTATTGCACGAAGTTGAATACCACTTACTTTTTACTACTTAGTTTCGACTTCGGAGCCCTTAATTTGAATTACGTTTATTGGTGCAACTGTTTTATTTATGAGATTAATTGCTTGCAACATTTGTCAAAAAAACAAAGTTTCGGTGTAGATTTATTTTTATTTAACTGTGTTAGAAATTGTGTGTTGAAAAGTCCGATTCCAAAAACTGTGACCCAAATGCGAGTCATGGCATCAGACTAGTGTTGTCAAGTAGAAAGTCCATGACCCATATCTGGGACGTTCAGGTTTAAGATTTGAGAGAGTACAAGGACACAATTTTGTATATTTCGGGAAGAAGAGTTATATTTTACTCGCAAATGTCCCAATAGATTCTTCGAACTGTTGTCAGTAGATAAAAACAGAGAAACGTAGGGATTTATATAAAAAAAGATCTGAAATAATAAAAAGTTTTAAATAAATCGTTGTTTGATTACACGCTTACCTTACACCTCGAATTGTATGTTACACATACGTATCGCCTACTATTCTGAAAGACCTGTGCTCAGCAAAGACTTACAGGTTATTTAAAAAATGAAGAGAAGTACGAAAATAATTTGCTAATAAAGTACCAGGCAGTCATAGCCTTGAATTAGTGAACGTTGATTGCATTGAATTCAACAAGCCTGCCTATCTTTCTGTATACCATAAAGAAATATAGATTCATGTATTTCTCTCGCTCCCGCACTAATACATCCATACGAAAGACACAGCTATTGATGATCCCTAGATGAGTGGCAGAAATATTTTTTTATATTGGTCTAACGGTGAGATAAATCCTGGCAAGGTTTGCAGCATTTCTGAAACATTTTCATATTTGAAAAAAAAGCAATAAAATTTAATTTGATCCGTGTTTAAAATGTAAATTTGTTCCGCCATCATTGTAACTGTCACTCCCTTACTCCGCCAACCTTTAAAGGAACTTACCCTCCGAATTATAAAAAAAAAAAACAAAAAAAAACGATCAAAATTAAATTTCCTCCCCGGGAATCGAAACGGCGTTCCCGATTCGAGACGCCACAAGTATTCCAATAAAGATCACCCTGTGTGTGTTTGGGCGCGCGAGCGTGTTGAATCAAAGGGTGAAAAATATATCAGAAATTGTAGAAAATGTAGAGTAAGTATTTTAGGTTGGGTAAAAGCCTGGTCAAAAGGTCAGACGTCATTAAGCCATCCACTCCCTTTTGATTCATATCATCCATCACATCGGAAAGAACTCGCACCTTTTATAGTTAATGAATTTATAGAAAAGAGACGGAATGAACTATGTCGAGAGACCGATGAACGGAGAGAGTGATTGGAATGACAACATTCTACAGCCAGCCGCCTGCCTGACACCAACCCTCTTTGGGTAAACACACACACAAAATGATCCAATTTGAGGTCCTATTACATGAAACCCATGCTAACATAGTTGGCGTTATGTGGGTGTGATAACACCTCTACTCCTTCGGGGATAAATAAGCGTGGTTTATGTATGTCTGATCATCATACAACAATACTTTTAACGTAAGTCCCTCCAAAAGCAGATAATAGACACAAAAAGACCAAAGCGACTCAGCTACGTCTGCTTAGTGACATTAGACACGGAGTTGGATTACTCGATCGATCCGACAATAAAATGTCGGTAGAAAAAAACAGTTAATTTAAAAAGAAGGCGACAGCGAGCCTCGCGTGCCTTCAACTGGCGGTGGAGTTACATGCGTCAGTGTGAAAATGTTCCAAAATTTGGAAATTTTATGGCTGTTGTGGCGGACACTTTTTTCTTTTAGAATAAAATATGGATCTAGAATGATAAACACAAAAAAAAACTACATAACCGTATCAAACAGCTATGATACGAGAAATACACAAATTATTGCACCATACCAGGATAAGTACCCGGGACACCTTAATTTACAGCCAGCCCGTTTAACCGTAAACTAAGTCCGCAGTCAAAAAATATACCATAACCATAGAGTGTGGTTTCTAGAAGAAAGACTAGAAGTGTAATAGTTATTTGTTGTACGTGAGTGCAAAGTTGTTTTTTAACCGCGTGCTCAATTTTGATGACCGAGCTAGCGAAGGATTCTAAAATTGAATCACGAGCGTAGCGAGTGATTCAAAAATTAGAATCCTGAGCGATAGCGAGGGAATCAAAAGAGCACAAGGTGAAAAATCTTTGCACTCGAGTGCAACACGTAACTTTTCATTCCCCCCAACGAGGAAATTGCAAAATACAAAAAAAAATACAATCACAACAGTTTCTGTTTTCACCCAGAAACTTCCACAACACCCTCCCATTAACCTAAACACACTCTCAACACCCACCCAGAAACACCCACAACATTCACACCCGCAATACACACCCATCCACTCAGACACACCCAAAAAACACCCATTCAACCAAAAACACCCATTCACCCAGAAAACCCCACAAAACACCCATTCACCCAGAAACACCCACAAAACATCAATTTATACAGGAACACCCAAAAAACACCCATTCACCCAGAAACACCCACAAAACACCCATTCACCCAGAAACACCCACAAAACACCCATTCACCCAGAAACACCCACAAAACACCGATTTACTCAGAAACACCCACAAAACACCCATTCACCCAGAAACAACTACAAAACACCCAATCACACCCCAAAAACACTCAATCACCCAGAAACACCCACAAAACACCTAATCACACCCAATCACCCAGAAACACCCACAATACTCACCCATCCATTCAGACACACCCACAAAAACCCATTCACCCAGACACACCCACAAAACACCCATTCACCTAGACACACCCTCAAAACACCCATTCACCCAGACACACCTCCAACAGCCACCCATCCACCCAGCCACACCCGCAACATTCATCCAGACACACCTGTAAGTACCTAATAAAAATCACCGTCCCTAATGGAGTTCCGAGACGGTCAATCAGCTTGAGTCAAGCACGCTGACTTTCAGTATGTTTTTGTTCCGTTGCTAGCGTAAACAAATCAAACAGACCTAAAAAGCTTTTAAATGCTTGACTCAAGCATCCAGCAAGCGTGGTAGACGATCAAAATGTTTAAAGCAAGATTGACGCCAAGCTGATTGACCGTCACGGAACTCCTAGGTTTTAACAAATTTATGACGTGAAAAGAAAATGGCGCGCGCAAAGCAAATTACAAAAAAAGTACACCAAGAAGGTTCCGAGTCTGAGTTTTTAACAAATCAAAATAGGTTGCATGACAATTTCGGCACCATGGAGGTAGAAATAAATATGTATAATGATGTTTTGAATTCACAAACTCATTGTACACGATGTTCTAAATTCAAATTTACTTTAACCTCTAGAGGATAAAAACGGCTTTTGCACTATACGGGGTAAATCTTTGTGAGGAACAATGGCTCTCGAGTCATAGTTGTTTAGGTATAAGTTCATCAATATTCATATTTAAAACTTTTATTTTCATATATAGGTTCCTAATAATTAAGTATGTATATTGAAATTGGTCCGTCGCTTAGTATCCAAAACACAAGTGCTTACGCTACTTAATCTGGCCTCGATGTAAGGTGTGAGTGTAAACTACATTTATTAATATTATTAGTTATATTTTTTTTTTACTTTGCCAAAATTCGCATCGATAGAAATTCGCTTAAAGTTGTTGATCATTACATCACAATTCTCTACAAAAATTGTTTGATCAACAACTTTTGTCTAACCTATTTTTTACGATACCACTTACGATTTCAGAGAAAAAGGGAAAATCTGAAATTTTTATAAATTTTTTGTAATCTCATCATTAAATTTTTTAATTTTTTTTTAAATAAAATTTGGGTAATTTTTTTGCAGAAGTAGAATCGAAGGAGATTCTTGAAATTTCATTGGTAATGGTTTATTTGAGGTCTACACAATTTTTCAGCTCTTCAGCTCTAAGCGAATTTTGGCTAAGTTGAATACCTATTTTGACTGGACTATATTAATATTATTATAATGCATTCAAGTTAAAAAAAGACACCGCGCTATGTAAGCCTCCCCTTAGCCACAAGGGGCGGCCCCCGAAATTCTTCGCAGAGTTACAACACTAGCTGTCACTGCAATTTTTACACTCCAGGGGCAATATTTACCCCACTTGCGATGTTGATAATCGTCTGACACTTGATTAACTTTACGGGTACTATAGTGACTCTAGTCCAGGGGTGCTAAACTTGTGGTGCTGGCGATCTACCTCAATAATGGTTAGACTACGATCGATCGACTGTGAGAGGTTGTAAGTATAGGTACTGCAGAATTATCGTCTAGGTAGGGTGCATGCGTGGTATAGATATTAGATTTAGGGCCTGTTTCACAATCGACAAGTAAATTCTAAGTAGCTTACCTCGCAGATCATTTGACAGTTGTAATATGAATTAAATGTCAATTGAACTGCAAAGTAAGCTACTTCGAACTTACTTGTCGATTGTGAAACAGGCCCTTAGACAAATAGTATTGTGCTCATCAAAATAAACTGAACTGCACACCAAATTATTACTAAATGTTCCCCAAATCAGCGATTGTTGCGCATATTATAGTATTTTTGATGCGCATTTTAGGTTTTTTCGTTGGTTAGGTTAGGTTAATATGGTGATCAATTAAATACGAACCTTGGGCCGGAGTTCACCAACACTAAAACATGCGATTATTATAGGCTCGAGTTCACCAAAACGTAAATCAAGCGATTAATTTTAAAAGAGCACTACTTATCGACCGTTTGAGCACCTCTGCTAGTGTTCTAGTGAATTCTAGAATGACGACCTGAAAAGCAAAAGGACACGTGCAATAAGACGTTTCGCTTCTGACAAGGTTCTATGTCGTTGCATGTAGAGTTCTTTGCTGCGGAGTTCGTCATTATTGAAGGCCGTGACGGACAATGGAGTCATCGACTTTATTATTGTGTTAATGATGTATATGATGCAATTAATTAATGCACAATTGCGCAGCAATATAAGTTCATAAGATTGTAAAATTTTTTGATAGCGTCCAACTTAGAGATTTAATTTAAGTCTCAGGCTACAACTTAACTTACATACATTGTTACACTAGTTATAAATGTATGTGGCGGTATAAAAGGTACGCTGCTGCCCATTTCTCACCACTGTTTCTTTATATAGGACCTAGCACCTTTCATAAATAGGACCTTACAAATAGGGCTTTGAAGTGTCTGTTCTTCCTAGAATACCATAAATGCGGGTTAAAATACTACATAGGTACATTACACACAAATAAATCATGCCTATATCCCTGAAGGGGTGGCAGAGGTGAATTAAACACCTACTTTTCGCCAATTAAGTTAGGTCCCATGTAATAGGACGAGCCTATTGCCATCTACCGGGCCATTGCTAGAGATACCACACATAATTCGCGAATAACATGACAACGGCAAAATCGTAATATTGTCGTGTGTTTAGATAAAAACATGTTTTATACCCGCCCTGCCTACTATAATATATCAATCTGAACCGCTATTCCGCTACAACATGGAAGTATTATATTTCGAAAAGAAAAAACAACTAAACAAATCACCCAATCGATCAAATAATTGATTACATATAGATTGGTACAAAAAAGCCAGCCTATTAAATCTACTTCATGTTTTTACATGTCTCTAAATACCAACTGTGAAAACACGGGAAGAAAAAGCTCCAAATCCTAAACACAGGTGTGACTATATGAACTTAATCGTTCGGGGCGAATGACCTTTTGACGTGAAATAAAAATGGCTGACCACCCACGACGCTACTCGCGTTGAAACCTCCACAAATCTATGACCCCTCTTTCGAAGGTGCGCACAGGACTACGGAGCTCTTCGTGAATTGGTCTTGTAGTAACCGAATTGGGAAGAGCTTCCAGTGCGATGTTAATATTCGGGCACAGGGCTCAAGTTGTCGTGGCCATATTTTAGCAACTACATACAATAATATGAGTTTACGTCTAAGGCCACACGCAGGCTTAGTAAACTAATATTAGACCACAAATTTTAGCTCGTTCCATTGTAATGTGTTAGATATTTTTCTTACATTGTCCTCTCGGGAGAAAAACATTAAAACCGCAAACTTACAGAACAATTTCTTTTACTTCGAGAACTTGTGTATGTGCCTTAAAGTTTTGTTAAATGATTTGTTACTGGTGTGTTGGTATAATGTAGAATTCACTTCACGACAAATACCTACAACAATCACTACCCCCCATCTCTCTCGTGGGTGTCAGAAAAGGTAAAAGTGTAAAGACAGCGATGAGTATGGGTAGCGGCGTTCCTCTTATACCACCTGGATATATGCTGCAATTTACGTGCCTGATATATTTACATTTTCATTTATTAGACGACACACTTAACATAATTGGCGAAACGTGGGTGTTTCACCTCTGCATACCTGGGGGCCTACTGCCTAACTCGATTGCTGATGATAGTTATATTGCAATGCACTGCTTACGGCTATAGCAGCCATCCTGAATTTTTAGGCGGCACGGATTTTGTGCCAAATTCATACAAAATCATTCGGTGATCATTCGTTCAAAGCTATCGCTAATAGTGTAGCTGTGCATTTGGTGCGAAATGACAGCATGACGTCATAAACTATAGCTTTTGTTTTAGCAACCGAGTTAGGCGGTAGGCCCCCTGTTCGAGGATAAATAGCTCATTGGAGATAAATAAATTCTATCATCGCTGTCGAGGGATCGGGGTGGTGACAATTGTATTCTGCTTTGCCGTCACAACACAGCTAAAATTTTAATGGCTTAACAGCCACAACTAAGTGAAACTTAGTGATGTAGAGTATTACCAATTTATTCTATTTTGCTGCTCACAATGCTCACAAAGCTGTTCACACAAATATACAAATAAGAAATTATATCGGTTTGGAGAGTCTTGGGGGATACCTATGCCGTCTCTCGGCTGAGACGAATTCTTTTCCCTGCCCTATTCCCAGTCTATCTGGAGTCGGTGCAGTGTGTTTCCTCTTCCATTAATATCAGTCAAACGTCATCAAGCCATCCATTCCCTTTTAACCGACGAAAAAACGGAGGAGATTACTCAATTCGTACCCGTAAGTTTTGATTCATATCATTCATCACACCGAAAAGGTGTTAGTGATGAATTAATGTAATGTAATGGACCATGTCGAGAGACCGATGAACGGAGATAGTGATTGGAATTACCACATTCCAATCCATACTGCTCATGGTTTTGGCTTAGGTTTTACAGCCGGCCGCCTGCCTGACAGCAACCCTCTTTGGGTATGCTGTTGTTAGTGGTTTGCCCCGCTTATTGGTGTACACCGAGCAATCAAGAGTAGTCGACTTTTACGACACCTATGGGATGAGTCGGGGATGGCCTACTTTACGTTATTTGTTCGCTCCCAGGCCAGCATAGAAGACTCTCGGCTGAGACGAATGAATGAAGGAAATTGTAAAATACTAAAAATAGATCGGTCTAGAATAACATATTATCTTGATACGTAAAGGAGGCAACCCTATGGGATCTTGCATCTGCCTGAAAGTCAGTACGGAATCGGAAAACGGAATACAGACACGGTCAGTATGGAAAACGGTGCTAATTCACCCCTGCCTACCCCTTCGGGGATATAGGCGTGATTTATGTATGTATGTACCATGAAATATTGCGGATGGTACGTTTTAAGCATTGGTACAATTGGTACACTAAAACTGTTATCCCAAGGGTATCCCAGTGGAAATGTGCTTTTATATTATTATAACATTCCTCTTTTACTTCTTAACAAAAATTTTTCTATTTGATACTTGAAAATAGAAAATTTTTGTGAAATTCGCAAATGCATTTTGGTGAAATTCGCAAATCCGTGTTGTGTAGGCTGAGAGGAATACAAATTGTCACCACCACCAATATCTCCCGCGGGTGTCGTACAAGGCGACTAACTTCCGCCCTCAGAGGCGTCAAATAGCGATAATGAGTACTACCTACATGTCAAAAAATTACAATTCAAAACTAGTCGCTATTTCTAGGTCTAGATTTAATTGAAATTTTTTGGCATTAGGTACACATTAAAGTTATTTGACGTCTCTGAGTGCGGCAGTAAGGGTGACAACACAAACAGCGATAAGTAATAAGCAGTATCCTCTATAAACAACTGCTATTTACGTACCCGAAAGATGGCAATAGGCCTGCCCCTATGGGACCTGGCCAAATTGACGTAACGTGAGTGCTAATTCACCCCTGCGGGCGTGATAGTAATAATGTGATGCGTAAACAGGCGTGATTTGTGAATGAATAATTCTGACTGCTGTAGTGGGCCTAGCACGACACGTAGACAAAATCTCTCTCCACCAGTTGACAGTAAGTATTTTGTCTAGGGATTTAGTGGGAGGTAGAGCGAGAGGAAGCTATTTTTTTTCCCCCAAAGAGAGGATTTTCTCCACTTCCAGTGCTCGAGGGCTAGATCCGACACGCATAGGTACTCCATAGACAGCTAAGTATATTCGTCTGAAACAAATCTCAACACAGCCCGTTCTCACGGATATCCAAAATTAAAATACGAGCTCCTTCCACAGCCAAAGTGTTTAAAAATCAAGTCAAAATACTAAATAAGACTCAATACGTGGCGCCACGTCACTAACCTTATAAATGACATAACCAAACAAATGAAAATCACACAGATTATCAACACCACGTTACGTTTGCGGTCGGCAATGCGAAGCGTGACTCTTAAGTTTGAAGTGGTAAAGAGCATTTTGTCTCGAACCGAGCACCGAGCGAGGGTATACAAACTTTTGGTGGGAATTAAAAGCGATCGAATGGGATCAATACGAGAATGAATTTTGAAAATAGAATGTGCAAGGCGCCGGGCAATCAGCTATTAGGGCTGTCACTGCGAGAAATTTTGCTAATTAAAGACTTTATAGATATATAACTGACATCACAATGGTTATATTTGCGTAGCATTTGAAAAATTTGCTTGAATGGTTTGCTTGATGGCAATATTGTATCAGTAGTATCAGTAACTCTCATGACAAAAATAGGCAAAACTTTATTTACAAAAAACCGTACTTATTTGCATTCCAAATATACAGGGATCTTTTTAAAACACCAAAACCACCCAAGACTAGAGAGCTAACATTATAAATAACAACGTTTGTTTAATCAGTTTTAATATAATGCAGTACATTGCGTAAAATTAATTATTTAAGTTTTTATTGTACTGTCGTGACATTTATACGTGTATGTTTTCATTCAAAAAATGAGAGGACGACGCTACGCTAGGCCCGCGCGCTGCTTAATACCGATGCAAGTAGGTGTACGTAGAGTTATTGACTTTAAGAGCGGTATATTAAATTAGTATTTATTTTTGTATGAAAGTAAAATCTTTGATTTTTTTTGACATTAGGTACTCTTTAAAGTTATGTGACGTCTCTGAGTGCGGCAGTTAAAGTACCAATCTTAATGCCAAATAAAACTGAAATGCAAATTTACAATTAGGTTTACTAACAAACCGATTAATCGACATTTACGAAGCTGCTACACTACTGCCAACCCTACAGCGCGACCAATCAGCGCGGTGCGCGCTCGGCTATCTATCACCGCGCATGCGTACAAATAAAAATAAATAGCGCGCGAGTTGGGTGGGCGCGAGCTAATATATCAATTTACAATTTTTAAAAACCATAGAGCAGCGGTGCGGTTTTTGTATTAATTGACAAACTGGCCTCTTTGGTCAATGTTTGATGGGAGACTGACTACAAACGGTTGGATTTCAACCGGTTACCGCCTAAAAGAATTATGTTATTGACGAACTTAACTACGTTGACACATGTAGTTCTAAAAAATGGAGCACTCTTTTTGTTCTAGCAACGATCAATAGCTTGTAATATATTGATTCAAGCAAGCAACCAATCTTTGGTAAAATTGACGTAGTAAAATTTTGACCAAATTTCTATTTTTTTAATAATCGTTAACAGCCCATCAAAATACATCAAGCCATCAGTCATCAAGCCATCCATTCCCTTTTAACCGACGAAAAAACGGAGGAGATTACTCAATTCGTACCCGTAAGTTTTGATTCATATCATTCATCACACCGAAAAGGTGTTAGTGATGAATTAATGTAATGTAATGGACCATGTCGAGAGACCGATGAACGGAGATAGTGATTGGAATTACCACATTCCAATCCATACTGCTCATGGTTTTGGCTTAGGTTTTACAGCCGGCCGCCTGCCTGACAGCAACCCTCTTTGGGTATGCTGTTGTTAGTGGTTTGCCCCGCTTATTGGTGTACACCGAGCAATCAAGAGTAGTCGACTTTTACGACACCTATGGGATGAGTCGGGGATGGCCTACTTTACGTTATTTGTTCGCTCCCAGGCCAGCATAGAAGACTCTCGGCTGAGACGAATGAATGAAGGAAATTGTAAAATACTAAAAATAGATCGGTCTAGAATAACATATTATCTTGATACGTAAAGGAGGCAACCCTATGGGATCTTGCATCTGCCTGAAAGTCAGTACGGAATCGGAAAACGGAATACAGACACGGTCAGTATGGAAAACGGTGCTAATTCACCCCTGCCTACCCCTTCGGGGATATAGGCGTGATTTATGTATGTATGTACCATGAAATATTGCGGATGGTACGTTTTAAGCATTGGTACAATTGGTACACTAAAACTGTTATCCCAAGGGTATCCCAGTGGAAATGTGCTTTTATATTATTATAACATTCCTCTTTTACTTCTTAACAAAAATTTTTCTATTTGATACTTGAAAATAGAAAATTTTTGTGAAATTCGCAAATGCATTTTGGTGAAATTCGCAAATCCGTGTTGTGTAGGCTGAGAGGAATACAAATTGTCACCACCACCAATATCTCCCGCGGGTGTCGTACAAGGCGACTAACTTCCGCCCTCAGAGGCGTCAAATAGCGATAATGAGTACTACCTACATGTCAAAAAATTACAATTCAAAACTAGTCGCTATTTCTAGGTCTAGATTTAATTGAAATTTTTTGGCATTAGGTACACATTAAAGTTATTTGACGTCTCTGAGTGCGGCAGTAAGGGTGACAACACAAACAGCGATAAGTAATAAGCAGTATCCTCTATAAACAACTGCTATTTACGTACCCGAAAGATGGCAATAGGCCTGCCCCTATGGGACCTGGCCAAATTGACGTAACGTGAGTGCTAATTCACCCCTGCGGGCGTGATAGTAATAATGTGATGCGTAAACAGGCGTGATTTGTGAATGAATAATTCTGACTGCTGTAGTGGGCCTAGCACGACACGTAGACAAAATCTCTCTCCACCAGTTGACAGTAAGTATTTTGTCTAGGGATTTAGTGGGAGGTAGAGCGAGAGGAAGCTATTTTTTTTCCCCCAAAGAGAGGATTTTCTCCACTTCCAGTGCTCGAGGGCTAGATCCGACACGCATAGGTACTCCATAGACAGCTAAGTATATTCGTCTGAAACAAATCTCAACACAGCCCGTTCTCACGGATATCCAAAATTAAAATACGAGCTCCTTCCACAGCCAAAGTGTTTAAAAATCAAGTCAAAATACTAAATAAGACTCAATACGTGGCGCCACGTCACTAACCTTATAAATGACATAACCAAACAAATGAAAATCACACAGATTATCAACACCACGTTACGTTTGCGGTCGGCAATGCGAAGCGTGACTCTTAAGTTTGAAGTGGTAAAGAGCATTTTGTCTCGAACCGAGCACCGAGCGAGGGTATACAAACTTTTGGTGGGAATTAAAAGCGATCGAATGGGATCAATACGAGAATGAATTTTGAAAATAGAATGTGCAAGGCGCCGGGCAATCAGCTATTAGGGCTGTCACTGCGAGAAATTTTGCTAATTAAAGACTTTATAGATATATAACTGACATCACAATGGTTATATTTGCGTAGCATTTGAAAAATTTGCTTGAATGGTTTGCTTGATGGCAATATTGTATCAGTAGTATCAGTAACTCTCATGACAAAAATAGGCAAAACTTTATTTACAAAAAACCGTACTTATTTGCATTCCAAATATACAGGGATCTTTTTAAAACACCAAAACCACCCAAGACTAGAGAGCTAACATTATAAATAACAACGTTTGTTTAATCAGTTTTAATATAATGCAGTACATTGCGTAAAATTAATTATTTAAGTTTTTATTGTACTGTCGTGACATTTATACGTGTATGTTTTCATTCAAAAAATGAGAGGACGACGCTACGCTAGGCCCGCGCGCTGCTTAATACCGATGCAAGTAGGTGTACGTAGAGTTATTGACTTTAAGAGCGGTATATTAAATTAGTATTTATTTTTGTATGAAAGTAAAATCTTTGATTTTTTTTGACATTAGGTACTCTTTAAAGTTATGTGACGTCTCTGAGTGCGGCAGTTAAAGTACCAATCTTAATGCCAAATAAAACTGAAATGCAAATTTACAATTAGGTTTACTAACAAACCGATTAATCGACATTTACGAAGCTGCTACACTACTGCCAACCCTACAGCGCGACCAATCAGCGCGGTGCGCGCTCGGCTATCTATCACCGCGCATGCGTACAAATAAAAATAAATAGCGCGCGAGTTGGGTGGGCGCGAGCTAATATATCAATTTACAATTTTTAAAAACCATAGAGCAGCGGTGCGGTTTTTGTATTAATTGACAAACTGGCCTCTTTGGTCAATGTTTGATGGGAGACTGACTACAAACGGTTGGATTTCAACCGGTTACCGCCTAAAAGAATTATGTTATTGACGAACTTAACTACGTTGACACATGTAGTTCTAAAAAATGGAGCACTCTTTTTGTTCTAGCAACGATCAATAGCTTGTAATATATTGATTCAAGCAAGCAACCAATCTTTGGTAAAATTGACGTAGTAAAATTTTGACCAAATTTCTATTTTTTTAATAATCGTTAACAGCCCATCAAAATACACCAGAGGAAAATATATGTAACTAACTAATGCAGTATTTCCCGAATTAGAAAATATTTATTTCTTCAACTGCGTCTAAAAAATCACTCTAATCAGTACAAAACTAGAGTTTTAATACCAAAAGTGGGGTTAACCCTAATTAATTGTCGAGATGACTTATGAAGTAATTTAACTCAGAATAAGATTTTAATTTCAACATTCCGTTTAACAAAATCCAAATAATTCATCTCTCTATCACAATGTTGAGCAAACAACAACAAAAAAAAACAATTCTATACGTATGTCAATCGTGCTTGGAGAAGGTCGCCCTAATTGGCTGCACGCCTGTCACGACACCTGTCATGGCCGTCAAACCTGTCATCCTGACGGGGCCTGTCAAAATAGCGCGCTATCTGGCTAATTGATCTGAACCGTGATAAGATCATGTAAGATCATTGTGGGCCGTACAGTCAGCGGCATATAAATCACAAATAAATAAATAGTTCCAACCCTCACTCCAATTCGAATCAAATGCTGATGGCTTGTATTTAACCTATCTCCATAATAATCAAGCCTACAAAAAAAATATTGACTCACCAAAAAGGCCAATTACTCAACAAATTTACATTTTGGTATGAATATAAAATGTTGTGGTTGAGCATTATAAAGATTTTGGATGATCCATTGAAATAAAATCTAATACGAATTAATCGGAATAATGCAATTAATATTAGTGTGGTACAATTATCAAAACCCAAAACCTCTCCCGTGGTTGTCGTACAAGGCGACTAAGGATAAACAGTGATGAGGAATGGGCAGCAGCGTTCCTCTTATACCACCTAGCAATGTACTCCGACTTTTCTGCCCGATAAATGGCAATAAGGCTCGCCACGTATTACATGGAACCTAATATAATTGGCGAAACGTGGGTGCTAGTTCACCTCTGCCTACCCCGTCGGGGATATAGGCATGATTTATGTATGTATGTATGTATGCAAGTAATAAACATAAAAGTATTGGAAATAAATTCGTTATCACTAATTAACCCTTTAATTAAATAAATTATTCAATTCAATAACCCTTTAATTTCCACAGTGCTGACACCTTCCCTATGGATGGAGAATATTGAGAGAACGAATGGGCCACAAGCGACCACGCTGGCCCAGTACGCGTCGGTAGGTATTGACGGTTGCAGAAATAGCCAGGACCCACGTCATAACGTACCTTACGAAGCGCTGAGGAACTACATAACGTTATCTTTGACACCCACAACCGACCTTACTGCGGCACTCAGAGACGTCAAATAACGTTAATGAGAACTAAACGTCAAAAAATGACAATTCAAAACTAGTCGCTATTCTTGCCCGGTCTATGGTCTAGATTTGATTGAAAGTTTTGACATTAAATACTCATTAAAGTTAGCCAAGATGACTTAGTTTATGCAATTGCAGGTCGAGAGCGCTAAAGTATTCTACCATCAACCATACTACACTAAACTACCGCCCCAGCCCGGCTAGCATGACCACCCAAACACGATATGATATAGCCATTTTTCGCGTTAAAGGAAAAAAAAATCATTGGATTTTGGACAGTTCAAAGCGATAAATGACAATATCTTTACGATATAGCCTTAGAAGCTTATTCAATTCAGGCTTGTCCAATGATTCCAATGATTTTTAAATGTTCAACGCGATAAATAGCTATATCGTATCCGTATATCGTAGCCGGGCAGGGTTGTTGGTTATGGCTCCCGCTCTATAAAACTCTTCCATCCATTTGGGGTTGGCGCAGTACTGTATGTTCACTCCATATCCGTCATCGGTCAGTCATCGAGTCATCCACTCCTTTTTAATTCATATCAACCATCATAAAAATATCGGAAAGTTGCTGGTGATGATAGAATGTTTAGAAACTAAATTGAAAGGATCATGTCGAGAGACCGATGAACGGAGTGTTTGGGAAGACAGCATTCCAATCCATACTGTTCAAGGTTTTGTCTTAGGTTTTACAGCCGCTTAAAATCCAACCCTGGGGGCCTAACGCCTAACTCGATTGCTGATGATAGCTATATTGCAATGTACTGCTTACGGCTATAGCAGCCATCCTGAATGTTTAGGCGGCACGGATTTTGTGCCAAATTCATACAAAATCATTCGTTCAAAGCTATCGCTAATAGTTTAGGTACATTTCGTGCGAAATGACAGCATGACGTCATAAACTATAGCTTTGCTTTAGCAATCGAGTTAGGCGGTAGGCCCCCTGGTTGGGTATATGTACTGATCTGCCTTCTACCATTAGGGTGCCATAAGGTGGTTATTGGTCTAAATCGGGCAGTCTCACTTAGCCGACTTTTATACGACGGCGAGAGTCGGGGCTGGCATATTACTGATTAAAATAGTTTGATGAATTTAATTAATAAAACAAATGACTATGTAATGTAATGTAAAGTGCCTTTCTTCAATTCTTTTCTTAATTTTGTTCAGTTTTTTTCGGATTTTATTTCCACACAATAAAAAAATCCTTTGAAAAACTACCAGTCTCAAAAAGTTTAAAGGATTATAAAATTGCATTCTGTCCAGCGTGATTATAGATGACAGAGTAGGTAATGCAAGCTTTATAACATATAATGCCTATCATTAGCGAAAAGCGTTCATTAATCAACCTTCATTGTCATTAATCTAAGTTTTACGTTTTAATAACTGCATGCCGATGAGTCCTAAAAACAAGGAGCGAGCGAGACGGGCACACCCTTGTGCTTAATTAGATAAGGAGGGCTGTACCGCGAAAAGGTCACAGGATCACAACGGGAGAAAGGGAGAGCGAATGTAATTGTATTGCGAGCGAAGGAGACGTGGATTGCGAAAGGGCTAATGTTGAAAGGTGAAATGCAAAGACTAGTGTCATTCAGATGGGTGGGTGCGTTTTCGTCGCCGGGAGTTCATTCAGGTAGAGACTTTTTACCTGACTCGAAAATGTCGTAAGCCTACACCAATGAGGCAGTTATAAAAGCTGAAAGAATTTATAAAGTCTATTATGCATCGTACGCATTTTCTCAGTCGACTTTTGGCTGTACTGCCGACAAGATAAGGTTGACGATCGATTGAAGAAATTTGACAGTTTTTGGTAGTCTGAAGAGCCGTTGACTGTACGTAAATAACTTGTAATACTCCAGAAATTTTATATTTTTTATGTCACACCTGACCATAAAGTGGACATAAAACTATGATCTTACCTCGGGCGATGAAAAAGAAGGCCTCAGATGCAATTACTTGTGATCTGAAGCATTCTTTGTTTTTATAGCCATTGGTTTATAATTTACAATTAATTTCTGTAAATCATAGTTCCTGATTTGCAATAAATACAAAGTTTCAACTTGTCTTCCATGTTGGCAAGGGAGCAAAAAAATAACATAGAATGTGCCAGCCCCGACTCATCACATCCCACCCGCGGGGTGTCGTACAAGGCGACTAAAGGTAAAGACAGTGAAGAGTAATGGGCAGCAGCGCTCCCCTTATACCATTTAGCAATATACTCCGATTCAATCATCATCATCACCAGCCCTTTAATGTCCCCACTGCTGGGGCATGGGCCTTCCCTATGGATGGAAGAATATAGGGAGATTGGGCCATAACCCACCACGCTGGCCCAGTGCGGGTTGGTGGGTACTAACGACTGCAGATGCAGCCGGGACCAACGGCTTAAAGTGCCTTCCGAAGCACGGAAGGAACTCGAGATAGTAAATTTTTGGTCACCCATCCAATGACCGGCCTTAGCGAACATTGCTTAGTTTACGCAATCGCAGGCCAAGCGCGCTGTGCCACTGCGCTAGCGAGCTCCTATTTACTTCGATTAACGTGCCCGATAGATGGCAATAAGCTCGCCACCTATCAAATGGGGTCTTCAATAATTAGGTATCGTAACTTAGCTCTTATTTCACCTCTGCCTACCCCTAGGGGGAAAATAAGTGTGATGTATGAATTGATTTGTTTTGCTCGAACCTCAGCTTCCATAACAACAGCCTCACACATAAAACGTAACAACAACAACAGGTTTCTTCTTCAGTTGTTGTGTATTTAAATAGACCTTACACTGGTCGATGTCATTTATAATTTACATGTAAACTTCCATCGATTTAAATTCATTTACTCTTTAGCTGCGTTCCATAAAATTATTATCGGCATAAAAAATAATCTAGGCTCAGATTGCTTGCAATATTGTAACGAAAAATGCAATAAAAATATAAATCTTCTTTTCGAATTTACATAATCTTTGACCACGGAACTCCGCGGCAGAGAGAGACGCACTCTGCCGCTGGGCTGGCGAGGAAAAGGGACAGAGGACTCAGTACTTTCGGACCACCCAAGTCGATGCGTGGTATTCGTACAATGCCATTCATTTGCGTGTTCAGTCTTGATCGTTTAATTTCAGTATAAAAAAAACTATTGCTTTTTTTGTTATGCAAACTTTTTTTAATTAAAATTACATGTTGCCAATTAAGTTCTATGTTTTAATTGAAAGGGCAATGACTGACTATTGGTGTTTCTTTTTATACGCCAAAAAGTTGTAACTTAAAAGTTCGTAACGGGCAAGCGAAATGGGCTAGATCTTAAATGATGGCTATTATTGATAATGAGGTTGTTTTGTACAAAGTTTTTTTCTGTGTAATGTTCACTTGTTTTTTTTTATCTGTAGGTATAATTCAATGGGTATGGTATTGAAGTACGTATGAGCATAAAATGTTTCTAGCAGGAATTTAACAGTGATAGTAAGTACATTAGCTTGTATAATGGCGGAGACTGACAAATGGACCTAGTGACTAAAGTATACTTGACGTTTCTTATATTACCTATGTCATAAACCAACCAGGGTTCTTAAAAACATCTGCGGCCTAAATAAAAAAAATACGCCGCTCAACTACCCTCAAACCGACTGGCGCGCGGCGCTAAGTTTAATGTATTCATATTTTGCCCAAAGTATTAAGTAAATTGGTCGGGGTGCTCGGTAATAGATGTGAGGTTTGCACCAATATATTTTTTGATCTCGAACTACGATTGTACTCCCGAGTCGACGATTTATTGGGGAAACACACGGGGCAGCGTTGCGGACGGGAACTGAGACTATGGCTGGAGGAGAGAGACTAGAATGAGATCAACTTGTTTTCGACACAGCCACTAGTTGTTGTAACAGATCTTTACTGTGCGCAATGAAAAAAATATTGAATTTGTAATAAAATAATAATCAGACGCATCATTGATAATCCATTGGAGTTAATTGACAGTAGTGTATAGTCTACCCCAATGTCTAATCTTGATATGTCTCTTTATCTACGAAATGCTCTTATAAAGAAAAAACGTGTATTCTAAAATACATCATCAATTATAGACAAATAAAACTGTTAAAATATAGGCGTTACACATTTTTATTTTTGTATTTTATATTAAAAGACACGTTTACGACGAAGTTTATATTTTGTCTCAAGCCCAAGTGGCAATCGGCTATAGTTATATTTAGCACGTAAATGCACGATTATTCAATGCTGCTGCCCGTTACTCATTGCATTTACCCTTAGTAGTCCTGCTATCATAATACTTAGTAGCCTTGACCGACACCCGCAGGAGAGATTGGGGGGTAGTGACAATTATATTGTTCTGCTCTGCCGTCACCACACGGCTGCCTATATAAGCTTATATAAAAATAATCTTCCTAACGCTGCGGTCGTAAACACAATACAGTCACGTACGTCGCCCTTTCCAATGTTTGTACTACGCCTCCTTAATAGAATAGCACTTTTAATCGTTCTCCTGTAAACCTTTTTGATAATTTGATTGATGTGCAAGTGCCGGCCGAGTCTGTACGATTAAAAAGACTGCCTACTTCCGTTCTTAGAAAGGTTTCTTAATTTTTCTTAAGTAGCATACAAATCCGAGCGCTGATTGTGCATTGTTTGATGGATTTGTAAACTTCCGGGCGTAGAATGACATCATTGGTTTAAAATTGGTGCGCGGGAGCCGAAATCATTGGACGGCTATCGGCAAAACACTGTAATAGCCATAAATGAGTTTTATAAGCGTTAAGGTTTTTAGGCTTGCCGTGGGACTGTAGACTTTATTACATTGTGTGTTTTGTCAATGTTGTTTGTTATAAAAGGTTATAATGGAGTGTCATACTCGTTACGGTGTATGATATTAACGAATTAATAACGAAGCAGTAGGCGTTGAAAGAGTTCGATGATTCCACAAACTAAGTAACGTTCACTAAGGCCGGTCATTGGATGGGTGATCCATAATATATTGTTTTAAAATTCCTCCGTACTTCGGAAGGCACGTTATGCCGTTGGTTCCGGCTGCTTCGGCAGTCGTTAACACCCACCAATCCGCACTGGGCCATCACTTACCATGCTGAGATGAAGTTCAAGCGCCTGCCTTCGCTCTTATTCCGCTCTAGGCGGGGTCAGCACAACACGTATTCTTCTTCCAATCACCTCTATCCTTCTCTAACTTCTCATCCTCTCTTCTCGCTATCTTATCCTCCTTTACACAGTCCATCCATCTCTTCTTTGGTCTTCCTATTCCTATACATCCTTCCACGTTCATACATAACATTCCTCTGCCATCATAGCTTTCATCTCTTCGCATCTTCTTCTCCCTGCCTGTTTCCAGTCTATCTGGGGTCGGCGCAGTATGTTTCCTCTTCCATTCATACCGGTCAAACGTCATCAAGTCATCCACTCTCTTTGACCGTATCATTCATCACAAAAAAAGACGGAAAGGACCATGTCGAGAGATCGATGAACGGAGAGAGTGATTGGAATGACAACATTCCAATCTATACTGCTCAAGGTTTTGGCTTAACATCGCATACATGACCAAACTATCCAAGCCAATCCAGTCACTGGTACTACTTTTAAAGTTACTGAAAGAACTTGCCTGTCTGGCATAAAAAATAATAATCTGTACAAAGATTTTGGGGTTAGAAAAAGAATTTCGAAAAATTATGATCTTGAGGCGAAATTTATGATTTTCCCGCCTCAAGATCATAATTTTTCGAAATTCTTTTTCTAACCCCAAAATCTTTGTACTAATTTTTCTAACATTTATATAATGTTAAAATTAAAATCGAATAGAATAATAATCTGTGTCAATTAAAATGGTAGAAGAATCAATGACTATTGGAATGTGAGTGCAATGTGGTGATTAGAGTAGAATACAATTGTCACCACCCCAAATCTTTCACGTGGGTGTCGTGTCATACAAGGCGACTAAAGATAAATCAGTAATGTGGAATGGGCGGCAGCATTCTTCTTACAGGACCTAGCAATGTACCTACTGCGAATTTTGTGTACGACAAATAGCAATAGGCTCGCCCCCTATTACATGGGACCTAACATAATTGGCGAAACGTGAGTGATAGGTCACCTCTGCCTACCCTTTCGGGGATATAGGCGTGATTTATGTATGTATGTACTTCTGGAATGCGGCTGGTTAGCTCAACTTAGCTCGACAAGACCGTCACGACCACTTCTGAGGTAGTCACTGGACTATCTGGTGAGTATTTATTGAAAAAGCACCTATATTCGTTTCCAGTGAGGGCCTTAATAAAACGGCTGCAAATCCAAGTGGTCGCGGCCTCCCGCTATTAATATAGGTCTCTTATCGCTCTGAACGTTGCTAGCGCGTTGGATTAGCGTGGATGCTCCACTTGGCGACCTAATCCTATGCATGAGCATCTATTTTTATACAAACATACATAAATTTTTCAGAAAATTATTGACCTGATGCGGGAAACAATATTTTTCTGTATTTTCTGCCCTTTTTCGTTGCGATAGTTTTTGTAAAACTTCTAAATTCTAATTAGGAAAAAAAAGTTTTGCAGAAAATTGGATAGCAAAAAACGACACTTACATTTTAAAGGAGCTGTATTGCTGTATTCGCTGCTGCTGCTGTATAAGTAAAGTAAGTAAGCTGTATTTTTCCTCTAATTGTATAATAATGAAGTTTTTCTGGGACGGGTGCCCGATAAATGGCAATAGGCTCGCCACCATGGGACCTAGCATAATTGGCGAAGCGTGGGTGCTAGTTCACCTCTGCCTACCCCTTCGGGGATATAGGCGTGATTTTATGTATGTAATAAAGTTTTATTGCAGACATGCAAGTTACGTTGTAGTATCATTATTGACTGGAAATACTACCTAAGCTATTTTTATAGAAATGAAATCTTGTAAATTGTACTTGTCTGTACATGTAAATAATTGCAAACCATAATTACCAAGACCTATTTAATTTGAAACAAGATGAATAGGTAGATTTCCAGCAAATATACATCTTGTGTCCGAAATAAGTCACACCCCTGCCTAACTAAGTCATGTAAAAACAATGGTGATCAAAAATACAAAATCATAAAATTAATTTTCGAATTTTTCATACATTTTGCTTTACTAACCGAACAATTTGAATGGAGGAGGAAAAAAATAACTGTGTATTTCGATGTTTTTAATAACCCCATATGATTTATAAATGACTATGTTAGCATGGGTAGTACTCAGGGTGTACGTTACCTTTGTGACATGTTATATAATACTACAACGTCAAATATTAACTGTTCATTGTTCACGTTGATAAGGTGGACAATAGATACTAGATAGAACATTCTTAGACAGTCCGTTGTGATGGGGACATCATGACACCAATCACACATCATCACACAACGGGCACACAGTAGGGCTAGCACGAGACGTGGACAAAATCTCTCTCCGCCACTTGACAATGTTTTCTTTCGGGATTTACTGCCGCACTCAGAGACGTCAAGTAACTTTAATGAGTATTTAATGTCAAAAATTTACATTCAAATATAGACCATAGACCCGGCAAGAATAGCGACTAGTTTTGAATTGTAATTTTTTGACGTTAAGTACTCATTAACGTTATTTGACGTCTCTGAGTGCGGCAGTAAGTGGTTATTAGAGCGTGAGTAAAATTTTTATTTTCCCAGAGGGGATTTTCTCCACGTCCCGTGCTACGGGGCCAGCCCGGCTAGCATGACCAGCGAAACACGATATGATATTATAGCCATTTAACGCTTTGAACTGCCAAAAATCTATGGAGTTTTGACTTGAGAGCTTTAAGCGTTAAATGGCATGCTAGCCAGGCTGGATGGAACATAACAGCTGGAATGGAATGTCCACAATATCTCATCGCTGCGCGGGCGCACCGCCTCGACGTGTGTGGTCCGCGCAGCGCAGGTTACTCTACATGCATTTTGTGTACACTATAAGTTTAGTTTGTTTTTTCAACAGCGATATTTTTGTACCAAAATCTTCTTTCGGGAAAATGCGTCTTATTGGATTTTTGGACGAGGAAAATTGTCTTGTTAGAATTTAACTTGCGTTTTTGTGTTCACGTGATTTATGTTTGTGTTTATTTTATATATGTTTAATTACAATGATAATTTTTAATGTTTTATATTGTAAAAATTTAATGTTTAGAAATATTAAAAAAATATTTTTTTCAGACTAAATATGTCCATACTTTTGAAAATTCAAATCTTTTATACTATGTAATAAGTCATTGGAATTTTATTATGCAATTTAAATGACTTTCTTTCACTTTCATACTACTTTATACTATTCAATACTTTTGTTAATTACCGAATATTAGACGGCCGGTTTGGTCGAATGGTCAGATCACTGTCTGCTTGCCCAGGTTCGAATCCAGGTAGGACCAAATGATTGAACACAAACGTTAAAATTTGTTATTTGTAAACGTTAAAAGTGTGTAGCATATGTTTTCAATATAATTTAGTATGTATATTTAACATTTACCAACACCTTAAGCAATGGCAATCATTGCCATTTGTAACAAGCATTTACAGGTAAATACAGCATGCAAAAAAAAAAGGAATTTAAGCTTACGAAATCGAAATCTTCACTCCTTCTAATCAAGCTCGTGCTAGCCGCACAAGCTTGATTAGAAGACTGACGTTAACAAGAAAACAATTGAAGTGGTGGTAACGTTTTTCTAACGACCTCTAATTTCTTTCCTGCCTTGTAGCGACGACGAATTACCACCAATCAATGTGTTTGCCGAGCTGAGCCGATGTTTGCCGAGAGCTTTGTTTGCCGAGCGTGTGCGATGTTTGCCGAAGATAGCCGAGAGTGCCGATTACGATCTACTTTTGTGAGGTGGTTTCGTTAATTGTATGAAGAGGTACCATTTGGGCTTCAGAAGAGAGACTGGACTGTTACAAAAGTTAACGATAATATTTTGAAAGTGGGAGAAACATTAAGATATTATCTGACGTATTAATTTAATTGTATAAGCAAATTCCTCTATTGCAAAAGCACGCTCACTGCCGCACTCAGAGACGTCAAATAACGCTAATGAGTACTTAATGTCAAAAAATTACAACTCAAAACTAGTCGCTATTCTTGTCGGGTCTATGGTTTAGATTTAAATGAATTTTTTTGACATTAAGTATTCACTAACGATAATTGACGTCTCCTCATTAACGTTAATTAGTATTTACTTAATGTCAAAAAATTAGATATACCTAGTAACTATTCTTACCGGGTCTAGATTGAAATTATTTTTTTTGTCTTTAAGTACTCATTAAAGTTAATTGACGTCTCTGAGTGCGGCAGTTAGGCATGAAGTATCAACCGAAGTTCAGCCAAGCATGCTTGTCAAATTGTTGAGTTGTCAAGCTGACTGCCACCGTGACAGCAACATAAGTTTTCTACCACCATCTTCCGCGGCGAAATCTCTTCTCCTAAACGAGTTAGCGACCAACCAATTTCACGCATACTATCTGCGTGCGTGACGTATATAAAATACTAGTGGTCGCCCGCGGCTTCGCTCGTGTTAATGTCCGTTACTATACACCTTTCCCGATAAATGGACTATCCAACACAATAGTTATTTGTTGTACGTGAGTGCAAAGTTGTTTTTTAACCGCGTGCTCAATTTTGATGACCGAGCTAGCGAAGGATTCTAAAATTGAATCACGAGCGTAGCGAGTGATTCAAAAATTAGAATCCTGAGTGATAGCGAGGGAATCAAAAGAGCACAAGGTGAAAAATCTTTGCACTCGAGTGCAACACGTAACTTTTCATCCCCCCAACGAGGAAATTGCAAAATACAAAAAAAAAAAATACAATCACAACAATTTCTGTTTTCACCCAGAAACTTCCACAACACCCTCCCTTTAACCCAAACACACTCTCAACACCCACCCAGAAACACCCACAACATTCACACCTATCCACTCAGACACACCCAAAAAACACCCATTCACCCAGAAACACCCACAAAACACCCATTTACCCAGAAACACCCATTCACCCAGAAACACACACAAAACACTCATTCACCCAGAAACACCCACAAAACACCCATTCACCCAGAAACACCCACAAAACACCCATTCACCCAGAAACACCCACAAAACACCCATTCACCCAGAAACACCCACAAAATACCGATTAACCCAGAAACACACACAAAACACCCATTCACCCAGAAACACCTACAAAACTCCCAATCACACCCAAAAGACACTCAATCACCCAGAAACACCCACAATACTCACCCATCCATTCAGACACAACCACAAAACACCCATTCACCTAGACACACCCTCAAAACACCCATTCACCCAGACACACCTCCAACAGCCACCCATCCACCCAGCCGCACCCACAACATTCATCCAGACACACCTGTAAGTCCCTAATAAAAAATACCGTCCCTAATGGAGTTCCGAGACGGTCAATCAGCACGTTGATTTTCTGTATGTTTTTGTTCCGTTGCTAGCGGAAACAAATCAAACAGACCTAAAAAGCTTTTAAATGCTTGACTCAAGCCTCCAGCAAACGTTGTAGACGATCAAAATGTTTAAAGCAACATTGACGCCAAGCCGATTGACCGTCACGGAACTCCTAGGTTTTAACAAATTTATGACGTGAAAAGAAAATGGCGCGCGCAAAGCAAATTACAAAAAAAGTACACCAAAAAGGTTCCGAGTCTGAGTTTTTAACAAATTAAAATAGGTTGCATGACAATTTCGGCACCATGGAGGTAGAAATAAATATGTTTATTGATGTTTTGAATTCACAAACTCATTGCACACGATGTTCTAAATTCAAATTTACTTTAACCTCTAGAGGATAAAAACGGCTTTTGCACTCAGATATCGAAGAGCAAAAACGCTTTTTCCGAGATGGTGGGATGAAAAAATAATTTTTCAATTCGATTCCGTAGTTCCTGAGACAAGCGCGTTCAACCAAACAAACAAACAAACAAACTCATCAGCTTTATAATATTAATAAAGATAACATTTCACCGCAAATCAAGTTGCAATTGTCTCGATGCTCTCATGGAGGAGTAGTTGCCTTTCTGGATGTAATTTCCCGCGGCATGTAAAGTAAGGTAAGGTACACCATCGTTCCATGCTGGCCTGTGAGCAAAGATATTACATAGAATGTGCCAGGGCCCGTAGCCAAGTGGCAATCGTTTCATAACGATAACGTGTCGAAGTTCGTCACGATCGGCCATGTTACTTTGGTATCTACAGCGTCTTAGCTTGCGCTACCAACATAACAAGGAACTTACGAAGACGATTTTGGTCACGTGATTTCACGACGACTTACGTCAAATCCCATACATTTTGCTTTATCTAACTTCGTTATCTTTGTCGGTATCTTACTTTGTCTAGGCCCCCAGGCTCAATTCACTCCAGCCCGGCTAGCATGACCACCCAAAGAGCGTTGGTGTCAGGTCGACAGACGGCTGTAAATGCCAAAACCTTGAGCAGTGTGAATTGGAATGTTGTCATCCCAGCCACTTTATTCGTTCTCTCTATAGGTCCTCTCCGTCAATTTACAGCGTTCTGCGCAGCCACCTTTCTGGTAGACGGATGATAGGAATTAGAAGGGATTGGATTAGCTTGATGACGTCTGACCGACATGCATGGTGAGGATATGCTTTTGCGCCGACCTTAGATAAGCTGAGAACAATTGGAACTCTGCGTTCATACCCAGAAGCCTTTAGTTGGTATTCAACTCAGCTCACTACTGAATTATTCAATCAATTGTCAGTCAATTATTAGCTTAATACCAACCACAACTGACTAATGACAACATTCATTCCAAGCCCCCAAAAACACTCAAATTGTTTCAATCGAAGCTATGTAATAGGTGGCGAGCCTATTGCCATTTATCGTACTTATTCGACTGTACTTTTTAGGTTTTTAGATTAGGTATCTAACTGCCGCACTCAGAGATGTCAATTAACTTTAATGAGTATTTAATGTCAAAATTTTCATTCAAATCTAGACCATGACGTCTCAGAGACGTCAAATAATGTTAATGAGTACTTAACGTCAACAAATGACAATTCAAAACTAGTCGCTATTCTTGCCGGGTCTATGGTCTAGGAAAATTTTGACATTAAATACTCATTAAAGTTAATTGGCATCTCTGAGTGCGGCAGTTAGGTTACTAAGATAATTTGAAATCTATTATAGAATTCGTCATTTTTTTTACAGATTAACGTGCTGGTGACTGTACTGTGTTATTCCGGACCACGTCAACACCATGTTGTCACCAATAATACATTTCCATAACGTGTGCTTAGTTAGTTACCACAAAATAACGCTAAAGTAATCTATAAATAAAGATGAATGTGCACTGACGATGGATTTACTGACTCCGCGCGTCATCGATGCGTTCAGATACACTATAGCTCTGAACGCTGACTTTCCCTTGGTCAGAAAATTTTTCCTTTTTTTGTTCCCGAATCGAATATGGTGAGTTGGCAAACATCTGGATATCGGCTAAGGGTAAGATAATGCATCATGCCTACCTTTATTCTATTCTATATTCTCTCCGCACCTCTTTATTGCTTTGTCATCATCATAATCGCCAGATGATGATGATGACAATGACATGATGATGTTGAGTGATGTGATGAGGTTAGCCTTCTCTATGGATGAAAGAATATAGGCAGAATGTGCCATACCAACCAACCACTCTGGCAGCTGATTGGTGGGTATTAACGACTGCAGATGCAGCCGAGACCAACTGTTTAACGTGCCTTCCGAAGCAGGCTGGAACTTGAGATATAATATATCATAGAGAGCTCGCTAAGCCACTGCGACATCGAACCCCTCTTCTTCTTCTCCCTGCCCTGTTCCCAGACTATCTGGGGTCGGCGCACTGTGTTTCTTCTTCCATTCATATCGGTCAGACGTCATCATCGTGTTGAATCAAAGGGTGAAAAATATATCAGAAATTGTAGAAAATGTAGAGTAAGTATTTTAGGCTGGGTGAAAATATGAACAATTCCGTAAAATCCTAGTCAAAAGGTCAGACGTCATTAAGCCATCCACTCCCTTTTGATTCATATCATCCATCACACCGTAATGGTGCTAGTGATGAATGAATGTATAGAAAAGAAACGGAACGGGCCATGTCGAGAGACCGATGAACGGAGATAGTGATTGAAATGAATGAAACCTAAGCCAAAATCTTGAGCAGTATGGATGGAACATTCCAATCCATACTGCTCAAAGTTTTGGCTTAGGTTTTACAGCCGGCCGCCTGCCTGACACTATCCCTCTTTGGGTATGCTGTTGTTGGTGGTTTGCCCTCCGCCATTCGGGTGCCGCAAGGTGCTTATTGGTCTACACCGGGCAATCTCCCTTAGTCGACTTTTACAACACCCGTGGGAAGAGTCGGGCCTGGCTATTCTATGATATTTGTTCGCTCCCAGGCCAGCATAGAAGACAAAATCGAACTCCTCTTAGTTATCGTATTATTAAGCAAAAGTATCTGATTCTTACGACGCTGTGAAAGTTTTCAACGAACGAACAGACAAGCGTCTCCTGGAACACGTGTACGGTTATATTTATAAACAGTTTGGTTCAAACGACAGCTTCAGTCATTACTAACAATATTCTTGATTTATTGATTCTGGTACGCCACGAACGACTTTCAACAGTTACTCTCAGATCCAACTTCGGGGTGCGGGCTTAATAGAAATAATTATACTTACACCAGCCGAGGAGTTCGCTAGCGCAGTGGCATAGTGCGCTAGGCCTGCGATTGCGTAAACTAAGTCATGTTCGCTATTGCCGGTCATTGATTGAATGACCAAAAATTTATTCGAGTACTCGTTAAGCCGTTGGTCCCGGCAGTATCGTTGAAGCCCACCAACCCGCACTGGGCCAGCGTGGTGGGTTATGGCCAATTCTCTCTATATTCTTCCATTAGGGAAGGTTTGTGCCCCAGCAGTGGGGACATTAAAAGGCTGTTGATGATGACACTAGCTGACTTGGCAAATATTATTTTACCTTTATCACCTACGGGTATGAACATAGCCTGCTTTGTGGAGAATTGCCGTGCAGCTGGTCCCAAACTCTCCCCACTCAAAGGGCTTAGGGGCTCGGGAATGGTTTAGTGGCTATTCCCAACTAAGGTCGGGAGAGTCCCACACACGTTAGCCGCCTAGCTAGCGGCTGTGATATGGTGCGTAAATGCATTCCATTCCGTCAAAAAAGGGGGTGAATAGCCTACATCCTATTATAAGAATAAACGAATTTTGATTTGATTTGAAAAGTACATACATACATAAATCACGCTTATATCCTCGAAGGGGTAGGCAGTGGTGAACTGGCACCCGCGTTTCGCCAATTATGTTAGATCTCATGTAATAAGAGGCGAGCCTCTTGCCATTTATCGGGCACAAAAACCGCAGTACATTGCTAGGTGGTATAAGAGGAACGTTGCTGCCCATTCCTCATCACTGATTTATCCTTAGTCGCCTTGTACGACACCCACGGGAGAGCTTTGGGGTGGTGACAATTGTATTCTACTCTGCCGTCACCACACGGCCATCTGCCGTCACCACACGGCCATCTGCCGTCACCACACGGCCAGGTTTGAAAAGTCACTGATAAATTATCATTGCGGCATCATATTACGTAGAGAGATCATGGTCATACAGAAAATGCATCTATATAGAATCCTACAAAAGAATTGCAATTATCTGGGCCAGCTCGACGTGATAGAAAGATTATGGTCATACATAAGGTAGTCAAACTAGAATCCTACATCCTATCCTACATCTCTATCACATGATAGATAGAAAGCCTCTAATGGGTCTCCGAAACGGTCAAGCTCGTTCATTTTCATTCTGTTGCCAGGTCAAACAGATATTTTTTAAGTCTGTTTGATTGGCTTGACATAAAAAAGATTTGTTTTACCTAGCAACAGAATGAAACACACAGAAAATGAACGAGCTTGACGCGAAGCCGCTTGAACGTCTCGGAGGCGCATAAGTAATCGCTGAAGGAAGTTCGTGCGCATTCGTTCATTTTGCTACAAAAACGTCACTAATACGCTCCTGACGTTTTTAAGATCCTCGACATATTTAGCTCGCTATGTGTGCCGTACGTCATGTCTATGACACATGTAATTGGCCGCCAATTACCGACACCACTCGATATATCATCTGCCGTTTTGTGGTGCGCAGAAGCGGACTGAGGCGTGTGGTTGGGACTGCATGTTGGAGTGACAGTATTTACTTTTTTATTTATTATTTATTTGTTTTCTAAATGTCAGATCAGAGGTGAATTAAAACTGTACTCTGTTTTGTGTCTAATAAATAAAATAAAAAGTCTAAAAAATATAATTTAAGGTTATCCCATTCTCCATATGTTCTTCTATCCATAGGAAGGGCCTGTACCCCAGCAGTGGAGACATTAAAGAGCTAGTGGTGATGAAATAAATATTTGGGACTTGGCCGTGACTCACTGGACTGTACACTCAAGACTTGACTACCTGATTACTATTAACGGACGAGTGTCATCATCAGCCGATGATGATGATGGATGAAGGCATGATCATTGGCTGATTATGAAGGCAAGCAACATTTTAAATGTCAGAGAACTGATAATTTTAATGATAATTTTAATATATACGATATATAGTTACAGTGGTATAATCTTACTCGTAAAATAATAACAAAATAACTCTTCTAAAGTGGCCAATATCTCTGGCCATGTTTCTTACGACTAATACAAGAATACTCGTATATTGTTTTTGATTACTAAAGATGATTCACCTATATGGATAAGACAATTTTCTAAATAAAATTTATTCTGCTTAAGGCCCCCAATGCGGCCCTGGGCTGCACTAAATGCGGCGTAACACATTAGTTGACTAATTTAGAACAAAACTCAGCTAATTGGAGTGGGATACGGCTCAGGGAGTGTCACAGAGTTTGGGCGACAGATATTTAGAATAAACATTGTAAATAACGATTGGGATCGTTTAACCTACGCGTTTATGGATAGGAGGGCGATGGGAAACAAGATGAATGAGTAGGTACCTATGGGACAAAATGACAGACAAACAAGGTATACAGGACAGTACCTATAGCTTTTTTATTCGTAATTATCCGAATAGGTATGTGATAAAATGACAGACAGTAAGGTACTGGGATACAGGATTTTAGTTTTTTTTTTTATATTACAGGTAGGTACCATTTAAACCTGCCAAATATTACGATTGTGCAGATACAAAAATTAATCCTTAAGGCGAGTATTTCCGAGCAGTGCACTCGGGGAAAGCCAAATAGCTGTCTTTGCGCCATAGTGCAGTCGACCCAGTATGAATTTTAATCTAATACCTCTAATACGGATAAAATTAAATGCGTCATATATAATTTTATCCGAATTATAAAATTCTATATACCTAAAAAATTGTAGTTTAATATTATTATCACACTGGCTATGCCCGCGACTTCGTTCGCGTGAAATTCGGAAAATAACAATAGGTCGTACGTACGTGGTTGAGGATTTAAATCATGTTGTCTCACACCCCACTGGAGCTTAATAGGTTTAGACTGGATCACAGACCATTTCTTGACAGAATTGAAGGCTTTCTAATAGTCCACAAACTCAAAACATACCGCCCGCTTCGGATATTTTAAACGCGTGATTAGGACTAACTTAATGATTATTTGGTTGCAGAGCGGAATGATTGTGAGCTCAAAAGTATTGTCACAAATGGCAAAACGTGGTTATTCATTCGCTTCTACCTACCTTCAGGGATAGGGGTGGTGACAATTTTATTTTGCTCAGCCGTCACCACACGGCACCACCGTACGGTATTATTATAATAAATATTTGTGTATTTTAGAAAATAGACTAGTACTCGAGTTTAACGATTTAGTCATCACCAGTCCTTTAATATCCCCACTGCGCCCCACAGGCGTACCCTTTGGATGGAAGAATATAGGGAGATTGGGCCATAACCCACCACGCTGGCCCAGTGCAGGTTGGTGGCTATTAACGACTGCCGATGCAGCCGGGACCAACGGCTTAACGTGCCTTCCAAAGCATGGAGGAACTCGAGATAATAAATATTTGGCCACCCATCCAATGACCGGCCTTACCGAAATTGCTTAGTTTACGCAATCTCAGGCCAAGGGCGCTGTACCACTGCGCTAGCGAGCTCCTCCTTATTAAATGCATACATATAAATCACGCCTATATCCTAGAAGGGGTAGGCAGAGGTGAACTAGCACCCGTTTCGCCAATTATGTTAAGTCTCATGTATTGCCATTTATCGGGCACAAAAGTCGCAGTGCATTGCTGGGTGGTATAAGAGGAACGCTGCTGCCCATTCCCTATCACTGATTTATCCTTAGTCGCCTTGTACGACACCCACGGGAGAGATTTGGAGTGGTGACAATTGTATTCTACTCTGCCGTCACCACACGGCATGACAATGTTAATTTGTGTATTTTTGACAAAGACCCAGTACTCGGGTGTTACTATTTAGTAAGTGGTCTAAATTACCCCACTTTACCCTAATAGGGACATGTAGAAGTTGACTATCGTACTATAGATCAAACTATTTTAGTGTTGAATGCCAAAGGACTCACAAGTACTTAATATGCCCACAGTAAAATATCTAATCCTAAATCGGCAACTAATTACCGCTAACCATCGCAATGAATCATTAGCGTAACAAGATATGAGTCGTTGCGGGTGATTTAGTGCCTGTACCGGGAATCGAACCGGCTAATTGTTGGGCATGCGCTTTGATGTCCTGTGCTTGCTTGTTAGCAGTTTATAGCACAGCTCTCGGTCTTATTCTTTTTTTTAATGCACTGATGACATTTATTGCGATTTACACACATACATAAATCACGCCTATAGGTATATAGGCCCCAAAGGGGTAGGCAAAGGTAAATTAGCACCCACGCTTCGCCAATTATGTTAGATCCCATGTAATAGGTGGCGAGCCTATTGTCATCTGTTCGGGCACAATTCGCAGTATATAATTGCTAGGTGGTATAAGAGGAACGCAGCTGCCTATTCCTCATTACGGTTATTTAGTCGCCTTGTACGACACTAGTGGAAGGGATTTGAGGTGGTGACAAGACAATATTGTATTCTGCTCTGCCGTCACAACACGGCTTTTCAATGCGTTTTGATTTCTAAAAAATAATTCTTATGCGTTAATCGAATTGACAATATTTTTATTGGCAGTTACAACATTGATCTTAAGTATAATAAGTGGACATAAAGCGGGCTAATTAATAAATTTTGAAACTATTCCCTTACGCCGGGGGTTGAAAATAAAAAAAAATAATTTATAGAAAAATGTTAAACATTCATACATACATAAATCACGTCTCTATCCCCGAAGAGTTTTACCACCTAGCAATATACTGCGATTTACGTGCCCGTTAGATAGCAATAGGCTAGCCCCCTATTACATGGGGCCTAACGTAACGAATCATAGGTGGTTTTACACTTCTGCCTACCCGTTCTGGGATAAATAAGCGTGATTTTTGTATGTGTCTGTATCCTAGTCTTTCAGTCTTTTGGATTTTTTTTGAAACCGGTAAGTTTTATCAAAAAAAACCTTACACAAAAGTTGTAGATCTTAAAATTCTCTACTAAAATGGTCTTCATGATTTTTTCCTAAGAGATATTTGATAAAACTTACCGTTTTCGAGAAAGATCCAAAAACCCTAAAATTTTGCCTTTGGCCCTGAATAACTTTTGTAGCACAGACAGGATCGATGGGGAATTTTTAAAACTTTATTTGTTATGGCAAACCCCACCTCTTCGCCAATATTTGACTGTCCGGGAATTTTGGTTATTTTAAATGTCTGTATTGACCGGACTAAAACATGTCCAAACGAATCCATTTTATCTTCTCTGTCACTTTATTGTGTAGATGATAGTATAATAATAAAAACGGCCATATCAATTTGTAAACCATTCGTATAATCTATTATTATTTACAATAATTAAAAACCTAAATAAAACTAGCACAGTCACAATACTTAATTTAACTATGAAATAATATAATAATAACTATGTCTGTAACAAATATTTACAAAAAGAAAAATTGGAAGAAAATGATGACTACATTGTTTTTATTTAACAGAAATAAAATATTTTATTTACAGAATATAATTTTAAGAAAACAACTCTACGGACATACGTACAAATATATCTATATAGCATTACTGTAGAGCAAGCACTCTAAATTGTGTTCTAAATTCAACTATATAACTGTTTCATTATGTCTTCAAAATTATTGTGTTCTTTTATAATGATCACAAAAGAACAAAATAATTTTGAAAAAATCATAAAAATAAGGAATTTTTCCCTGGTCCATATGTCTGGTACATGAAAAGTTAGAAAAAAAATTGTGTAGTGTCCAACTATTATAAAAATGTAGGATGAAAAGCTACAACTTTTTCATTGTTTGTAACTTATCAACTAGATAACTACAAATAAATAATATGTCCAAATAGCAAGGTGTGATTAATTGTATAATATTTATTCTTATTTAGAATTTTATTTTCGTTACTATTTTAATTTAAAACATCTGAAACTAATGAAATCTTGATGTTATCATACAATGTATAGTATATGAAGACAATTTTGATATGTATCACATTATATTAAAGTTCACTGTTTGTGATAATGTTTCTAGTACACCTAATATTTTAGTTGGTTATAGCATCGCATCTTTTTAATTTTAAAAATCTCACCTAGGTATAATTTACAATAATTTAAAAGTTACTATGTGCAAACATATGAAGACAAAAATTAATATACGAACTAGCAACGAATAGCCTTACGTAATCATGTCAATAAATATGTAACGTTAAAATAAAAAATCGTATTATTTACAATCAGGAACATTTAACTATTTGACAGCTTTCCGTGAGAATCTCTTTAAGCATTAAAAGCCCTATTTTGGTTTCAATAGAAGCAAAACCTCTTGAATGCCGTAGCAGACAATATGCAAATTTTATTGTGTCTGGAATCATATCATTTAAGAGAGGTTCAGCTGTTAAATTTCTCAAACAAATTGAGAAGATTGAATAAAACATCACTATTCTACCTAGATATATTAATAAATAGTCACAGATCCAATATTAGTCTTAAAAGCAGTGTAAAAAAGACATTGACAACATATTTTTTCTTATTTAGTAACAAGAGTACAACAGGACTTTATCTAAAATATTAGCGGCTTGTTAACAAATCTTTCAGAAGTTACAAAACATGATTATGATATTACAATTTATAATTCCCTCTCTCAAAAAAAGTTAGTATAAATGAATATCTTAGGTTCTTTTCTGTTGTTGACGTCTTAATACAATCTATTTTGCTTTCTACCTTGTTAACTGTGATAATGACAGCAAAATATCGTCTTTAATTTAATTTAAATTTAATTTAACCTGTAGTGTAGGTACCTACTTAAATTTACACTCTGTGTTGACAGCAATCTGATTATAAGGAGGTCTAACTACCTGACCCGTATTGTTTGTTGGCAAATAATAATAGGGTAGGTAGTAATAATAATAGTAGCGTCGACAATTAGTATTGTTTCATCAAAAGCGCGATTGCGTATTTATCTAATTCAATGATGACTCTTCGAACAGAAGTCTACGTGACATTAATTTCTTCCTCCTCGTCGCTTTCATTGGCTGTGGTGTGGTTGTATAAGCCCTGGGCCATGAGCTGCAGGGCCAGCGGGTTCCTTTGTCCGGTAGCTTTCTTGATCTTGGCTCGCTTGTTCTGGAACCAGATCTTGATCTGAGCCTCCGCCAAGCCCAGCTCGCCTGCCAGCGCTTGCCGACGCCTTTCGGTCAGATAGCGATTCTCGGCGAACTCGTGCTGTTAACAAAATTGGGAGTTTAGTATTCGTGTTAAAATCATAAATAGCAACATCTTTTTATGCAATAAAACATAGAGCAAACATTGTATTCTATTATACCTGAATTCTATTATACTTGTATTTTATTATACCTAAATACAATGTTTAGTATCGATCCAAATCATTTCTGACTCATTGAGTTATTGCCTAAAGGGAAATGGTCAATAGATTTTGTAACGCCAAAGCAGAATACAATTGTCACCACTAACAATCCGCTTACGGCTAAACTTTAAAAAAAAGTAATGAGAAACGGGTATACAGATTAAAGTGTCCGATAGACAATAGGCTATTATATGGGACCTAACAAAATTGATGAAAAGTGGGTGTTTTTTTATTCAACTGCTCCTACCAATTCAGGGATAAATGGCGGTGACTTATGCATGTATAGATGTAGAATTAACATCAAAAAATGAGAACTGCGTAGAAGTATCTCATCAATTTACCTTCAATCTGCCGAGTTGAGCTGCGCTGAAAGCTGTCCGGGGTCTCTTCTCTTCTGGATTCATTTTCTTCTTTGCCCGTCTGCTCCTAGGCCCTGGTGACAAAGATAAAAGAAATTTAAAAAAACTTATAGAACCAGGATCCAACCTTCACAATTTCCAGTTTTTGGATTACAGTCCTATTTCATGGTATTATCAGCTTAAATGTTACAAGACAAGATTGATCATCGAAACACAACAGACTGACAGCCAAGAGAATTTAAAGTATATAAACTGTTTCAATGGTACTCGCTCTAGAAAGCCAAATCTTGAATGTAAAGAAAAGCAAATCGAAGTGTAAGAAAAATAAACAAAGATTTAGTGTATGCAAAAGAAATTGCTAACTAAAATAGCCAACTAACTGCTTATGCAACGGTTCAATTACTATGATCTTTGCTACTAATTTTCATGCCTAGTTATTGAGAAAGTTTATTGTTATTACCGCGAGTAATATTGTCCCGCTCTAAACTTGGTCACCCCACAGCCGCCATAATAAGCAATGCCATGTTTAATCTAATTCCTACCGTCAATGAAAATATCTATTACCGTTCATAATGCAGTAACTCCATTTAAGCCGGCGGTCGGCCATTGGAGTTTATTAATTTATTAAGTAATGGCGGGCTGGGGAGCCGGGGACGCAGCCCTTTCTTTAATGAATTATTTATTGGTCGCTTTATGGGGAGTAATTATATAATAAATGGTTTTAAACGTCTTTGAGTCTCCAAGCAGTAGCGTAGTGTCGGACTGGTTTAAAGAAAGGCTAATTACATCCTGTAAGTAGGGCATTTCTTTTTTATCCTCTGACTAGTATCAGTGATAAAAAAATATTTTTTATTAAAAAAAGGAAAATTATTACAAGGAAAATTAAATGTAAGTAAAAGTATTTTTCTAACTAATAATGTTCAACTAACAAACAACTAATAAAACAGGAAAGCTAGATCCATTGATCAATTACATTTAGATCACACAGAGAACATTGTAAACAATTACGAAAATTAATTAAAATATCTGCTTCTAATAATAATTTATAGTTTCTCGTTAATTAGTCGAGAATACTTTCACTGGTTAATTGAACTTTCGTTTCGTTGCATTAAAAACGGTATGTTAACTGGAAAGCATGTTACATCAAAATGGTGGCGGATCACGAAAAAAAATCAACTCAATTAGGGCCCCACACGTAATTATCGTAGGAAGGAGGAGGGTTGCGGGCGTTAATGTAGCCCGTGGGCGTATTTTTTTCTGTCTAATTGTCATCCTGTAAATATGGCGTGTAAGGTGAGCGTCATTAGGGAATTGTGGAATAGGGATGCAGATGCGTTGCAAGCATTTTTGTGTCAGAGACAGCTGTAGCCGCCTTAAAAATTCAAATAAAAAAATGAAATATAAATATCAAATATTTTTTACACTCGCTCCTATCATCTAGCCTAAATTAAGTAGCCTAAGCACTTGTCTTATGAATACTAGATGACGGACATATTTTTAATATAATTATGTATATAAAAGTTGAAAATATACTACATAAACATATACACAACCAAGACTCGGGAACAAATATTTGTGTTCGTCACAACATTTGCCCCTAAGAGGATTCGAACCTGGGACCTCTTGGCCAATACCCAGCGATCTGAGCATTCGACCAAGCCGGCCGTCATAAAACGTGGACAGCCCCCAAAACTAACCTAAACTAGTCGTCACGAATCGTGTTCTGACAGATACATGCAATGATTAATGAGTACAAGGAAATACTAAAATACGAGTAGTTAATGAAAATACTGCACTGCAGTTAAGAGGACATTGTAGCACGACAATGATAACTGTCATTTGCTGTAAAAAAAGTTTCTGTATAAAACAGAAAATATGTATCAAAACAAGCTCAATAGATGAAGTAAAACACATGCACAATCAGATACTTTTCTTTAGGTTGTGTGTTTTCATCTAGGTTTAAACTAGGCTAGATATAGCTACAGAGAATAACTTAAAAATATTATACACCACTGAATAAAGATGCAGTAACTCTATGTCTGCGGTATTATAACGACGTCTTACTTTTAGACGTTTCGTAAAAAAAAATCCAACGCATGGTTACCCTAACAAATATTTGTACAGGTACTGTTGAGCGCAACTGACTATAATGGTTGTTAAAATGTATTAAATGTAATTACTTATGACAAATTTGATCATAATTGCTGTTTTAGCAAATGACTAATTAATCTGTTTTGTTTATTTATATTACCTACAATTGACATTCGGACTTACTAGAGAAATAACATTACATTCTTTATCAATTAAAAACAATCACAGAGACGCAACCATGACCTAATGTTTAAAAATCATTGATTGTATACAATCATCATTTAATTATGCCAATTTGTAAAACAAAATGTAAATCGGTCTGTTTAATTACGTTATCATCTTTGATAGATCATCAGTCAAGTTTGTGCCTTAGTTCGTTAAAGGGTTCTGTAGAAAATATTTTTATACATACATAAATCACGCCTATATCCCCTAAGGGGTAGCCACATGTGAATTAACTCCCGCTTATATGTTTTCAAGACTTTTACGAAATTAGTTTCCGTCAAAAAAAAAATCTTTGGACTATAATGTTAAAATTTTTCATAATAATTATTTTTTAATAAAATTGTTTTTTTTTTGTTTTAAAAAAGATTGTCTCCATCAAGGATTGATTGGTTTATTGGAACAGACTTTAGTAAACAAGCTACAAGGTTTTAAATACCCTGAACTACCTGATATTATTTGCGATCATACAAATTGTATACCTACACGGTAAAAACTGTTGTTTTACATGAACGAATAGCTAGCGCAACAATCCACTCAAATTTATACCCTAACGGTATAAGGCGCAATGCTAAAAATCTATTAATCGTAATTATTTGATCGTTCTTATAACGAAGTATAGAGTATCTGTCGGTGAATAACTGAAATAAAGGCGAACCAATCATAATGCACAACAAATATTCACTTCCGAAGGATAAATGGACCATCATGCAAGCAACATCATCTAATCTTTAATCATCGCCTTATTATTTGCACAATTATAACATAGCAACGTTGCGTGATTGGTTGTAATAATAAAATTGGCTGAGGGAAAAGAAATTGCTCAAAGGCACAGCTTTGTCGAATCGGGTAATTACTTTCGTTGATTTCAATACAATGCCGTGTGGTGACTGCAGAGATGAATACAAGTGTCACCACCCCTACTTCTCTCTTGGTTGCCCTACTTCTCTCTAGGCGACTAACTGCCGCACTTACTGCCGCACTCAGAGACGTCAATTAACTTTAATGAGTATTTAATGTCAAAAAATTTCATTTAAATCTAAACCATAGACCCGGCAAGAATAGCGACTAGTTTTAAATTGTCATTTTTTGACGTTAAGTACTCATTAACGTTATTTGACGTCTCTGAGTGCGGCAGTTAGAGTTGTCAATAATTTACATTAATTATTAACGTTTACGAAGAGGAGCTCGCTAGCGCAATAGCATAGCACGCTTGGCCTGCGATTTCGTAAACTAAGCAATGTTCGCTAAAGCCGGTCATTGGATGGGTGACCAAAAATTTATTATCTCGAGTTCCTCCATGCTTCGGAACGCACACTAAGCCCTTGGTCCCGGCTGCATCTACAGTCGTTAATACCCACCAACCCGCACTGGGCCAGCGTGGTGGGTTATGGCCCAATCTCCCTATATTCTTCCATCCATGGGGAAGGCCCGTGCCCCAGCAAGGGCTGGTGATGATGATGATTGATATTAATGAGTACTTAATGTCAAAAAATGACAATTCAAAACTAGTCGCATTCCTCCAGCATTGGCGACAAATCCACTCAATTTTGCACCCTAAAGATATTCAGCGCAATGTTGAAACTCTATTGCAGATGTCCGATTGTCACTGTACGTCGAGAAACTATTTAATTTCCGACTAAAATAAGTCATAGTCGGTTCACTAATGTCGCACAGTCACGCACACAAGTGTAAATTAATTGTTGTATTGGCGTTTCGCCGCTATTTCTTTTTGTGTCAAATGACCTTTTGAGCACGTGTGTTTTATTGGGAAGCTTCGTGTTCAAACAATAGTAATTTTTAAAATTACACTTTTGTATATTTTGCTATGTATGTTATGTATGTATGTTAATAATATGACTCAATTGTCAATATTTTATTTTCTTCTATAACATTTTTTTTGAAATAATTTGCACAAGCAAGGAAATAATATATATATAAGTGGATGATTTTGGTCATCCATCCAGTTACAGACAAATAATGCTTAGTTTACGCAATAGGTACCGAGCGTGATAAGCCACTGCGGTACCGAGCTCACAACTAATTATTTCAATCTTAATTAATCGTTTCCTTTGTAAGGCAGTTTTCACCCGGACGTCACACTTCATTTCGAGTCCGATGCAGAGCGCATTGTTAATACAAACAACATACATTTAAATCAAGTCCAATCTCCTTTCAGAGATCTAGCCTAGCGTGCGAACGCCCTTACTATAAATCTAGCAGCAAAATAAATCCATCCTATCAGCAAAGGAAAATGGCTGTAAACACTTTTGTGCTTTCCTGCACTTTTCCGGCAACAAGCCATTTTTAACCCTATTATCTAGGCAGGAACGCTCCAAGTCCGATTAGCGGGCCGCAGTGATATACAGCCCCAAGGAAATACGATATGCAAGAAAAATATATTCACACTATTCTAGATTTTATTCCGACTTTAATAAGTGATGGAATCGCGTAAAGGATGCGGTGTTAAATTGGTGCCGCATCGCATGCAATGAATATTGAATTTTATCGCTTTTAGAATAGAACAGGAAATGGTTTGAACACAAATCTTTTCGAGTTTGAAAAATGTCGGGCGAATTACTTTGGCGGTGCCTAGCAAACTGGATTCAAACACGAAAGCGGTAAGGTCGAAGTTGGCTTGCGTAGTGCGTATTACAAGGCAGTTTATCACCCGATAAAACGGCGGAGTAACTTTTTTATTCGTGTTTTTAATTAAACAACTGGCCAGTAACGAGGCGCAATGTTTTCGGTGGCAAAAATATTGCGCCCGGAGCCGTGAATTCTTTTTAAGTTCCAAATTCAAATTGCTCCGTAGACGACCGTTTTGCGGTAGAGTTTCCCTTTGCGCAGTTTAAGTGCGGTATTATAATTCACTTGGGCTAAAGTTCAGGAATATTGAAACAGGCAATTATTATTTAACCGTCGGGTTTGGACATTTTATTGTATGAAAGAACTGTCAAAAAGTGATGGTTATTTTTAATCGCTTGTTTTAGTGATCTCAAACTTAAATACCGCACACATAGACGTCATTTAACTTTAATGAGCACTCAATATATAAAAAAAAATTGAATCCATATACCATAGACCCAAAAATAATTGCGACTAGTTTGGAATTGTCATTTTTTTTGTATTATGTACTCATTGACGTTAACTGACGCCTCTGAGTGCGGCAGGAGTCAGAGTCTTAAGAGACCGAATATCAAGCAAATAATTAGCTGTTTTTTAACCGACGAAAAACCGGAGGAGGTTAGGTACTCAATTCGTACCCGTGTGTTTTTTATGTTTGACCACGCAAAACTCCGTCGATTATGGTCCGATTTTTATAATTCTTTTTTTTGTAATTTAACTATGTCAACGATCCTGTTGCAAACTCACGTGGACACACCCCATTGAGCCTCGCTCCTCTCCCCACGTTATTTAGTGCATGCGCACTTAATAAACAAAACAAATTAAACAAACAGAGACACTCCACTAAAAAGACATAATTCCGTTTAACATCCCAACTTTGAGCTATTAACATTCTCGCCGGACGTACCGGGAACAAATGGGGACGATAATTTATTTATACCGTGCGAAATAGACTCATTATTCTCCGTAATTGGCAATATTTAATGGCCGCTTAGCGGAGAGGACGCAGTGTGACGATTGTATTGGTTCTGTTCTGTATGCTCAAATTATCACTCATTGCGTTACGTCTTCTAGCTGTAGTTCTAATTACTTTGTAATAATATTTGGTGGTTTTAAACAATCACAAATCTAGCCCATACTATCTTATGATATTGTAAAAAAAAATTATGTCCGCTTAGTGGAGAGGACGCAGTGTGACGATTGTATTGGTTCTGTTCTGTATGCTCAAAGTATCACTCATTGCGTTACTTCTACAGTCTGTAGTTCTTGTTGTAGTAATTGCAAAAATGTGGGGTGGGGTGGTTTTTAAAAAAAGCCTATAAAATAAAAACGTCTGTATGGGTAAGATCCCTTTAACTATGTACCTACCATGTGTCTAGCTATGGCATTATTAGTTATAACAGATTAATATGGGTAACGTTACTTTTGAAAATGGCGGTATAGCGTGCCGTCACCGCGATTATTTCTACCTAGAAATCAGGGAAGGGGACCCAAAGCGGGCATACTGCCTACAGGGGGTATTCTCGTTAATAAAATATTTGCCAATACGCAAGGCGAGAGATAGAATCTTTATTTCCTTATTGCCTCCTTAAGGGAGCAGTCAATGTGGCAGATGAGAATATGTCCATTTAAAAAAAATTACACTAGAGTTACGTAACTGTGGTATGAATGGTATACGGATGTGGATGGCCATAGAAAAATAAGTACGCCGAAAAAACGATGAATGGATTGTGTGAATCATAATATGAGGATGAGGAAAGTTCCTGCTGAGCTCACTTCTGACAGAGGAGAGTGGAAGAGGAAGACATTTTGTACCGACCCTACTTAGGGCCCCCACCAGACTATGCAAAAAAGTTGGACAACCAAATAATAGATAAAAAAGTTGGACAACCAAATCATAGATAAAAAAGTTGGACAACCAAATCATAGATAAAAAAGTTGGACAACCAAATCATAGATTGTACGGTCGTCATAGAAACGTATGTACATACGACGTAGTTGAAAAGATGCGCGGGCTATGACTATTCGTATGATCTTCGACTTAGGCCCGAGTTCACCAGCGCGTAAATCAAGCGATTAAAAAATAACCGTCAGTTTCTGACACAGTTTTTCCATACGATAAAATATCAAAAACTGACGGTTAAATAAAAATCGCCTGTTTATGTGTTGGTGAACTCGGGCCTTGGTTGTCGGAGTTAATCGCATGGTCTGCGGGGGCCCTTAGAGTAGATAAAAAGAAGTTTCCGCTTTAGACACTATACCCGTTCCCGGGCACATTCCCCTACTTGGTAATCGGCGGCCTCGTGGCGGATCCAAAACCTGTTTGCTTCCACTTGTCGGCTTTCATTCAAAACTCTTAAAAAGATAAAGGAATTAAAATCGGTTACAAGCATTACACGACTGGGTGAATCTACTCAAGATTATTCTCTTCGAAGAAATTTTTTTTCTACAGAATATCGCGAGAATAGTTAATACTTTATTTTACGCAAGGTCTATAAATACATCAACTGTATGCTATGTAATAGTAAAGGTACGCTAAATAATTATATATTTTAGGAAATATATGCAAATGCTCTCTCACTTTCATTATATTTAAGGTGACCAACTCTATTGTTAAATAAAATCTATAGTGGGTATAAAGTTTATAGGATTCCGTGCCTACCCAACAACAAATACTAAACAGAATAAAATAAATATTTAAGGGGGTTCCCATACAACAGACATGAGTTTTTTGCCGTTTTTAAATAGATAATGGTACGGAATCCGTCGTGCGACTCTTTAATTAAAATTACGCTTAAAATAGCTAATACTATATCTGCGGAAAGTTAATTGTTAAATTATTTATATGAATGTATGTTTCCCATGAAAATAATATAAATAGATTTAGAAAATTTATACATCAACAAAATTTATAGTCATTTTGATAACTTCAAACAGCAAAAATGACAGCTGACGTCACACTACTCGAAAAGCCAATCAAACACTTTTTAATATTCACAGCTGTGGTTCGACGAACTTGCGATTAAGCCGTTGAATTAATATTATGGTTATTTATTAAGTTTTAAGTTACATGTTTTGTCAACACGCCACCGGACCTGTTAAAGTAGGAAATAAAAACAGCTGAGAAAAAATTCATCGGAGTTGCAATAAAGAAATTTCTGTTGAACCGAATTATTTGGTAGTGCTGATTATTTAGTAGTTCTGAGAAAACGAATACTTCACTTTTTGTGAAACACTTGGTCAGGCTAGTTGCTTATTATTTGTGTTTTTAATTTGAACATTGTAAAAATGTTAGAAAAATTATTGGGAAGAATTTATTGTTGTAAGGAAAAGTTGGAAGAATTATTATTATAGGTCTTGATGCGGGAATCATTTTTCGAACTTTTTCTAACCACAATCCACTAGTTGCTTTTATTAAATTTGGACAACCTCTGCCTACCCCTTCGGGGTTATTAGCGTGATTTATGTATGTATGTATGTAGAATAATTTGCTTACGAGTCGTATAGTACTTTACTTTTCATCACGTTTCTACGAGAAAATAAAAAAGAGACAGTGTCATACATTTTCGAATAAAATGGATGAAAACACTTTTTTTAGTAATAACACCGAAAAAGTCTGAACACTTACAGATTAAAAAAGGGAAGCATAAAACGGAAATCAGTGTAAACTGGAAGTCATCCCATCCACTCGTGTATATTTTCTCACCCTCGAAAATCAAAGCGTCAGTACCTATTCGACGTTGGCGAGTTTTCCATTAGGCTTGCGCACACAAAAATCACCCTTATCGCGCTAAACATACAGCCGTCCGAACCTTTTTCCGAAGAACAAATAACGTCTTCAGCTAATCTCCTTTGGTAGGCGAATGCGAAGACATGGACCTTATTCCGAGAGCAGTAAAGTCTAGTCGAGCCTTCAGTAGAAGTTTGCATAAAACGCCTCCTGGGGTACAACAGCGACACATGATAGGTGAAGCTTTCAAACTGCTTCCGACTCTAGTACATTGGGTTAAGGGTGATTTTCGGGATTGTGGTGCTATGTATTGTGTGGGGCTTAGATCACGTTCGCTGTTCAGAATATGTAATGCGAAAGCTAACAGGAAAACAGATAAGATATATTTGTTTACTGAGGGTATTATTATGTAGGATTTGTGCGAAACACCACGGAGCTGGTTCGTTCATATATATTCTGTACACTACGCTTATATTCTGTACTGGAATTTATCCGGGAGCATTTATGTGGCACCAGTTTATTTTGTCAAACGGCGAAAATTTGAACTACAATTTACCCATTCGTTTTGAGATTTCTGTGACACTCTTTGTTCTCTACAAGCGACACAGCCAACTGACCAAATAAATTGGTGGCAATATACCTAGATGATTAAAAAGATGGTTGTTACAAAAAAAAACATCCATCCATTATAATTCTCGATGAGTTGTGGTACAGAATACATCATCTTAGTTCCAAGAAATGCGAAAATCTACAACTGTGTCCGATATTAAATGAAAATTAAAAATCCACCAAGAAATAGTAGTCATCTATAGCGAACAGGTTATCTATGCCGTGCTTAATGGCAATAGGCACTGACAATTATAGGATTAACTAACACTAAAGCCTAATGCAGAATTTAATTATGTGGACGCAGATAGGAAATCCCGTAAAACTTGCCTAAAGACACTATTCGCTGAAGAGTTTTGATATAATCTGAACCAATATTTTATTGTGTTGCCATGAACATATCCGTGCCCAATGTTCAATTTTGGAACGAGATTCAAAATACTCAATGTAGATCTCTAGTCTATTAAAGCTACATTTCGCTTATTAAATATAAAATCGACACAGTGTGTGTTCTAATTATGTGACATTAAAACTCACATCAACTATAAAATATATGAGAATGATCTAGCGTCGAATCTTTTTTATTTTCAAACACCAGTAGAGCTTAAAAACATTTACAAATGTCCAGTTTCACCATGAATCGTATGAACAAACTGACAAACAACATCAAATAATAACCAATCTACATAATCTTAACCAAATACCTCTGCAATAAACCCTTCAAATAACAAACTGAACTCACGAGAAACCGACAAGCATGCGTTTGGGGTATCAGGCATTCTTATGGCCAAATAAATAAGGGTTAAATCGGCTTGCCCCTTCGACATTCCGATGGTGAACAATGGGTAATTATTCCGCCAAGATAAGACGGGGATTGCAAAAACGTATGACTACCTAAAGGCTGGAAATCAAGTTATTAGTCTTTGATTTGTTGAAAAAACGCGCCACTGTGTGGCCGGGTTCCCGGTAGGACTAGTAGTGACGCGGCTGTGAGGTCGATAAAAGTATCGATAACGCAAGTTACAGTGTATCAGAGCGCCTAGCCAAGTGGCTTGTCTATTCGAACGCATTGAAAACAAAAGTATGTAAACTGACGCATTATTTTCTCTGTAATACGTCAGTTTCTTACTTTTTGTGTTCTATGCGTTCGACAGATCGGCCACTTGACTAGGGGGCCAGAGCAGTTCTTCTTGTGACACAACTTTTTCTTCCTGTCGGGTAGCGAGACTGTCTGCACTGGACTTAATTATTCTGACCTCTTTCTTTTTAACCGACGAAAAACCGGAGGGGGTAACTCAATTCGTACCGTATGTATTTTTTTGTTAAGTACGTACTATCAAAAATGTTTCACAATTATTGCGAAATATACAAAAATTGATCTAATTCGTTCGCGTAGGAGAAGTAAAAAGATAAAACTGCAACATTGCAACATGTTACATTTCGCTTTTTTAATATAAAAAAGATACTAATAATAAACAACTTTCTTTCAATTTGCGCGAGCGATTTGTCGTTATATAACGAAATGTTTTAAAAGAGCTACAAAATACAGCGCCAATGAAAAATTGGCTTATATTAGACTGCTCTATATTTCTACTAGAGCTACTATTATCTATATCTCTAATAACTTCTGCTCCGGGTTACACCACAACCGGTCTCGTAGCTAGCACAAAATCGGAACTAAAATATTAATTCCAAATAACGGATACCAACATTGGTTATTGAATTTAGTTCTATTAGCTAACAGTTCTCTTCACCACGACGTCCTAATGACAATATAGTGGCTTAAATTAAGCCGGTAGGTATGTACCTATTTATTTCACTCCATATAATAATTATTGAGATATCCGCTTAAAAAGACAGCCAACCAACCAGAAATACTTTTTTTCATAATAATTACAGAGTACTTCCCATTATTTGGACATTTATTCACGGCAGCCAGTGCAGCAAATTATATATACAGTCATGTCTAATTATGACAAAGGCGTAATTGCTTTTACGAGGCAAATTTTGGTCCTTATTACCACCGTTTTAGGGTCAACAATGACAGGACGATTTGATAAATAATAGGTCCGCATAATAATTGTATAACCTCTTCATTGAAAAAGCATTTAGCTCAAATTGCTTCAGGCTTCTTTTGACGTCGTGTATGTAATAGCAGACATGTGATTATAGTTTTATAATAACTTACTGGTTAAATACTAAACAATCTTTGGGCTAGCAATCTAATAATTCAATTAATCAAAATGGGCTAAATTGTAAGTAATAAGAAATATTGAGTAGCCAATATTTTTAAAAGATAATGTAATAAAGTTTTCTTGTACTGTCGTAAGTAGTTAACAAAAAAGGCAGTCACAGATATGGGGCATTTACTGGTTCTATAATGTAAACCATCCAAATTATCGTGTGAATGAAATAGAACCGACAGAGACACTCGATTCCAAATTCCATTTCTGCTATTATCGACTATCGATAAAACTAAGGCATTATTGTACCCATCCCTATTTCGGTTCCTTGTAAGACCAATTGTCACATTATTGAGGAGACTAATTAAGGATACTCTGCGTCGACGCGATTTGAAGGAGAACTGATGGTATTTGCTATGGTGCTGATTAATCAACAAAGAGACTGATGGATTTAGTCTAAAATAAAGAACTACCGAAGACCATCTTTATGCGAAAAGCGATGACTCTGTTGGTATTAATGGTACCGACTCTAGTAAAGCTTTTAAGTACACGTTTATACATACATACATAAATCACGCCTATATCCCCGAAGGTTTCGACAATTATGTTAGGTCCCATGCAATAGGTGGCGAGCCTATTGCCATCTATCGGGCACAAAAGTCGCAGTTCTATTGCTAGGTGGTATAAGAGGAACGCTGTTGCCCATTCCTCATCACTGATTTATCTTTAGTCACCTGTACGACACCCACGTAAGAGTCGTTGTACGACACCCACGGGAGAGATTTGGGGTGGTGACAATTGTGGTGTATTCTACTCTGCTGTCACCACACGGCCATCGGCGTTGACGCGATTTGAAGGAGAACTTATGTTATTTGCTATGGTGCTGATACCCCCAAACGAATTTCTACTCTAACATTTTACCGTGAAGTGCTAACTCGCTTGTCAGTTCGTTGTGCTATTGACCACACCAATGAAGACCTCATTCGTGCCAGCTACGCGCAAACAAGTGATCGCTCATAATTTCCCCGCTACATTACAAAAAGTGATCTTCTAATAAATCAATTAAAACTACACTATAACTAGTTCATTCGCCCGTCTTTCAACGCTATTTTCTAAGAATACTTAATAGATAATTATCTACTCATACGATGCAATACAATCGACAATTGATTACGCACCGGAAAATGGCTCTTATTTTGCAGTATTAAGATTCAAGAGTCAAGTTACATGTGGTGTCTATACGAGTGGATTATGCATTCGTCTGCGCAATTTATGGTGAAGAAAACGTCAAGCGCGAGAGGTTTTTAGGCGAGCGGTTCCGTATAAACCTTTTTTATACTTAATGGTCTGTTTATATTTGAATAATTGAGGGTTGCGTCGTTAATTACTGTGTTTGTTAAGCGTTTTGAAAAGAAAGAAATCTTTTTTAAACTCGCAATTTTTGGTAGTACTTATTTGAAAACAACTTTAATAACATAAATAAATCACATAAGAATCAATTGATTTCCATACCAATAAAATTCAAGGGGACTTAAATTTGCTTTAAACGTAAATTTTTGTCAGTTTTTTTATTTTATAATAGTGTTTTATTTTATGTAATGTTTAATATTCAATTAAATGTTAGTAATATTCCTTATAATTTTGCTAGTCGTCGCTCCTACAGTAACTTTAGCCATTTATAGACACAAGGGTAATTGTAGAGTAGCAATACTAAAAAATGGACCCTATTTCCCTATATCAAAAAAATATGTTTGCCATACTTGACTTGAAAACTTAGAAGCATTTTAATGATTTATGTGAAATTGTTTGAGCAAAACGAAAATTACCGTTAATGTGCGACTGTGGAACTACAATAATTAGTAATATTAGAATTCTTATCCAGAAACATTTCATCGTAATCATCAGCGCTGGCTTTTATGGATTCCTGGTATGGAGCTTCTGTTGGGTTAGCGTGTTTGCAATTGTGTTGACATATAGTTAGTAATTGACTTATTAAATATTAATTATGACAGTTTTATGCGCACATGCCTCCTAAGTAGACGTGTAATTTACAATTTAGGTATACTTACAAAAGTATTTGTGTGTAATCAATCGAAAGGTTTGTGGTGACGGCAAAGCGAATACAATTGTCATCCCTATTCTTTCCAGTACTACTCTAAATTCTTAAGTCTCTACTCTAACAGCGCGCCCGAATATTCTATTTACAGTTGAAGATAGTACTACATACGTAGGTACTACAGCTTTGTTGCCTAGCAACTTCTGTTATTTATCGTACCTAATATTACAAAAAATGCCAGGCAACAAAACTTCAGTAAGCTTACTTTCAACAGTAAATAGAATCTAAGGACCCGTCGTTAATTGAATGAGACTATTAACAGTTTGGCAGCGCTAAAATATTCTCCATTGAACCCTAAAATTAACAACAATGACACATAAAGAAACGGACGCATGGAAGGAATGACATTATTATCAATACCATGTTTTATTGCAATAATTCTCATAAATGATATGGCAACCCACATTCATTCTTGTGCTGTACCTGTAATAGAACTCATTTGGAGACCACTTTAGGTAGTGTTGAATTTTCAAGTTTTTTTCTTTACACGACATAACGCAGTGTCGTGTTATCAGTAGGTTATACGAGTATCTTTTCAAATGCGTTAGAACATGATCTTTGGTATACTGCTATATTTGCCTTGTCATATTGCCCTCCATGACTTATAATTCTGCCGTTTTCATTATCCCAGTTTATCTGCGGTCGGCGCAGTATGATTCCTCTTCCATTGATATTGGTCAGACGTCATCAAGCCATCCATGGACTTTTCATTCATATCATTCTTTACACCGGAAAGGTGCAAGTGATGAACATTCATGAAATATAATAGTGATGTTAAGGACCACGTCACGAGAACGATTAATGAATTAGGATGATAACATTCCAATCCATACTGCTGAAGGTGTTGATTTGCCCTCCACCATTCATGCTCCAAGGTGCTTATTGGTCTACACCGGGCAATCTTCATCCTCAATCTTTCTTCGCTCCCAAGCCAGCAGTGAAGTGTATCAATTATTTAATCTTCACTTGCAAGCAATGAACTCATACTCATAATAGGAACTCATAATTATTATAAGATAAGATAGGCTCGCGCCCTATTGCATGGCACTAAATGTGGGTGTTAACCCTCTGCTTACCCTTTTGGATATAAATAAAATAGGTATGATTGATTATGTAAATTATAAAAGTTAGGACAGTGATCAGTAGGTATCAAATAAGCCTCATTAGCTTAAAACAAATGAAACTTAGAAATAGTTTTAAAATTGGAATTTCGTCAGCCATTCAACCTCTTTGGCGAATTTTTTTTAAACGCAACGCGATACGTTTCCGATTCTACTAAACAATAACAATCAAAAAGACGATTAAAGGCTGAATGCGAAAGGCATCTGCCGGCGAAAAAAGAAAAAGTCATTTGGCGTTATGGCTTCACGTCTGAGGCAATTTAGGTGTATCGATGAACGAAACGCAAGTCTCGGCTAATAAGCGTTTTGTTTTGATGCTGGCAGAAAAAAGCATTGTGCAGTCAATTAAAAAATTCACTTGCCGAATCTAGCGTTGATTTAACGGAACGCCATCCATATTATTTTATAGCCTCTTACTAATTAAAAATTAGGCTTAAGCATTCGAAAGGATTGTCCGATTTTTTTTTTAAATAATTCTACGTAACTTGGCAAGTACCTTCTTCACCAATATGTTTCAATCGAATAATTAAGGTTTAAAATTGATTCGATTAAAGTACCTATCGTATTGTCTGATGACTGTATCTATCTACCTATCCTTCAGCTCAGACCGTACACACTACACAGTTACAGCCCCCTTAGGCCCGTAGCACGGGACGTGGACACATCTCCTCTGGGAAAAGAAAATGTTTTCCTCTCTCTCTAACTCCCACTAAATGGCAAGACAAAACACTGTCAAGTGGTGGAGAGAGACTTGTCCACGCACGTCCCAGTGCTAGGCCCGCAGTGGTCATTAATTATTTCCCTCCTTACGCAACTGCTAAAGAGGTTCCAATTAAGTTTTTTTTTTCCCACCAAAACAACGTAAAACTAGAACTACACGGTAGCTAGTTGAGCTCTTAATGAATTCCCGTAAACACCTTTTTTCGCTAGGCTATTGGGCGTGCCGCCATTACGCAGAACAAAATGGCGGAGTGCAAAAAACTCGATAATCTTGAATAATTGCAACTAAATTGTTTCATTATTCCACCTGTTCCTACTTCCAACGGCAAGATTAAAGTTTGCGATGTTTCCAGCGAGCACCTCAGAATTATCGGCCTTATGCGTCTGGTAATAAGGAAGTTGAGGTTATGTTTCCTAAGATCGGCACGCAAACTAAAGTTTGCCGTTAAAATAAGTGTCAATGTGTAAATAGGCGAGCGCTGTGTTTACGTAAATCAGTTATAGCGCGAACAAAATCAATATTGGTTTTTGCGAAAGAAAAACAAACAATAATGAGAAATTAATGTCCGTAAAAAAGGTAATGCCTTCGCCTGTTAGCGTTGTTGCATTGGTTTGTAAAAAATATGACAGTTCATAAACAATTTTATACTGAAATGGTTTGGCTTTCAAATTATTGATTAGGTACCTACCATTTAGAATAGAAAATCGTTAAAATCTATCAGTGACGCAATTTGGCGTTGCGGACACTTTAAATGTTATGTTGGGTAAAATTGAGCTGTAAAAAAATTAAGCCGTCATAGTATGTTGAATATTACCTATATTTTTTAACTTAAGATCTCTATTTAGAGATAGGTACCTAATAGAAAACTTGATATGTAGGTATTAGCTTAGCTTTTAACTTTTAATCTAGGTATAGGAATATAAATGCCTGAACCACCCCACCACACTTTTCAATATATTAGAAAACACGGAAAACATATTATGTATTCTTAGGTGCAAATGAAATAAAAAACAAAAACAAAACTTTAGTCTGCTTGTTTGCAAACAAATAAATTTTGACCTCTTACTGCCGTACTCAGAGACGTCAAATAACGTTAATGAGTACCTACTTAATGTCAAAAATGACAATTCAAAACTAGTCGCTATTCTTGCCGGGTCTATGGTCTAGATTTAAATGAGATGTTTTGACATAAAGTCCTCATTAATTTGACGTCTCTGAGTGCGGCAGTTAGACTTCGACTGTCATGTCAAAAGTAACAGTTTTAAAGAACCGACCATAAAGACAAATAAATATAACAATAACTGCCGCACTCAGAGACGTCAAATAACTTTAATGAGTACTTAATGTCAAATAATCTCATTTAAATCTAGACCATAGACTCGGCAAAAATAGTGACTAATTTTGAATTGCCATTTTTTGACAATAAGTACTCATTAACGTTATTTGACGTCTCTGAGTGCGGCAGTAAAACCACACGTTCTTTGCCAATTACCACAACTTTTGCGAGGCCCGTCAATTAATTTGACTAATTACGAGATTGCGAATTCATCCGACATAACTCTGTCACGTCTTTTTTCTTTCGAAATTACCTACAAAGTTTTTCCGCCAATATCTCGCCGACAGATAATTTTATAACCGGTTGTCGCGTTAATGTGTAATTACAATGGTTGAACGTAAGTAGACGTATAGATTGTATTTTATCATATATTCTGTCTTTATCTTCGACAGCCAGTCCCCAGAAGTGGACAAATTCTCCTCGGGGAAAAGAAAGCATTTTCCTCTCGCTCTAACTCCCACTAAATCCCGAGACAAAACACTTTCAAGTGGTGGGAAGAGATTTTTTCCACGTCCCGTGCTAGACCTACAGCGAGTTCATTAAAGTTTGTAAAATATTAGATTAAAGAATGATTCCTGACAGCAAGCTACAATATAGAACTTCGTGTAAAAATTATAGAAAAAAAAGTGTATGAGAGAGTATGACAACTGTAGCAGATCTTTTTCTTCCTGTCAACTGTCAAATATTCCTGAAAACTGTCAATTATCTTCAATCGATTGTCAACTCTAACTTGTTTATATTAAAGCACACAGTCGATTAGGAAAATTTAGCATTTTTTGGTGGCCAGCCTGACCGCTGTTGACTGTATATTTACTTACCTACTTGAGTGAAAGTTCTAAATCGATTGGGAATTTCTGCAGTTTCTGACACGCTGACTCATTGTTTGCCCAAACACTTTATAGGCTCTAGTTTCGACAAATGTCACTTAATAAATAGAAATACGACGACTCTTCAAAATTCTGTATTCTAAATACAGTCATAAATTATCTAACATTAAAACTGACTCTTACAATGAAACTGTTTTTTGATGCGATTCAATGCAATTACTTCCTACTTACCTACTCTCTTTTGCCATTAAGATAGTATATGATCGTTCAATTATCCTATTAAAGGGTAAATGTTAAATAGACGAATCAGTTTCATAAAATATTATCACCCAGGCAAAATTATTTTAATTGCCATGTCATCTGCAATCACAAGAAAAGGTGACGGGCATTTTTTAGTTTATTAATACGTATACGATCTTAATTTATTTAGACATCGAAAGTAAGTTATCTGACATTATCTATTTTGGCTGTAACTTTAAAGACGTAAATGTGACAAGAATTCAATTTTGTGCGCTGTAATGCAATGTTGCTTGTACCTCGTTGTTATTACAACAACGACTATCCGTGTAGTAATTTCCATTCTTTATTTCATCATCCATCACATTTAAACATCCCAATTACCAATGTTAATCTTAGAAAAAAATACACCGACGCGCTTTTAGAACGCACGTCACGTCACCGTGACAGCTGTCAACGCACCACCATCTTGCCGCGTGGCTGACAGTTAAATTTCAGCGTAGAGCATTGTTCGGACGCATCTTTGCTGTCGTAACTTAACAATGAAAAACAAACAACTGTACGCACCTAATATGAAAATAATGTGTCCTAATTATGTAGGCAAGTTATTTATTTATAGTGGGATTAGCAGTACCTACACTTGTTAACACAATTTGACAAAATAGCATATACCTAGTACAGAATTAGATAGACAAGCTGATATACCTATTGATATAATTTGAGGGTAAGTAACCCACTAAGTTCTAATAAGACAAATCAATGATATTATTGATACAAATATACAAATTGGTCGTAGCAAACAGAACGGAACCGCAATATTTAACAAAATATAATTATTTATTCCAAATCACCATTAATTAATAAAAAAAAATAACTAGAGTCAAGTCAAACCTCATATTATTTATTCGATTTTAATTTTAACATTATATAAATGTTAGAAAAATTAGTACAAAGATTTTGGGGTTAGAAAAAGAATTTCGAAAAATTATGATCTTGAGGCGGGAATCGAACCCGCATCTGCAGCGGACGCGGGTTCGATTCCCGCCTCAATTTTTCGAAATTCTTTTTCTAACCCCAAAATCTTTGTACTCATATTATTTGATTGTTAGCCTTGTGCTTATTGGTCTACAGGGCAATCCCCCTTAGTCGATTTTTATGCTGGAACATTCTACTTTATGTTACTGTGGTTATGTTTTTGCTCCCAGACAAGCATAGAAAGACTTACCTAGGTATTTTTTATTAATAATAAAATCTAAAATTGTATATCAAGTTGTATCCTCATCGACAAAGCCTAGAAAGAAGAAAGCTCGTCTCAAAATAAAAACCTCTTAATTACATATAATTTACATTTACATACATATATAAAATGTGGCAAATGGAATTATGAAAAAAATGACTTAGAATTGGCGTATCCCCATCCTTTCGTTAGGGATAGTTTTGACCGCTTTTACGCTACATACATAAATCACGCCTACATCCCCGAAGGGGTAGGCAGAGGTGAACTAGCACCCACGTTTCGCCAATTATGTTAGGTCCCATGTAACAGGTGGCGAGCCTATTGCCATTTATCGGACACAAAAGTCGCAGTACATTGCTAGGTGGTATAAGAGAAACGCTGCTGCCCATTCCTCATCACAAATTTATCCTTAGTCGCCTTAAACGACACCCACGGAAGAGATTTGGGGTGGTGCCAATTGTATTCTACTCTGCCGTCACCACAAGGCCTTTTACGCTACAACATTCGATATAGCCTCTACGTTTTATTCCATCAAAGGCAGGGCTGCCATACCACATCAATATAAATAAATTCTGTTAACAATACTAATAATTATACCTACCAAGATTTTGGGGTTAGAAAAAGAATTTCGAAAAATTATGATCTTGAGGCGGGATTCAGATCATAGTTTTTCGAAATTCTTTTTCTAACCCCAAAATCTTTGTACTAATTTTTCTAACATTTATATAATGTTAAAATTAAAATCGAATAACTATACCTACCAATTAAAAACTATTATGACGCCAAGCGATAATAGTAAGCTAATCAGCTGTCAATATGCCGATAAAAAGATCCTTTGTTTACGTGAGCTTATCGAAAACCAACATAGGCAGATAACAAAATGACAGCACAGACAAAACAGAATCGGAAATTAAATCGACATGTCAAATTAAGTCGGCCCTCCCGTAAAGGTCACCGGAGTTGACGCCGTTTCCGAATAAATGTTAATAACAGAGAGCTGGAGCTGTCGCGACACACAAATTATTCATGTACCTCGAGACCGTTGTTTATTCTGACATTCAATTTAAATTGCGTATTTTATTTGCTTATGCTGCGTGCTGGGCCTTATCCTGAATCCTGTACTTACCGTAAACAGCCGGCGCCGTTTAGTACCTAGTAGTAATAGATATTAAACATAGAATAGATTAGGCTAAAATAATCGTACACTATTCAATATTTAGTAATAATACAAAAAAACAACATGAACGGTCATAACACTATAAGAGTGATCTCTTATTGAAGAAAGTCGGCGTAACGTTAAAAACCCAATAAAACGATTAATGAGATTAGTAGAAGCGAAATAAGTATGTATGTAAGGATCGTAGCAAGTGGAAAGATGTAGAATATCGTAATCAGTCCCAAAGTAGCATGCTTACTTCTTTATGGCATCTGCCTCTACTTTAATTATTCATACAAATTATTATTATTTAATGAGCTAGCTTTATTTTATTTGTGCCTGTAATCGCGTTTCAGTTAATTAGGTAGGTATATATAAATGCATATTTAGTAAGAACTTTAAACATGTAACAAAATAGTACTTAGCTGATTAAGAAAATAAATAAAATAATACACTTTCTTATATAGTTTATATTTCATGCTTAGCACCTATGTATTATTTAAATTAGAATTAATAGGTAAGTTATATAAGTTACCAACCAGCAAACCCTAAGCTTAACCGATGAATGCACAAAAATGAATGAACCAAAGGCACCAATTTTTTATAAACTACTATTGAGAGCATGTTGAACTGAATGCTCAAAATTTTACTGCAAAAGTGCTTGCTTCAATACCTACTTACACAATCATAATTACTTCATTACACAACTGGTTATTACACCAATTATATTGTTAAAAAACTTGGATTGGACTTAACTAATTACTCTATCAATTTAAATTGACTGACAGCTATAGCTGACCCTGGGTTGCTTTCCGGGTTTTCGAATTCGTATACAGATGGTATGATTTTAAATGCCCTATCAACGTGTACGTATATTGATACCACGCTAATTTTACTTATTATTCGCTTTAACCATACAAATCGGTAATATACAAAAAACAGTAATATAAGTTTTTAGATATTGTCCCTATGCAGGTACGGCACAACTGGTTGCCAAAACTTATTCATCATCATTCGCCTGCCCTATTCCCCGGTTAACTGGGGTCTGCGTAGGTAGTTAGTTTTATACTTCATAATAAATTCATAAAATTCATAATCCAAATAGGATAATAATAAATAATACTTTTAACTTTGTTTGCTAAAACTGACCACTTTTTGAGAGCAAATACTTACGTGCCGTAGCTCTTTGTATCTAGCCATCCTTATGGTAGTAGTAAAGGCTGTAAACTATCTAAGGTCTACGCCACTTCAGAATACCCAAAACTCTCAAATTTCTTCAATCGATTGTCAACCTTCACTTGTTGGTAGTATAAGCACAAAGTCGATTGAAGAATTTTACATTTTGTGGTAGCCTGATGTGTTGTTGCATGTACATTTATTTAATAAGCTTTAAAAACTCACCAGAAGACGGCCTATCGCTGTATCTGGTGCAGTAGACCCACGCCGGCCACAGCGCCGAATTCTGTTGGCCCTGGCTGCCGGTGTCAGTACTGCCACACGTCGAAGGGGCACCGCTCGACGTCGAAGACACCATCGAGCTTGCCGAGTCCGGCCTCTTCTGCGCCTCCACAATCTTTGGTAACTCTTTCTCCTTCTGCACCTCGCCTATCTGCGAGACGGTCTGTCGCAATCCTCCCAACGGCGGCAGCGGGTTGAACTCAGACTCCTTCGACTTAAGGTAATCAAAGCTGTACTTCTGATACTCGTTCTGTGACTTCGACAAGTCGTACGGCTTGTACAGGATACTGTGGTTCGGCCCAACAGGTTTAGGGCCTTCAATTTTGCTGGTCTTCCTGATTGCCGTCAACCCAAACTCTGGATGGAGGATGTTGTTGATCGAGAACGCTATCGGGACAGGCTGCTGCCGCTGGTTCCGCAGTGGATCAAAGTCGGCGTTGATTTGAGGCTTCACGTCTGGAGTTTCTGGCCTGTAGTAGTTCTGGTAGTTCTCCTCGTTCTGGCTTTGCTCGGGGCTCGGTGGGGGCGAGTTGGGTTGGATCTTAACGATCGTCATGTTCGGGGGGCTCCTGTCGTACCTTTGGTCGATGGTGGTGCAGGTGTACTGGCTCTGAGGGCAGTAGCTCATGGTGTTCTCCGCGTGAGGCGGCGGCACTCTTCCAGTCACCGGCCCCGGACTGTTTGCCTGGTTGGGACTGCATCGGTCCTCGAAAGCCATCTTCGCCTCACCTGTCAGTCAACCACTGACAACCGGTTACACAAAACACACAAGTCCCAGCAACTTATGCAGCCAATACACGATTGAAATTCATTAAAACATACGCTTGAAGTCCGCGGCGCCGATTATTTGAATGTCAGGCACAGTTGACACAAGTTTTGAATGTAACATTAATATTAATCGAGTTTATCGATACGGGAGAGTCATTAGCATGATTTCTTAATCGCGTCGCAGCGTCGTCGGATGCACTCGGCGTTTTTGCCGCGGGACGAGTGATGGACGGCTGTCAATTGAAACGTCAAACTGCGATTGGAGCCGGCACGGGACTGCGCTCGCGGCGGCGGCGGCCGAACGACTGCGCCCCGCGCACGGGCACGCCCTAGCACAAACAAGCTTTTTTTCCCTTCCCCATCCGGTTTGTAGGCGTTAACCGTCCGCGCTTTCCACTGCTCAGCAGTGCCATCAAACATCGCCCGTCTCGCACCAACACTCACCCGCTGAGGCAACAAGAAAGGGATAGGTGTAGCACAATTGATTTAACCTGATTGTGTATTTAGTGGGCCTGGTAGAGATTTGTAATTCAGTTGTAAATTGCTGCTATGGCTCTTTCGCGGGCTCGTAATGTATCAATAATACTGCGGGCTGCTTTTGAGCGCTCGCGGTACGGAATTTCAATTAAAGTTTGACAGAATTATTATATTGATAGACAGGACGCCATCTTGATGAATTATTGGACCGGTCGCGTTCGGAAACGCATATTTTTTACGAATTATGACATAATAGTGGAGTAGGTAATTAAGTTGTAATCGTACAATCGAGTAGGTCGTTTTTTTTTGCTTTTTAGGCGTGCAAAAGACGCCTTAGATTGTGGACAAATTAACAGTTGCCACTAAATGCTCGCATCGATTAAGCCCTTCGCAATTACGAATTTACAAGGTGAATTCAATCGATTTAAGCAATTGCTATCGGGCGAAATCGTCGAAAATCGGTAGAACGAATAATAAAGTAACGACGCCTAATGGGTACCTACCTACCTACCGAGTTGTGAATTAAATTCGAGTGGTGAATTAAATTGTTACGATTAATCGTTTCATTGTTTGCTCTAACTGGAAGTTTTGAATGCCAACGACAAGTGGGTTAACGGCATATCAGTTAATCGACATAGTATACCAAAGTGCCTATATTGGTAGTCTTTAAAAATACAATCAATCTCTACACAATTAAAAGCTTGCTAGTTTCATTAGATAGGTACATTAGATAGAAACGTGCGGGTGCTAGTTCACCTCTGCCTACCCCTTCGGGGAATAGGCGTATTTATGTATGTATGTACCTAACTACTTAGTTAAGTTAGTTAGTTAAGAATATTTCAACAACCTTCTTTACATCTTGAGTGCCTTATTTTCTTCCGTAAAATCTTAAGTCGAGTACCTCCTACCTAGGTATAGAATCCGGTGACATTTCTGGGAAATACTAGTTATGTGGTCGATTACCAAAATTATATTGTCTACCTACATAATCTTTATGACATTACATCATGTCATTGCGATTCATAAGTGTATTGTAATCATACTAGATATGAATAAATGAATTTTGACTTTGATTAATTCCAAACGCCGAAATTATGATTTTTTTAAATAAACAAAATTACTTAACTTCTATAGAACAAATCTTTGCGTTCGTCACAAAGATTTATCCATAGATAGCCAGCAATGTGACCATTCGACTTTAAATAAATAAAGCGGTCGTCAAAAATAACTGATCCAGTTTTAACCCTTGAATGCATAATCATTAAATTATTTTAGCAAAAGGTGAAAAAATAGGTAGTAAGTACTTACTTAAACGACTTAATATGATCCAATTTCAAGTTGGCCGACTCAATTGCAGATTGAATAAGTAGTCATAGAAACTGATGATCTTTACAACTAAATCGTAAACCTAAAAAGTTGGCCAACTATCAGCCGACAGCTTATTAGAACGAGCTTACTATGCAAGTCCGTAGACAAACTTAGTTGTTCGATATAATCGGCCAACTTGAAATCGTATCATTGTCTGCGGTCGCTCTAAGGCCACCAAAATATACTTAAGATGAAATATGTATCATGAGTCATGACTCATGAAACATTTAAGAGTCAACAACAGTGCTTACGACGACAGAAGACGACCATGAGGCGCCACATCATGTGGAAAAACAAAATTATCTCTGTCAAACGTCTGACGCGTCACCGATAGACAATAGCGAGGCGTCAACACGATGAGTGACATTTCTAATACTTTGACTTTGACACTTCCACTTATGTAGATTACAACTATTGTCTCAAAACAGTCGAAGACTTGCCTCGTGCCTCGTCAATTGAACTCTCATTGCATATTGTCCCGCGTCAATTTTTTTAAATTACCTTAAACAAACGGCTACTGTTTGTAAATTTCTTTTTTTTTATCTTTAAAGTTTTCGTTTTCCATGATAGCCTCGGAGCGAAAAAATAAGCTAGAAGGTGCCAGCCCCGACACTCGACAAAGATAATGTCATGACATGAATGATAAAACTGTTAAAGTTCGCTGTATTTGTGTTTTATAAACGCAGAAGGTACCTACACTTGTTAAATGTAATGTTCTTACAGTAGAATTGAATTAAAATTATCAAAAATGAAACTTTGTATTAGATAATATAGTTTAAAGAAAGAAAGATTCTTATAATGAGCGCTTTAAAACAGTAATATAAAACATAACTAAATTTGAAATGAAAATTATTTAAGTTATTTAAGGAACTTAAGTATTTTTGGCTTTAATAACCATTATAAAACTATATTTTTGCAAAATTTACGGGGCAAATGTCCGGGTTCTTTCTATACCGATTAGTTATCATATAGATACCTACATATTGTTAACTAATAATAGAGAAAAACGTGCCCCATCAGTGGACATTAATAGCATAATGATGATGATAACCCGTCTTGTGTGCCTGCAATATAGGTACCTACACATGTAGGTACCTATATTGCACGTGATTCACATCACAAAATCCTCTTTCTCCATTATTTTCATATGCAATTACAGAAATGATAAAATTTATCATCAGCGACTAAATTACAACAAAAACCGTCCGCGATGCCGACAAACCTAATGGGACTTTGTCGTTTTAAGCTATCGATTATTTCCTTAGCAACGCTTCAGGTGTCAACCGAAAGGCAAAACGAAAGAGTTCCGTAGGCTAGTTCAACACAAAATCGCGGTTTGCAGATCGGTCGGCGTGTTGTTTAATGGACGCCGATGGCGGCTAATTTTTGCTATTTGGGCAATGGATATTAATAATGGAGAAGATTGCATTTGGACTGCTAATGGTCTCAAAAAAACTTTCTTTGAGTAAAAAAAAGTATTGAAAATATGATAGTATTTATAATAACGCAAATAGATACTTATTACCCAATTTATTTAATGAAACATTATCTGTACAAGAATACCTTGGCCTCGGCTTACAAAATGACTTACCTACAAAACTTACAACAGCTTTATTGAGAAGCGATTATGGTGGTTGTGATATGGTAATTTATTTATTAACTTTAATGCAAATAATAAATTGTTTGTCGTTTGGTGATAGCAGAGCAGAATACAATAATTGTAACCATTCTAATCTTAAAAAGTGACGGCTGCCTTGGTCGAATGCTCAGATCGCTGGGTATTGGCCAAGAGGTCCCGGGTTCGAATCCTGGAAGGGGCAAACTTTGTGATGTCCACAAATGTTTGTTCCCGAGTCATGGTTGTGTATATGTTTATGTAGTATATTTTCAACATTTATATACATAATTATATTAAAAATATGTCCGTCATCCAGTATCCACAACACAAGTGCTTAGGCTACTTACTTTGGGCTAGATGATAGGTGTGAGTGTAAAAATATAAAAAAAACTTCTTAGCTAAATTATTATTCAATACTTTTCAACAAAGCGCTGAATACACAAACATTACCAGGACTGTCGCCCGCTACCATAGACAATGCTGGAAAATAAAAAACCACGATGGCGGCCGCTAACGAGCCGACGTGCCTGTCACTTGTTTCCCGCCTAACAGCTGTCAAACGTCAATCCGCCATTGTTGGGCTGTGCCGATGTTAATTCACTCTGATACTGATGATGATAATTTGTTTATTGAAAGGTTGGCAGGCTTGTGTCGTTGTATTGATTTTTCTTTAGTAGGCACATTAATACTGGCCTAATAAAGAATTAAGCTGAATAGGGTTGTGTATCGAATGTTTTTAGGCGTATTTTATTGCCATGTCACGATATTTTGTGTCAGAGGTACAATTGGAACGTTTTCGTATTATGAGCTTTGCTGCTTTACGAAGATCATATTGTGTATTTCATGATAATCAATGATGGTGTCGTACAAGGCGACTATGGATAAGTCAGTGATGAGTAATGGGCAGCAGCGTTCCTCTTATAACTCCTAGCGTATTTTGTGCTTGATAAATGGCAATAGGCTCGCCACCTATTACATGGGACATAATTGGCGAAACGTGGGTACTTGTTCACCTCTCCCAACCCCTTCGAGGATATAGGCGTCATTTATGTATGTATGCAATCCCTCCGTCCTTATGCGGTCTACCTCCGATATAGGCGTGATTTATATTATTTGTATATATTGTATTATGACCAACAGCGAACTTCTTTCGGCTGATATGATGATGATGATGTAAGAAAAAGAAAGCTCATTTAATGTAAGTATAATTGAAGAGAAACATGAATTAATTATCTACCTAACTGTTAATTTTAATTGTTTCTTACTACATTAAAAAATATTAGTTGCATTATTTTAACAGTAGCTTGCAGTTACCATGAGTTGTTAAACATTAATTGCAGATGCAGTATGCATTAACAGATTGATTGCAATGAAATTAATTGTGATTATATTGATTGAAATAAATTTTTTAATCAATTACTACGATGATTAAAATATTTATTGATTAACATTGCAGTGCGGTGTATTTTACGATAATGTTACTTACTTATTTTACAATTAAACATAGTTTCCATTGAATCATACAATCCACTAATCGATTGGCAACACCTTTGTTGGTGCAGGTTTACTCTGAATCTCTTGGCGGGCTTTCAATGGCGACAGTCAAATTTTTATTTCAATCATTCAAAAATTGTTTCAGAGTGGACTTTGTGTAGTTAGAATTTGTGTTATTTTGATGCATAGGTAAGGATCCGTGTTGATGTTCAATTATGAGGAATCATTGAAATAAAAGTGCTGTGACGTGTTTGACGTTGAGATTTGTTTTTTTGTGGTTTTTACCACCTCATCAGTCGCCGTCATGAACTCTGTTACCATTCGATTCGTGCCAAGCACTCCCTAGATGCATTAAAATGTGTTTCACCCATATTTTTATGTAAAATTTCATCCATTTCATCCATTAATTTCATTCATTCATTTTATCATTCATTCAAAATTAAGAAAAGTAAACGAAAATGTATTGAAGAAAGTTCCAAAAGGACTAGTTTCGAGGAACGTGAAACCGATTTAAAAAAATATATGGTTTACTCTTAAACATTAGAGTGGACCAGGGTCCTTATAGTTCAACACCGGGCTATCTCACTTAGTCGACTTTTAAGAGACCCCTGGGTAAATCTACATCATTTTTTCGCTCGCAGGCCAGATTGGAAGCCATATATCTCGTACATACGTATATACATAAATCACGCCTATGTACCCGAAGGGGTAGGCAGAGGCCAATTAACACTTACGTTTCGCCAAAGATGATATGAGAAAAAGGGGAGTTCATGCTGAGCTCACGTCTAATAGAGGAGAGAAGAAGAAGAAGACATGTTGTGCCGACCCTACTTAGAGTTGGCTAAGGGCAGGGAGAAGAAAAAGAAGAAGTTTCGCCAATTAGCTTAGATCCCATGTAGATAAGAGATGGCGAGCCTATTGCCTTTTATCGGGAACGTAAATCGCACTATATTGCTAGCTGGTATAAAAGTAACGCTGCTGCCCATTAATCATTGCTGTTAATTAACCCTTAGTCGCCTTGTACGACACTCGCGGGAGAGATGGGGGTGGTGTCTATTGTATTCTGCTCTGCCGTCACTACACGGCGGCGTGACGGAAGCTACATGATTATGATATATATTTTACTTTAACAAATAAAGAAAGAACTTATGTTAAGCAAACATTTCAACTCCTCTCTCCAAATCAGTCACCAACACCAAGAATCACAGCACTTCACTTAACTGCCACCATAAATCCCTTCATTGGTCTTGGTTGGGCCACAGTCCACAGAATATAACTTCGCTTAAATCGCCAATTTCTCCACGTTCGCTATTTCCCGGGCGAAACCGCGGCGCGGCGCTAGCGTGGCATAAATCAACAATATTACTGGTGCACTCGTAAAATGGCCCACACACGGCGTTACAGAAATAGGCGACTCACGCGCACGGCTGAGAAAGATTCGGACCAGGCAGAGTTAGGGCTAGAATACATAAACACACCACGGTGCTACGCGTCGTTACGACTTCGTGTCGTAGAAGTCTAAGGGTGACCGCAGATATGAGATTAACTGCCGCACTCAGAGACGTCAATTAACTTTAATGAGTATTTAATGTCAAAAATTTTCATTCAAATCCAGACCATAGACCCGGCAAGAATAGCGACCAGTTTTGCATACATACATACATAAATCACGCCTATATCCCCGAAGGGGTAGGCAGAGGTGAACTAGCACCCACGTTTCGCCAGTTATGATAGGTCCCATGTAATAGGTGGCGAGCCTATTGCCATTTATCGGGTACAAAAGTCGCAGTAGGTACATTGCTAGGTGGTATAAGAGGAACGCTGCTGCCCATTCCTCATGACTGATTTATCCTTAGTCGCCTTGTACGACACACACGGGAGAGATTTGGAGTAGTGACAATTGTATTCTACTCTGCCGTCACAGTTTACCAGTTTTGAATTGTCATTTTTTGACGTTAAGTATTCATTAACGTTATTTGACGTCTCTGAGTGCGGCAGTAAGTTTAACAACTAAGGGCCGATTTCACCGTCTCTCATAGAAACTGAGCTTAATAAAACTTGGTTTTGATTAATGAAAACTATGTAGCGGAACTCAGTTTAGAGGTTCACTTCAGTTTAGAGGTTCACTCAGTTCACTTATAAACAGAGTTCAAGTTCAACTGATCGCTTTTAATTCTGCGGTGAAATCGGCTAGTTGCATAGTCTGCGGACTTGCATAATTATAAGCCCATTCCAATAAGCTATCGGCGGATAGTTGGACAACTTTTTAGTTGTACGTTTCAGTTGGAAACATGTGCAATATTCAGACACGTATGGTAGCCCACCATACGTTTCTGACTATTGGTACGATCTGCGATTTAGTCGCCCAACTTGAAATCGCATGTCTGTGGTCACCCCAACGGCCGTAGTCCAGAGACGTCTAAGACTTTAATTATCGTTAATGAGTAGGTACTTAATACAAAAAAATGCCAATTCAAAACTAGTCGCTATTCTTGCCAGCCCGGCTAGCATGGCCACCGAAACGCGATATGATGTAGCCATTTATCGCTTTGAACTGTCAAATATCCATAGGTTTTTATCATATTATCGTGTTTTGGTGGTCATGCTAGCCAGGCAGGTCTATGGTCTAGTTTTGTATGCTATTTTTTGTATTAAGTACTCATTAAAGTGAACCTGGTGAAGTTGGCCGTGGTGACGGCAGAGTAGAATACAATTTTCACTACCCCAAATCTCTCCCGTGGGTGTCGTACAAGGCGACTAAGGATAAATCAGTGATGAGTAATGGGCAGCAGCGTTCCTCTTATACCACCTAGCAATGTACTGCGACACTTTTGTGCTCGATATATGGCAATAGGCTCGCCACCTATTACATGGGACCTAACATAATTGGCGAAACGTGGGTGCTAGTTCACCTCTGCCTACCTCTTCGGGGATATAGGCGTGATTTATGTATGTATGTATGTATGTATGTAAAGTGAATTGACGTCTCTGAGTGCGGCAGTAAGAGCCTGGCCAAGCACGGGATGTGGATAAAATTGGTCTCCATCACCACCATGACAGTGTTTTCTCTCGGGATTTAGTGGGAGTTAGGGCGAGAGTAAAACATTTTCTTTTGCCCGAGGATATCCTCGCGAACTCTTCTGCGTTTTCGTGTACAACGCCAGTGCACGCTGCATCATTTTTCTAATGCTGCTTAACAGAGAGCAATGTAGGTATAACGAATCGCGTCTCATTCGCGAGTACTTCTCAACAGGGTTTACGAATGTCCCTAAAAACATAATCATGTCCTGTCGCAGACACTCGCGACGTTTTCAACTTGGTCAGTCATCATAAAATCATCTACCTATAGGTACATAAATACACCATACATAATTCTTCTTCTCCCTGCCCTGTTCTCAATCTATCTGGCGTCGGCGCAGTATGTTTCCTCTCCATTCTTATCGGTCAAACGTCATGAAGCCATCCGATCCCATTTTGATTCCTGTCATCCATCATACCACAAAGTTGATAGTGATCAATGAATGTATGGAAAAGAGACGGAAAGGACATGTCGAGAGACCGATAAACGGAGAGTGATTGGGATGACAACATTCCAATCCACACTCCTCAAGTTTTGGCTTAGGTTTTTCAGCCGGCCTGACACCAACTTTGGGTATGTTGTTGGTGGTTTTACCTCCACCATTCAGGTGTCCCAATGTGCTCATTGGTCTACAAACTCCCTTACCCCCGAATACAGACGCGCTACTAAAAGTTTGAGCTATGCTTACCAAGTTAAGTTAACCTGTCAGATTTTGTATGGAAAAACATCAATTTTGACAATACTTATCTAAATGTTTATCAGGACTCAAACTTTGAGTATTCGGGGGTTAGTCGACTTTAGAACACCCCTGCCCGGCCAGCATGACCACCCAAACACGATATTATATTGCCATTTATCGCGTTGAACTTACAAAAATCATTAGATTTTTGAGAGTTCAAAGCGTTAAATTACATTATCTTTAATATATAGACCTATAATGCTGTATCAAATATTCAATATAGGCATAATAAAGTGTTAATATATCAATGATTTTTGATAGTTCAGCCCGATAAATTGCTCTATCATATCGTGTATCGGCGGTCATGCTAGCCGGGCTGGGGTGAGTCGGAATTGGCACATTCTACGTTATTTTTCCGGTCCCAGGCCAGCATGGAAGACACAGTCCCCTACAGACAATACTTTCAAATACCTACTTCCGGAACAAAAGTGGCCGTAGCATGCACTCAATAACGTATTTAAGCGCACTCAAATTGGTCACAGTATCGGAATAACACGGCGTATTCACTGGTGGGCAACCAACAATTACATAAGCAAATTACTTAGCCCCCAGTTAAGTTAGTGCTTAAATGGCCCACCATTAACTCGCCGTAACAAGACTTAACCGCGCTGTGCACACAGCGGACTTTGAATCATTGAAAACCTGCAATGGGCGCGCTTCGATAAAATATCGGCAGGATTTTCTTTCTGATCGGAGCATGGACGTAGTATAAAAACAAGGACTGAGCACTAGAGTTGAAAATACAAGCCTGATGTATAGAAGTAGAGTTGTTCGTCCTCTTCTAATGGCAATTGTCATGTCAACTTTTGTCGGGAGGTAATTGCGAAAAAGGGACAGAGAACTCCACTCTGGCTATCTCACTCGGCTCGTTTTTCCTCTGATATAATTTGTTTTCCAAAGTAAACCTCATGCCGTACGCATATGTTTTGTTTTACTATAACACTATTTTGATAGTGCTCAGTCCAGATTTATTAATATTACGTCCATGGTTCGGAGCCTAAGTAATTGTCTTCGAATTGGAGTGAATTGCTCTACAATTCCATATGAGAGAAGCCATTTATAGCATTATATACGTGCGCTTGCTGCGACGCGATTTGGTGCGGCAAGGCGGCGAAACAGAGAAGAGGTAAATTTTTCTTTTTTTTATATTTTAACACTCACACCTATCATCTAGCCCAAAGAAAGTAAGCACTTGTGTTATGGATACTAGATGACGGACATATTTTTAATATAATTATGTCTATAAATGTTGAAAATAAACTACATAAACATATACACAACCTTGACTCGGAAACAAACATTTGTGGTCATCACAAAGTTTGCCCCTATCAGGATTCGAACCCGGGACCTCTTGGCCAATACCCAGCAATCAGAGCATTCGACCAAGACGAAGACCAAACCAACAAAATTGAATGCGATTTAATTCTTCTTAGTTTCGATTTAATTCTTCTTACTTTCGATTTAATTCTTCTTGCGATGCGGCGTGCGAGCTCGCAGATTTTTACGATGCGACGTCGCATCGCAGTTTCATGTATTCCAGGGTTAATGTAGTTGATAGGTACCTACCGCAATACCACGTAACCAACAGTATTCGATGCCGCAAACTACATAAAATCAAAATTGAGTTTTAAAATTTTAATTTTTTGACACGATTTTGTGAAATTTTTTATCGTGAATCTCAAATTTGATTTTATTGCTACCCCGCGGAGAGACGAAACTCTCAGCATGCCCGTGCGTGTGCCGGGTCCATAGTGTGACAAAGATGGAAGCCAGTAGAGGGAGGAAGAGGGACTTGCGACCCCCGAATACAGAAACGCTACACAAAGTTTGAGTCCTCCTTAACATTTAAGTATTATCTAAATTGACGTTTTTCCATACAAATTCTGTCAGGTATTGTCCACTTAAATTTATGAGCAGTGCTCAAAATTTGAGTTGCGTTTCTGTATCCGGGGGTAAGGGATCCCTTGACAACTAGTCAACACTCACCTCCACCACCTTGACTTCTCTCTATGCCTAGCCGTATTTGTTAAGATTACAGTTTCAACGATGTTATGTATTTTATATTTATGTTATGTAGATTACAGTTTCAACGATGTATGATCCCAAATCCAAACCCACCGTCCTTAATGCAGTTAATCCATTGACATCTCTCACTTCGAAATTTCACTTCGGTCGGTCATTTTGTTTGAAGAGCGGTATCCGAGTGATGGATACCGTAATTGCTATCATTAGAGAACATAGCATAATCGCCAATGTGATTAACACTGTTTTTTGTTACTTAGAATAAAAGGTTAAGGCGTTGGTGTAATGAAAATAGATAATGTCTACAGAGATCTACTCTAACTGCCGCACTCAGAGACGTCAAATAACGTTAATGACTACTACTTAACGTCAAAAATGACAATTCAAAACTAGTCGCTATTCTTGCCGGGTCTATGGTTCAGATTTGAATGAAAATTTTTGACATTAAATACATACATACATACACAAATCACGCCTATATCCCCGAAGGGGTAGGCAGAGGTGAACTAGCACCCATGTTTCGCCAATTATGTTAGGTCCCATGTAACAGGTGGCGAGCCTATTGCCATATATCGGGCACAAAAGTCGCAGTACATTGCTATTTCTAGGTGGTATTAGAGGAACGCTGCTGCCCATTCCTCATCATTGATTTATCCTTATTCGCCTTGTACGACACCCACGGGGGAGATTTGTGGTTTTTTTTGACAATTGTATTCTAATCTGCCGTCACCACACGGCACATTAAATACTCATTAAAGTTATATGACGTCTCTGAGTGCGGCAGTAAAGAATTGTCTTTGCTATTTAAAAACCAAAAGAGGCATTACTCTGAAAATCATTTTCTGATTAGAAAAAGTTCTAATAATTACAGTTACAGATAAGGGAATTGGACCCGAGGCCTCTACAATCCGAACTTTTCGAACTTCTTTATACTTAATAATTTTTCTAACATTTATATAATGTTAAAATGAAAATCGGAAATATGTCTCCTAATTAATTGTCAGTATGTACATTTTTAATGGATCATCTTCATCATCATCACCAGCCTTTTTAATGTCTCTTATATAGCCACCTAGCAATGTACCTACTGCGAATTTTGTACCCGATAAATGGCAATAGGCTCGCCACCTATTTATTTATATATTTAACAATGTTTATTATTAACAATAACTATTACATGGGATCTATCATAACTGGCGAAACGTGGGTGCTAGTTCACCTCTGCCTACCCCTTCGAGGATATAGGCGTGATTTATGTATGTATGTATGTATGTTATCTTTTTATACAGTCTACATCTTAAATACTGACTATCTAGGTAAAATATCCGACTGTCTACTGCTCATAAGCCGGATGAAAAATCACACGCTATCTCCCGCAAAGAACCAAATAAATAAAAATACAATTACACCCTAACAAGAAAAGAAAATGGCCTCACACAAGAAGTAATAGAGTCCATTAAAATGGCGGGCGCAAGCACCCCACGGCCGTTTTGAGGCCACAATGTAACTGCGGAGCGTTAATGGCGGATCCATTGTCAAAGTGACAGCTGTCAAATTTCCCTCGCAGGCGTGCCGCCAGACCCACGCTCGCCGGGCCTTGGGTAAACAAAGAAAATAGATCCCGACCGCATAGTAAAAGTCAGCACAGTAGGTATTATGCTGTATGCCCCGTATGCCATAAAAAAATTCGAGAAAATAAAAGTTTTTAAATTTTTTTATTATTTTTCCCTAATTTATTCAAATATTGTTTGCAAAAAAACACACAAAACTGCCAAACTCGCGAGATCTCGAAATTGGCGAAATCCCATAGTATTGTTATTAGTATTGCGAAATCCCATAGTGGTGTAAGTACATGATAATAATAAAGCGATACATGTAGTGTAGTAGGTACTTGTATGCATTTCTTCATGAGCTCACAATTACCATGCAACTGGCTGATATTAGTAAAAATTAATTAAATAATTAAATAGATTAATAATCTTCCTGATGCAGATCGACGAAATCTCATATTCCAGCAAGATGGGGCTCCGGCTCATAACAGTAGGAGAACAGCCGAGTTTCTTAATGAATATTTTCCTTTCTGGATCGGCACTTTTGGACAAATTAGATGGCCACCGAGATCCCCAGATCTAACCCCACTTAATTTTTTTTTATGGGGTTATGTAAAAGATTTAGTTTACAGGAACCGGTACAACAGTGTGCAGGAGTTACAAAATGAACTTAGACGTATTATTTCAAACATCCACCATGCAAAAATAAGTAAATCGACAGGGAGAGAAATTATCAAAAGAGTGAGAATTTGTATACAACAGAACGGATCACATTTTGAACATTTGATAAATTTTTTTTTTTTTTAATAAAATGAAAAATGTTATGATCTTAGTTTCATTTAATATGCTAGGTTATTTAGGAAAAAATAATGCTTATGAGTAGCCCTTTCAAACGCTATTAAAAAATACATGTAATTTTTCTATCACATTTGGCGGGTTCGATTTCCGGTTGAGGTAGGCGATTTTTAAAAAATCTGTGAATGCAGTTCTACTTATTATTAAAAATAAAACGATGTATTCTTTTAGTAAAATATCCTACGTTCAATATTTAATATACTTTCCCTCCGTGTGGCATGGCCGTGGGACGCCCTGTATATTTAAGTATGTGTTTATGCATAGAGAATTTGTCCCGATTTTCAGGGTTGATGCAGACAAAGCCAGACATACATTTTGGACGTGACGGACGGCAGAGCAGAATATAATTGTCACTGATAGAGCAAGGCTCGCTACCTATTACATGGGACCTAACATAATTGGCGAAAATGGTGTTAATTCACCTCTTACCTCTTCGGGGATAAAAAGACGTGATTTATGTATGTAATATTCTGACCTCTCACCCTTTTTCGGGTATATAAAGGCGAGATTTATGTATGTAATTTTCTGACCTCTTTTCCATCGTTACATAAGCAAACACAGACCGAGGCAGATAGAGTAATTTTTTGACTTCCATTGTTACGCTCAGCCGATTCCAATTTCCGGCAGCAATTGTTGAGTACTACAAACAGCATATCGACACTGACACCTGCTAGACAAATATCAACCTCAGCACCTTGTGATAAGGCACATTTGTCGCGTCGCCGTCCGTCGATGAGGCCGCTGATGTTAGTTTAATGTTCAACAATTTCATTTGAATAAAGTGGAAATAAAGCTTGAACAACTAAATGCCCATTAGGTATTTGCGCGGCTAGAATTTCTGGTGGCTCAGCCATTGTGAACCTTTTTAATTTTGCATTGGGATCTATTTTTGTCGGACGGTTTCTTCGAGTGGTCAGAGTTGCGCGACTATCATCGCCTAGGGCCTAGGTTCGAAGACAGGGGTGCGTGTTAACCACACATTTCTCTGACGCCCAAAGAGGCCTAGGTTCGTAGACAGGGTAATACCCATATTTCTACCTCTATATTTCTGTAGCTATGTTAAGGACCTGTTTCACAATCGACGGGAAAGTTCTAGCTATAGCTTGCTTAGCACAGTTGTTAGACAGTTGTAATATGAAATATATGTCAATTGAACTGCCAAGTAAGCTAACCAGAACTTACCCGTCGATTGTGAAACTAAGTTTTATGTTATACTAGGCGATCCTATTACCATCATGTCGATTTTGAAACAAGAGATAAGTCTCATGTACCTGATACTAGGTTAGCATATTGCCATCAATGCAGGGGCATTTAACTGCAATAGGGGTTTCTAGGTTCATGTTAACAGCAAAAGGGCTTTCTAGGTTCATGAACAACAATAGGGATTTCTAGGTTCACGTTAACAGCAATAGGGCTTTCTAGGTTCACGTTAACAGCAATAGGGATTTCTAGGTTCACGTTAACAGCAATAGGGCTTTCTAGGTTCACGTTAACAGCAATAGAGATTTCTAACGTTCACATTAATTGCTACATTAGAGCTTTCTAGTTCACGTTAATACAGTAGGGTTTTCTTAGGTCCATGTTAAATTTAGTAGTTTTTAGAGTCTTTCTAGAGTTTATTGCAGTAGGGTCTTTTTTCAAGTTAAGCACAAAGTGGATTACGCTTTAAATTATTATTTTTCTTTTAATAATTATTATTACATTATACCCGCGACTACGTCCGCTAAGTTATTGGTTTGTCACAGAGAGCATTTATAAACAAGTGTGTTATCCAGGCTTAGGCTACAAAAACCTCGTCAAACCCTAAGGCAATCAGGTTAGCTGCATCTACCCTTAAACATTTCAAAAGTAAGATGACAAAATATATTTGTTTCTTTACGCAATTATTACCTACCATTTGATTTCATTACAATTTCAAACACAGGTCGACTCAATATTATTGTTTGAATGTTTGTCTATTATTAGTTCTGTCACGAATAAACCTATCTTCTACAAGCTTCCTGTATCTACTCCATTAATATTTAGTCTAAGCGGTAGGCTGTTTTGAACTTTGTGACGAAGACCTTTAGGGCCATTGGAAAGATTCCATTAAATGCTGATTTCACAAAACACACCCACCACGGGCAGATTAAGAAAAATGTTCGCCGGATTATAAAATATGATGCCAACAATTTGGGGGTAGCTGTAGGGTGACCAGGCGTAGCGTGGAAATTAAATAGAAATATAATAAATTAAACAGGCCGGATAAATTTCCCAAATAGACTCCTGACGGCTAGTGGTGTGGTGACGGCAGAGTATAAAACAATTGTTATGGCCCCCAATATCTCATGCGCTCATCCGCCTTGTATGGCATCCCATACAAGGCGACTAAGGTTTAAGACAATAATGAGAAATGAGCAACAACGTTCTTACATACATACATACATAAATCACGCCTATATCCCCGAAGGGGTAGGCAGAGGTGAACCAGCACCCGCGTTTCGCCAATTATGTCAAGTTATCGAGCACAAAAGTCGCAGTAAATTGCTAGGTTGTACGAGTATAAGAGGAACGCTGCTGCCCATTCCTCAGCACTGATTTATCATTAGTCGCCTTGTACGACACCCACGGGAGAGATTTGGGATGGTGACAATTGTATTCTACTCTGCCGTCACCACACGGCTGCAACAACGTTCTTATTACCCTATAAATACCTACCTAGCAATAGTGGTCTTCTATGCTGGCCTGGGAGCGAACAAATAACGTAGAATAGGCCAGCCCCGATTCATCCCATGGGTGTCGTAAAAGTCGACTAAGGTTCCCCGGTGTATGGCACTTTGGGGCACTCGAATGATGGAGGGCAGACCACTAACAACAGCATACCTTTTTTGGTTAGTGTCAGGCAGGCGGCCGGCTGTAAAACCTAAGTCAAAACTTTGAGCATGGATTGGAATGTTGTCATTCCAATCACTCTCTTCGTTCATCGGTCTCTCGACATGGTCCGTTCCTTCTCTTTTCTATACATTCATTCATCTCTAGTACCTTTACGGTGTGATGGATGATATGAATCAAAAGGGATAAGAATGGATGTGGATTGACCTAGAACGAGAGGAAGACCAATGAAGCGGAATGATGAATTGGATTCTGCAAAAGATGATAAGAGGAAGAAGGGAGTTCATGCAGAGCTGATTTCTGATAGAAGAGTATGGAAGAGGAAGACGTGTTGTGCCGATGCCACTTAGAGTGAGATAAACGTGGAGATAAAAAGAAATTTTCACCGATTCAGTCAGTCAGCCGAGAGACGCCCACTGTTGGGAATAGTTAGTAGTAGTCGGTCTTTATAAGGTCATCGATCTTTTCCAGGTCGTTGTTCTTTACCGAATTAATTAAATCTTATTCTAAATGGTGTTGCCATGGTCACCCTACCAAAGCTGCGAGCCACCAGGTGTGCCCGGCGCGACTAATGCTCCCTTTGTGCCGCCGCCCGGGTATTTACTCGCCAGGTAGGTATATAGCGACTACCCCTAAATCACTAGGCTATCATAGTACACGGCTCGTCCTACGAGAAGCGGAAACCATTCCTTTATTGGGACAGATTACGCTACTTGCTACTAAACGACGTGTAATATACTGCCTTCAAACGCCAAAAACCCTATCGCGACTTGGTTACTTCCGAGACATTCAATATATTGTCTTTAACCTGTTCAACATTCGTTTTTTATAGATTTATTCAATTGCTTAATAATTTTAAATGTAATTAAGCCACAATATTTTAGTGGACTTTCTATAGAGTTCATGGTCACGTCATTTCTCACGCAATCCGTCCTTCTCTTTAAGCGGTCTTCCTCTTTCTCTCCATCCCTCAACATTCATGTGCATCACTATAGTCTCTTGCATGTAGTTATGTCCCCAAAGATATAACCGTGAAAAAATAGCATCCAACGATTATTAAATCATGAATTAGTTGTAATAAACTTGTAACTCACTGTTTATTTTGTGAGGGCCTGTTTAACAATCGACAAACAAGTTCGAAGTAGCTTACTTTGCAGTTCAATTGACATATATATCATATTACAACTGTCAAACTGAATGTTGTGTATAATAATCCCTACCTGTTATAGATATGTAAACCCTAGATTTTTCGTCTTTTAAGTGAATATTTTTGTATAACGGTATGTGTTTAATTGTCGATTTGATGGGTCTTATAAATAAAATAAAATAAAACATTTATCTACAGCAGGTACTGTTGACATTAGGAAGTTAAAAACCCACCGTCTCAAGCCCACAGATCAATCAATCCGGTGGGCCAACAATTAAAAAGCTCCACAAAAACGGGACGATTGAGGGAAATCGCCCAAAACCCGGTCCCATGGCGGAACAATTAATATTTAATTTATATACCGTGCCCGGAGTATTTTATGGTGGTGCCTCCATCTGCCAGCGACAGAGGAACGTAATAATCACATAGTACAAACAGATGACAATCTACAGGCTGTTCGTTTGTCTGCGCAAGAGCACGGTTCGCATTTTGTCCGCTATTTTGACATATTCGACTCTATGTATTCAAAAGGAGGAGGAATCAAGTCCTGATGTGATAAAAGTACTGTAAGTTTGTCTAAGCAGGATTTTTTGCCACAACTTAGTAACGAACTTAGGAGGAGTTCGCTAGCGCAGTGGTATAGCGGACTTGGCCTGCGATTGCGTAAACTAAGGAATGCCGATGGGTGACCAAAAATTTATTAGCTCGAGATCCTCCGTGCTTCGTAAGGCACGCTAAGCCGTTGGTCCCGGCTTCATCTGCAGTCGTTAATACCCACCAACCAGCACTGCTCATTCTCCCTAATGTATTCTTCCATCTATAGGGAAGGCCTTTGCCTCAGCACCGGTGACATTAAAGGGCTGGTAATCTGATTCGGTCAATAAATCTTTAGTTAAACTTTTAAATAATCGGTCAATCTTCATATTATTGTAACACAATAAGAACACAAAAAGTTTTGTAGCAATAAAATACATACAAAAAGTGTATGTTTCTCAATAACTTGCGAAATGTTGATGTTAACACCTTCAGCCTCCTTTTCGGGATATAAAATGTATGATTCTTCATCACGGATAGAATTTTAATTTGAATGAATGGAAGAATATGGGGAAAAGGTAGCTAGGTTGTAATAAAATGAATATACCTAGTTACATACATACATAAATCACGCCTATATCCCCTAAGGGGTAGGCAGAGGTGAATTAACACCCGCTTATCGCCAATTTAGCTAGGTCCCAATTATAGTTAGCATCAATAAGGTCACAATAAAATTTTCACAGTAGAGTACAGTTAGAATACTTATAATAAAACCGCTACATTATGTATTCCACGTAGGGCCTGTGCGCAGGAAATAACTTTCCAATTATCTTAAACACCAGACGCGCGAAATAATCAATCGGCTAATTGAAATAAGACACGCAAGATGTCACCAGTGCCGGATCTAGGGGGGGGCAAGCCGGGGCCCATGCCCCGGGCGGCAAGTTCAGAGGGCGGCCAAATTCACACTTTACAGACGAATGGATAACTCATCATTTACTTAACTGTGGCCACAGAATAAATAATAGTATAGTATAAGTGCAAGAACTTTCGTGGCCATATCAACTCGACCGATATCCGAAGAGCGCGGAGTGAGACGTGCTGAACGAACATTAGGTATTAGTCGCGAGCGAGGCGCGTAGGCATAGTTCAAAATACTCGCCCGCTCGTCCGCAGGAATCGCAGATCGCGGCAGCACGCATCTGGCTACCGTGCGTGCGAAAGAGTTGAAGCTATATTCAAAAACTGCCTCGTCGATCTCTATCCACGACAGTGTTTTGTTTTAAACAGTGTGTTGTTTGTTTATGTTTACTATTTAGTACTTGTCGATCAACCGAAGGTAAAATACTGATTGTATTAGTGTCGCATCAATAAATCTATCACAGCTCATCGATCGCTTTTCTAGGTAAGTATTTAATTATAACTTTCTTATGTTTTTAAGTTACTATATTTATTTTTTAAATTCAATTTGATACGTGCAATCACTTACGTCGTCAATTCGTCATTATTCAAACTTACTTGAAATTTTTACGTCGTCGTGCGTGTAATGTTTTGTTTATTACACGATGGCAGCCATCGGATGACTGAGATGTAAAACAGCCTTTTAATTCCAGCTATTAATTCAATACAAGCAATGCAGCAGTTTAAGATGTATAAGCAGCCGTAACCGTGCTGCAAATGGTACCTATAGTGTAGGTCGTTTAGCTCGCAGGCTGGGTGCGCCTCGCTTTATTTTGTAGCATGGCAAACCTCTGTGCTGCATGTCGCAGTACTGGCCGCTTATAAAAACCTTTTAAAAAGGAATCGTCCGTCTGCGTTCGATTTTCTGAGTTTAGGTTGAGTCCTGTTCTAGTCATGCCTAAAAAAAACAAAAAACAACAGCCGCGCGGGAAAATCGAAGGTGGGCGGACGTTTCTTTGATAAAAGGTTTTTATTGGCGGCCAGTACTGCGACATGGAGCACAGAGGTTTTCCATGCTACAGTTTTTACTTCTTATTACCTTAATTTAATTTAATTGTTCCATGCAATGACCTTGTTTCCGGTCGATTAATTTACTAAAAATATTTATTATATTGAAATGTTTTCAACAAGGAAATAGATTATTTTTGTTTACGGTTGTAATTATGAGCGTACCAAGAAAAAAGCTATCGGGAGCGGAATATAGGAAAAAGGCTAAATATAAGGAGTTGCAGGGAAAAAAATGTGCAGAAAATATGAAAAATTGGCTTCACAGTGGGGGTGACCCGTCAGTATCTGCTGGAACTTCCGCAGTTGATATTGAGTTAAAGGATGATTCTGGCCCTTTGCCCGATCAAATGGATCAAGATTTTTCACAGCCTGATTTTACAGTGCAAACTTCACCATCTTTATCGATGTGCGAAGAGCAACCTGAGCAACTTGAAAAAACAAAGTCAGAATACGAAGGATCTAAAGCCCCGCACTCGGATTCAGATGAACTGCAAAAAACCGGATTTGATTTGACGGACCCAGGCAATTGGCCAGGGGTGGAAAAAATGACTGACCAACAACGGTCTTTTTTTAGCAATCAGGCTGTATTATTAGCAGAAAGTTACCCCGAAAACATTGAATTTAGATCTACTGAACGCAATGGCAGACATTTAACATCTTCTATGTGGTACAGGACGTTGTCTAATTGCGAAAGGGTTAAAAGATCTTGGCTTATATTTTCGAAGACAAAAAATGCAATTTTTTGTGCGTGCTGCAAGATTTACCAAAAACCGTCTTCTACGGCCTCATCTGCATTGTGTTCTACAGGGTTTATTAATTGGAAAAAAGTTTCAGAGAGATTAACCGAACACGAGGTAACTCAAATGCACAAAGAGTGTATGATCAAGTGGAAAACACGGGTACAACAAATGAAATCATGCCAGGGTATTGATCAAGACATTGAGAGAGTAATTCGCTCAGAGAAAGAAAAATGGAGACAGATCCTGCGTATTTTTATGGATGCTGTATTGTATCTATCTACAAACTGCCTTTCTTTTCGTGGGTCCCACGAAACTCCTAGCGATCTCATTACGCAATATCCTCAGCCTAGTCAAGGTAACTTCTTGAACTTAATTTCTCTGATCGCCAAACATAATTCAACTCTTAAGTTTCAATTAGAACACTTAAAAAAGGGACAAGTATCATATTTATCAAAGACAGTACAGAATGAAATAATTGACATAATGGCAAAAACAGTTAGAAATAGCATTTTAAATGACATCAAAGAAGCCAAATACTATACGATAATGTTCGACTGCACTCCAGATGTATCCCATACAGAACAAATGAGCCAGGTAATTCGATATGTAAAAAGAACTGGCGATGTGTGTGAAATAAAAGAAAGTTTCATTGATTTCATAGAAGTTGCTGGAAAGACAGGAGAGGACATTTGTCAACAGATTTTAGAAAAATTGGCAGTTGATGATTTAGATATTGGAAAATGTCGTGGCCAATCTTATGATAATGGGTCCAATATGGCCAGCATACATAAAGGAGTACAAGCCAGGATTGCAGAAAGGAATGAGCTGGCCGAGTTCGTACCGTGTTTAGCTCACTCATTAAATCTTGTAGGTGTTCATTCTGCCTCAGCATGTCAGGAAGCTATTAACCTATTTGGACTGATTCAAAAAATATATTGCTTTTTTGTTGGCTCCACTACTAGGTGGGACATTATGAAAAAATATGTTAAAACAAATTTAAAAGGAAGTAGTCAGACAAGATGGTCGGCGAAACATGTTGCTGTGAATGCCCTATTAAATAATTTGCCAGAAATAGCAGAAGCCTTAGAAGAAGTTAAGCAAACATCTCGTGCTCCAGAAGCTAAGTACGAGGCAGGCCATCTCTTAACTGCTATAAAGGATTTTAAGTTCATTCTTAATTTAACTATTTGGGCGAATATTCTCCGCGAAATAAATAGAGTGAATATAGAAATTCAGAAAGAAGATATTATCCTTGCCCGTTCCGTCGCACTAATGGATGGTCTGCTCAAAACTTTGCAAAAAATGAGACAAAATCCAATGGAATATTGGATAAAAGAAGCTGGAGAAGTTGCTGAAAAATGTGGTGTTGACCCTATTTTGCAAAAAAAACGAATTCCGAAACGTAAAAAACATTGAACAAGATGTGTGAAGATGAACTACAAACACTTCAACCTATCCAACTATTTTCCAAAGAAATAATGATTGTATTTGATCGAATCATATCAGAAATTAGAAAGAGGTTTGATTGTGCTACCATGCTGAATTTGAATTTTGCTTTTCTCAATGGTAATAATGTTATGAAAATGTCAATTGAAGAACTGCAAAAGTCTGGAGCAGATCTGGCTCGAAAATACGAGCGTGATTTAAGCGTCGTTGAATTTTGCCAGGAACTTTACGTTTTTAAAGAGCAAGCTCCGCTTTTATTTGGTGATATAGAAAAGGCTAACGGTTTCTATCTCTTGCAACAGATCTATGCGCATGATTTGCAAGATGCTTTTCCTAATATTTGTATTGCTCTGCGAATTTATTCTACGCTTCCTACTACATCCGCAAGCTGTGAGCGAAGTTTCAGCAAACTAAAACTAATTAAAAATTATTTGCGATCGTCAATGAGCCAGGAACGCTTATCGGGTCTTGCAATCTTAGCGATAGAAAATCGAATTGCACACGAGTTAAATTATGACAAGGTCATAGATTTATTTGCTGAACAAAAAGCTCGAAGAGTTAAATTGTAATTTCAATTCACAAACGCAATAATATATTTGATTTTTATTATTATTATACATATTTTTATTTTAAATCCTATCCTGTGCTGTATATAAAATATATATCCTACACGTTTATGTCTATATATCTCTATATATAAATGGGCTTAACACACGGAGAAAAAAAAACAGGAACTTTTATAGTTTGAAATAGTAACGTGGAGCTTCGAACGCAAAAGTGGAAACATTACATTGTCAAATAGTAAATTTTACATTTCTGTAAAACTTAGTTTCAAAATGTAACATTTAGAGTTTTAAACTATCAAATTTACAAAATTTACTATTTAAACTGTAATTTTTCCAGTTTTGCGTTTGAAGCGCCACGTTACTATTTCAAACTATTAAAGTACCTGTTTTCTTTTTTCGTGCAGAAAAAACAGCGATGGAAGCATTATTTCCGGAAGACCTATGTAGGCTATGTTCAAATGTCAATCAATTAGTGGACATCTTATAGCTGAAATTATATAGATGATAAACGTAAAAATAAATATAAGGGGCGGGGGCGGCATTTTTCAGTTTTTGCCCCACCTAAAAAAAATTTAAGATCCGGGGCTGGATGTCACCTAGGTACCTACTCAAGTAATTTCTGAAAGCATTATATTATCTACAATAAATACACTCAGAAAAATAAAAACAGTAACATTAAACAGACAATAATCATTTTAATGTTACGGGACATTGGGACTTATGACTTTAACTGCCGCACTCAGAGACGTCAATTAACTTCGATGAGTACCTACCTACTTAAAGTCAAAAAATTTAATTTGAATGGTATCAAAATTTCTTGTGAATTGTAATTTTTTTTCTATTAAGTAGGTACTCAGTAACTTTAATTGACTGACTAACTTTAGTAACTTTAATCTCTGAGTACGGCAGTAGGTTTTAAAGCTCTGCTAGACTCAGAACATTTTCTTAACCACATCATGACAGTCTGGCATATTGTGTCTGATCTCGGACCTTATAGCAAAGCACGAATTATTTTCAAGTCAACTGTATTTAAGCGTTGAGAAAAAGAACACCAAAGAGATTCCGTGCGCTACAATGGTATAGGTATGTGGTATATGTACATGGCAGGTGATACTAGATTATAATTGAACAGATGCTTTTAGGCCTGTCTGCCACTGTAGTAGGTGAAAGAAAAATTAATAATTAACTCTAGTTCAATTATCATGTTACGGGTTAAGGTAAGGACTGAGCAACAGATGCTAAATAGTTGTACGTTTTTGAAATAATAATTGTGATTCGGAGTAGGTATTCGGCTGTGTAAAGGTACCTATTTGCGGTATATATTTTATTGAGATACTGCGCTTCCATGCTGGCCTGGGAGCGAAAAAATTAACATAGAATATGCCAACCCCGATCCGCACCAACCGATAAGCACCTTGGGGCACTCGAATGGTGGAGGCCAAACCACCAACAACAGCACACCCAAAGTTATACATATAATGTGGAAAACTATTGTAAGTAATATAAAATATAAATTCCTTTTTTGTAATTGTTATTTTGACAAACAACCTGTAGCTAGGAAGCGGCCTTACCAGGCTATTTACCCAAATGACATTCTACCGAAAAAAGTAAAAATTCATCCGCCAAGAAAAAAACGCAGGATCTTAAGTATCTTCGCCCCAAAACACTGTTAATTAAAAAAAAGAACAAAACATGGCCGCCGAACGTCCTCACCAAAAAAAAAGTAAAAAAGCTTCTAAATTCAAATCGGCCGCGGTGGGAGATGAAAAAGCGATACTAATTTCGTGCGGTACACCATTTTCAAAATGACGTGGGAGCGGGACAGGTGTGCGGGTGCGAGCGAGAGGCCACATCGCCACAAATGTTTTAATCGGCTCATAATTTTGGGGCTATGTTGTTTACGTCGGGGATCAAAGCGCATTTTGGTCCTGTAATTTTGACAGTCGCAATGATATAGTGATTATTATTTACAACAATTTTACGGGGGACCAATAAAATTGAGATCGCGGGCAAATTGTGCCATTTCCACAACTGATTTTGTTCCACATATAATCTTATTTGTTAAGGCTGAAGGCGATATCAGTTGGCACAGTTTTTTTTTACTATTTGTTTTTTTACTACTTAGGCTGTACCTTTTGTTCTAAGTGGTAAACAATCTGATTTCCATAAGTGAAGACCTACCTTTAGGTATATTATTGGCGTAGGTATCTACGGTAAGTCTGATGAATGATTGAGTGCATTGAATATTAAAAACACTGACATATTTAATAGCTTGCACTTAAAAATCATAGTTTTACACGAATCCCGTGTAGATTTAGCTGTTTGTTTATGCGAACATAAATGGGATTGGATGAAGTCAAAGAAATACATATAAGTTTATAAGAGTGGCAGCAAGTGGAAAGTTTTCTATCTACATTTGTGAAAAAGATATGTTCATGTATGTACGTGTTTCAATAAAAGTTATGATAAGATTACATCCATACATAAATCACGCCTATATCCCCGAAGGGGTAGGCAGAGGTGAACTAGCACCCACGTTTCGCCAATAGGTCCCATGTAATAGGTGGCGAGCCTATTGCCATTTATCGGGCACAAAAGTCGCAGTACATTGCTAGGTTGTATAAGAGGAACGCTGCTACCCATTTCTAATCACTGTTTATCCTTAGTCGCCTTGTACGACACCCACGGGAGAGTATTGGGGTGGTGACAATTGTATTCTACTCTGGCGTCACCACACGGCTAACTAGCTAGCTATGATAAGATTGCTTACAATAAAGGCATGTAAAAACAGCAACGCTCTGCATAGGTAGGTAATTATTGTTATGCAGAGCGTTGTCTCCTGGCAGAGGTACCTTTAGTTCTGCCTAAGAGGCTCCGTTATATACTGCCGCACTCAGAAACATCGATGAACTTTCTTAAGTTTTTATGTAACAATTTTCATTCAAATCTAGACCCGGCAAGAATAGCGACTAGTTTTGAATTGTCATTTTTTGACGTTAAGTACTCATTAACGTTATTTGACGTCTCTGAGTACGGCAGATAGAGGATAAGTCTTATCTAGTATGTATTTTTTCTTTAAAATTCAGATATATACCAATCTCTTTTGATTTGGATTATGTTTTTGGTTGTAATTAAAAAGCAATCTTTCAATATGCGCTTGTCCAAGTGTCTCTTTGTATTTGTTGCCGCTTGTATTGTGACGGCAGAGTAGAATACAATTGTCACCACCCCAAATCTCTCCCGTGGGTGTCGTACAAGGCGACTAAGGATAAATCAGTGATGAGGGATGGGCAGCAGCGTTCCTCTTATACCACCTAGTAATGTACTGCGACACTTTTGTGCCCGATATATGGCAATAGGCTCGCCACCTATTACATGGGACCTAACATAATTGGCGAAATGTGGGTGCTAGTTCACCTCTGCCTACCCCTTCGGGGATATAGGCGTGATTTATGTATGTATGTATTTTGCTACCGTGCCAAATATGTAAATAATTATGTTAATTATTTTTTTATATAAAACGCCTAAGTGTCCTGGGCCCGTAGCCAAGTGGCAATCGTTTCATAACGATAACGTGTCAAAGTTCGTCCCGATCGGCCATATTACTTTGGTATCTACAGCGTCTTAGCTTGCGCTACCAACATAACTAGGAACTTACGAAGATGATTTTGGTCACGTGATTTCACGACGACTTACGTCAAATACCATAATATATTTTGCTTTATCGAACTTCGTTATCTTTGTCGGTATGTTACTTTGTCTAGGCCCCCTGGCCGTAAGTAATTTCGAAACATAAACAGTTCCCTGGTGTTTGTATCGTGGAACAAGGGGCGGGCAACGGAACAGAGAGACAAAACCAAAAAGGCCAACATCGCACTAACGACCAACCGAATTAAGTTTGTAAGCGGCTTCCCGCGATCAAGCCAAGATGGCCGCTGAAACAATTTTTTGTTCCCCACGTAATTGCTGCGAGGTAATTTGGTGTGTGGTGTGAACCCCGTCCGTTTCGATGGCCCACAAACACAAACCTCTTTGCTCGAAAAAAGTTCGTAATGACAGGCCCAAAGAACTTTCCAAGCCAACCCGTAATAACCATAGACTAACTCCACTTTTTTGTAGGAATATAATCTACAGGCATAGAGCTCTCCAAAAAGGGTGATTGGTCACGCGTGCTGCTTTGTACTCCATTATTTCGCTTTGCAATGTTTCAATCTGAAAATATCCAACGGCCACGTATTGATTGAAATACCTAATAACCCATGTGTGCCTACCAATTTCCTTAACCAATTAATTAACTTTTGTTTTTTTATAACGAATTATAAACAGCATGTTAAATCATCATCATCTATTACTATACCACTCGGCCAACCAAGACGTTCTTGTATGGTATAGTGGTATAGGCATCTGCCCGGATCGCAGAGGACGCGGGTTCAACTCCCGGCATCAAGACTATGTTTCGAACTTTTTCTTACCACAATATTCATCATTTAATATCTTGCCAAGCCAATAATGCCGCTGTGCATACCTACACGTTTTTCAAATGTCATTCTAACGCTTGTAACTATGGCGTAATGACGTCGACTCGCGACGTCTATGACGACCCGCGTTGGTAATCGGCATCTTGCGTATGTGATTTGTTTGTTTTGTTAATTTATTTTATAAAAATCTCGTGTTTGTTACCGAACTTTTCGAAACGACTGGACCGATTTTTATGAAATAGGGTAGGTCAGTAGGCCTATTCCCTAACTTTTTTTGACGATTTTTGTGATGATCACCGAACTATTTACTTATCCATTACTACTTTACTATAATGCTATTGTGACACTTGTCCCGTGATAACAGCAATGTATTAGTAAAAAGTACGGTGATCGTCCTTTCAACTGTCAAAAAAGGTTAGGGAATAGGCCTACTGAGAATAGGTCGTAGGCAATTTTTTATACCCCTAGGTGATACGGGAAAATCAACGTTTGCCAGATCAGCTAGTAATTTATACCTACATAATATTCAAACATGAATCCCTGTATCCCTTGCCTTCATCTCACCATATAACTTCAGAAAGACTTTTGGTACCTACCTATTAGGGGCATTGATTTTTGTTTTGTTAAGTTTTCTAATGATTTGTAGAAGGTTCTTACGGAAAGAAAAATTAAGAAAATTGCTCAGGGAAGCGGCTGATTTCAAAAAAACTTAACGAAACTTGCACGTTTGACAGATTAATTTGAATTTAGAATATGCTAGACGGGACAACGCCTATAGGGTCATACTCAGCTAGTATTTGAATAATTTTAGTAGTAATTTATTGTGTATAAGTAACTCTCTCTAGCCAGGCAAGAGTAAAAGTAAAATAGTAAAATAGCCATTAGATTAACATCGAAGCTCAGTCAACACAAACGCAAGTATTTGTAATAGATAATCCATTTCCCATTCCAAACGATATAATGTTAAGTAATCACACGGTGCAGTCCAAGGGTACACCTTTCCGACTGTGTATAAGTAGCTATAATTTAGGGCAAACATGAACTTTGTTATTCGTAAAAGGCGGGACATTATAAGCTTTTACGGAACCAAGTACTTTGTAAGGAGCATTAAATTATTAATTTACAATCAGCAATTTCATACGAGACTCTTTGGTGTCACTACTGTACTTAACTGTACTGTTCGGGTGGGGACTGTAATTTTTTCACTGGCAACATCGTCATTAAGTATCCCTTTTAAACATGATAATATGCTTATTTAATGTGTACGGGCAATACCACAACCATTGCCTCAAAATGTACGATATTTTAATCGATATTGCGCACTTTGTTGTTTAAGTTAAAGTTGAGAATACAATGGAGTAAGTAATTGGACACCAAAGATTGAAGCAAGAAGTGTAAAACAATTATTAATTATTATATTTGTTTTTTGGATGCAACTGTTCATTGTTCAATATATATATACTTTGTAAACCATTAGAGAGAGAAAATTATTTGCATAACTTTGAACTAGTTATTCTGTACTTTTGAACATGTAGGAGTATACCGTAATTCTAATATAATGTTGAGCACATTTGTAACTGAGTACAGGCATTCACTTATGTTTAACTAAGCTGTTTCCTATTATATATTAATCTGTTTGTTATATGTATTTGTGCGGTTGTAGATAAAGAAATAAATAAATAAATAGATACTACTAAGCATTTTGGGTCATCCAAACGATGGAGTGCAAACCACCGAAAACAGCATACCCAATGAGGGTTTATGTGTCAGGCAGCTGGTGCTAAGCCAAAACCTTGAGCAGAATGTAGGCATTGGAATCATACCGATGTCACGAAAACACAGTCTTTGCTAGAACAACCTCTGTCAATTATAGTAAATTCAAAAATAGTTGGTAGTACTCTGTCATTCAATTGAAAAGAAAATGTTACCATATAAGAAAATAAGAGATAGGTAATAGATAACAAAAAAAAGATAAATCGAAAATGGCTACAACCAGAACCAAGAGATCGTATAGAAAAAGTGTTTTTAATAAAAATGTGTTCTGATTCGGCCCATTGAACGCTTAAGTAATCTTGATTATTGTCATGGATACCATAACATTACCTACTAATAGTGAATATACAAATAAAAAATAATAAAAATGAATTGCTGTGCGTTTGTCTCGCTAAAACTCGAGAACGGCTGAGGCGATTTAGCTGATTTTGGTTTTCAAATGATTGTCTGGGTGAAGTTGTGAGGGAAATAGTAAAAACAACAATTTCATTTTCTTAAACCGCTTTCCTGTCAAACATCTGACGTAGCCATAGCAACCAAAGGGTAACCATGGCTATGGGATAATTTATATGGCATAACAACGTAGGTACCTATGCCGGGTCAGCTAGTAGTGAATATTTAGGTTAGGTAGGTGTGTACCTACCATAAAACCGCCAAGAAACAAATAACTTAACCTATGGCTCACTCAATAAGAAAAAAAAACATACAAAGGAAGGAGGTCGGTTTGCAAACCAATTTAAAATAGTATCATGCAGGATGAAAATGCTACTGTTCGAAAATCACTCAAGCAAATCCGTCAGTCCGCCGATAAAACCACAAACACAACTGTTCTAACCCCCGCATAAAGCCTATAAAACGAATCGAGCAATGAACAGCGTGTATCAATAAAAATTTATTCACCCACCACATTACTAGTTGCAGTAAAACAGAATTAAAATATGCCCACGCTGAAAATACTACGGTTTAATCGTAAGCAACCCGAGACCACACACGTAGTTCATTAAAACAAAAATCATAACAACGATAATTATATCCAGGCTTATAATTTTGCGTTCGCGAGGCGGCCGGAAAAAAAACAATATTATAACATAACCTTAGCTTATTAATGTGTCAACAACTCAATTTATGGAGGGAAACTCACCGGCGACGCCCTGCGAGCGCCTCCGGCCGACCAATCACGCGCCGCCTGCTTTTACCCGCGGTAACCGTGAAACAGATATCCGTCTCGCTCGCGCGCGCTACGCCGCCGCGTGAAAGCTCCACGGTCGCGCTTTTCCGTGATTAGGCGACGGTCGCAGCCGGCGGTTTTTATTTAACGATAACGAATATTAGGATGACATTATTAATTTATGCTCGGTCGCGAGCGCTTATTTCACGGAAAGCACAGCCGTGATTACACACGTATTAAAGTGCGTGTGTGAGCGCGAATTGTGGCCGCGTTGTCGGCTCGATACCATTTTTTACTTTTTAAATTGCGACTTTTCCAGTCAGTACTCCGATTAGTCGGATATCGGGGCGACTTCTGCGTAAGATATTGCCTTGAAATATGGCTTGGGCAAAATTAATGCTGGCCATTTCGTGCGTTCGCCTCGTTAGAGAATATAATCTGGAATCGGCGGATTTATAAGTCGAAGATTTATTTGTTAATCTGGTCCGTTTGTGTTATGTATTTTAAGCTGTGGTTATGGGGTGTTTTTGGTCAGTTATTTGAAATAAACACGATACATCAATACGTTATTTAAATACCTACTTAAAACACTGAAAATAATAGCCTAACCTATAACCAGTTTAGGTACAGCGTATAGAAAATAATTAATAAGGTAATGAAATAGTTACCTACTAATGAACCTGGAAATTAATTATCAGTCGCCTGATTTCGTGCAAGCTCAAAAACCGGCGATAGATACCTATAATAATCATTACCGAGCTGGTAAGAGCCCTATTACAAATCTCACAGAACACTATACCTACCTAAATACTCCTAGCGGTTCAGACGGCCGGTGCATAGTAATTTTGCAGTTATATTTATCGTTTTTTTTTAAATGGGATATAATAAATTCTTGCTTTAAAATTATAAAACATAACAACATAATAATTATTCTAGTATAAATTTTGCTCAACATTATTTTCGCAGAAAGGCGATATTTACAGTTAACTTAAAGCGATTTTCGAAGATTTTTTGTTTAGAATAAGATTTTTTTTCTATGTTAAATCAATTATGTTTCAAAATTCCGATTGCCGCTACGAACTATTCGACTATACTATAGATAAAATTCTATATTTATTTTTTATTTCATTCCCGCAGTACAGTACTTCTATCCAGGATCTCAAAAAAGGGGCTTCGCGCATTTTATAAAATTCTTAATTCGTCTACAATTTTGGGTTTAGGTAATTAACAAAAAGTTAAGCAAAATTTACAAAAACCGAGTCCGCTACGAAATATGCAAATATCTATTCTACACTATTCACTAAGTCAAAATTGTCAATGTATTTTTGTTTCTTGGATCAGAAACGCCAAAATAGGCCATTTTACGCAAAAAATACAGTCAAGATGTAATAGGGTACTCTACAAACGGAAGAATAGTCAGAATGGACCATAAGCCACAGCGCTGGCATAGTGCGAATTGCTGGGTATTAAGGTCTGCAGATCTACGACTTATCGTATCTTCTGAAGCACGGATGAGCTCGAGATAGTAATATTTTTGTTAATTTTTTTGGCCGCGAACCTTAGGGCGCTCGGCCTACGGTTATGAGCGCCCTAAGTTACTGTGCCATCAAGCTCCTCAGAAAATATAAAATACCTAGCATCAAAACGACTTCACCTAAGTATTTTATTCCTTCTTTTTTGGTTTTCTTATAGGTACCCACTTAAGAAGGTTCTTACGTAAAGAAAAAATTGAAAAAAATTAACATACATACATACATACATAAATCACGCCTATATCCCCGAACGGGTAGGCAGAGGTGAAACTAGTGAAACTAGTCCCATGTAATAGGTGGCGAGCCTATTGCCATTTAAAAAAAATTAAAATTGTAAAATTTCAGAAAAATTAACGACTGCTTATTTTAACTTCGCACTTTTGACACTTGTGCGTTTTTTATTGTTTTTATACACGTGTAGTGTATTTTTTTAGTACATAAATACCTATTATTGTTATTAATTTGTGGCATTGTGTTTGTTCTAATGGAATATTCACAGCTAACACAGGACAACTAAGTAGGTAGTAGGACACCTAGTACCTATTACATTAGTTATAAATCGTAATAAGTATTCTATCTACAGATAAAAGTAGCTTACTAAAGTTTAATTGAGCATTTTTGTGATTGCTAACTAACAAGACTGTGGTTTTATCTTGATCTGTTGTTGATTGTAAAGTAAAGAAAAGGGTCAGAAAAAAATGACCTCCTACATAAGGTGTCATTTCAAATAATACAATAAAGACACTAACGGCACGTGTAACACTGGAAACAGTAGAGTCTAGTGCATTATTCTTAACCAAGAACAAAGAACACAATGAAACACCTCACCTTATCTACAAAGAGGTTTTGTCGTCAACCCGATTCGCGATGGTGTAAACAAGCTTTGTCTATGGGCAGGTGACGTGCAGAGACCGTCCACGGCGTTTTTTCCGTAAACTGTCAAACTTAACGTCAATATTTTGGCGCGATTTGTAACGCAGTCGGGGTTTAGCGTCGGTTTCTGGACAACAATGTTTCTACGGAAAATGAACCCTGCACCCGTGAAATAAGAACGAGGCCGCGTTATTTGGAATGCACTTTAATGTTTATCGTAAACCTGGATGCCTAATAAGTTCCGCTCGATCCTAATGAATTGGATTTACTTTGGCTTTCTTAGAAACTTTTCTTAGAACGCACCATTTTGTTTTGCGGTCCAGCAAAGAGGTTCAGTGTTTCCAGCCTACCTTTAAGGTTGCATATCGGATGCGTTCCGCTGTGTCCGCTTGTTTACGTGTTTACCGTAAATTTTTGTGGGAAAATTGATTATCAGTTGTTGTGACACGATCTCTTGTTAATGTGCCATTGAAATGTTTTCGTAAAATTGCACGCTCCGCTGTACAAAATCGTTTACAGCGTGAAGTGTGCGGAATGAGCGGACACCCACACAACACAACGTGAGGTGACAAGTTTTTATGAAGTTATTGATGTTGCGATTGTGGTGTGTCTTTGAAATTGACCGGTTTATCGACTGTGATGTGTGGAACGAGCGGGGCATCGAATAACGTTATACATTCATGTCTTACTTACATTGTCACGGTGTCTACAGTGAAAAAATGTGAGTCTACAGTGAGTAATGTTTAAGTATTCAACTTGTATGCCTACAGCCTACGAGTTATTTTGTGGACGTATCAAATTTAATCTATTGTTTGTAAAATATAGATGATTCAGCTGTCCAGCTGTCATACTCACTGATACACTGTTTCGTCTATCCTTGTCGCACATCAAGCAGTTTTACATTTGCTGCTTGCAATCATAGAAATCATCCTTTACTTTACAACCTTATGCGTGTAATACAGAAATTTCATTTTTCTTCTAACGCTGCTCTTGAATTATTCAGGAGTATAATTTAGGATTTTATGGTCTACGATCTGCTTATCACTTATCCTCCAAAAAAAAAAGAAAGTAGAATGATCTTCATCCCACAACGATGGCCAGTGCGGATTGGTGGGTTTTATCGACTGGAGATGCAGCTGGAATAAACGGCTTAACATGACTTTCGAAACTCGGAAGAACTCGAGATACCTAATAAGGGTCTTAATAGTCGATAAGGCTAAGGGAGAACGCCCGATGAACAGCATTGACATTGACAGAACGGACTGGGAAGGAAGAAGAAGATCCATAAGCTATAGATTTTGCTGTCAAACCTTCCACAGGTCATAGACAAAAATATTTAGCAATCAAACCTCGTTTAGTACCTACACAATCCGTGAAGGAGCCAAAATCCCAACAATCGACCTGCCACTCCATTTTCAAATTAAACTGCGCACCGAATCGATTCGTGTAAGCTTTTAAAATTGGAACTTTTTGCATGGACTTCTAAAACCCTGCGCATTTGGTTTGTATTCTATTTTTAAATAATTTGTCAGCGAAAAATAATCAAAGTTACACAACGTTTTTAAGGACCTAAGCTGCACGAGAGGTCTTCACAGCATCTACCGGATTTTGAACTAAGTAAGTTCACCTCACCAATACATTATATTCCCTAAACCGCCGTTACGGCTTTATACTATGTAAGTATATAAGGCACCGAATCAGGATACAACAAAGTACTTCAACAAAAACACACAAAGCCGCCCTACGGCTGCTAATTACGATACGAATGCACAGTGAAAGCCGGCGCGCGATGCTACGGGCTAGGGTTGGGACACGCTCATGGGCTGTAGCGGTTTCGGGCATAGGCGGAGCGGGCGCTGCTTAAAGCTTAACTTAGCTTACAACACCGCATAAGTCATTTTTAACAACTTTACAGGAGACGAAAAAAACTGTCTGTGTTGAGAGGCCAACCGACTTGGGCGCTAATACTACTTTTTGAATTACGACTTCTTATTGGCTAAAATCTATATAATTTGACCAATGGTTAGACGCGCAATGAGCAGCTCTATCGATCATATCATTAAAAAGTGAAAAACGCCAATTTTCGACTTGAGCGGTGTTGTAAGCTAAGAGACGCTTTGTTCTCGTGATCGTAACGCAAAACGCTGCGGTGTACGTTATGCGGCGTCGGACACAATCATCGTATCAAAAACTACTGGAGTTGTATCTTGTTTTTGCAGTATGCGTCTGCGGCAAAGAGCAAACGCCGCCATACCGTATACCGCAGCGGTGTGCGTTACGATCAAGAGACCAATGCTTAATAACGTCATCTCAGTTCTTAATCGTAGAGATCGCTAATACCTAAGGGCAACTTCGAAGACTCGAAAAAATCAAGTTGTTTAATTGAAAATTTAATTAATTAGGTACGCTTTTGGTTCTGCTTATTTTTTTGAAGATATACATAACTACAGGTGAGACATCTGAATATGAATTATACTCCACAAAATATGATTATTGATCAATTGTCTTTATTGTAAAAACTTTTGACTGTACAATAGAGTAATGAATAGAAGAAATCAACTCTTTGTGGCACTTTAAATCTATGATTGTGGTACAGGAAATCTACAAAGAAAACCTTAGAGATGACGTAGGTATTTAACAGTAAAAAATAATAAAGTAAAAACAAAACAGGATTCGATTAAGTAAATAACTGCCGCACTCAGAGACGTCAAATAACGTTAATGAGTACTTAACGTCAAAAAATGACAATTCAAAACTAGTCGCTATTCTTGCCGGGTCTATGGTCTAGATTTGAATGAAAATTTTTGACATTAAATACTCTTTAAAGATAATTGACGTCTCTGAGTGCGGCAGTAAGAAAGGTTTTGGCATGTTTTTCGTTTGTTTAGTAATCAATGCAGCAGAAAACATTAGATACAAGTTTTCAGTACTAATTACCTACCAATTGATTTTCTTTTGTTCCAGTAAAGACACCAACAAATTAGTCAAACTTAACAAGAAGCAATTAACGTAAATCTAAAAGGGAACAGAATTTTAAACACTTACACAATAATCAAACGCAGGGGGTTAAACACTGGTTAATTAGTTGACGAGCATGCCAACAAGTTGGAAAAACATAAGAATTCGAATAATAATGACCTTAATTCGGCCGTAAGTCAAATATTAAAACAGGCAGAACATTCCCCCGTAACCAGTCTCCAATATTCTAACAATTCGAATAAAAACTAAAGAGGCATAATATAATCACAGCTTAAATACGATGCAGAGACGCTAGCGCGGCATGTGGCCACCATTTTGAAATCGACCATTGTGTTACCTGTCAAAATATTTCTTTTTTTAACAAACGTCGCCGCGGCCTCTAGCTGTTTGGCCGAAAATTGAGTCTAAAAGGAGGTTTTCCCTTTTTTGTATCAAAGGAGCATTAATAGATGTTCTTTCTTAGATCCCAGATATAAATGTATTAATAACATGTGTCATGACATTTGATTAAGTAGTAAATTATGCGTTGCATTGTCCGCCTGCTCATTTGTGTCTTAAATTGTTGTTTATTTCTTGAACATTCTTTCAGAACCACAATGGTTCATGTAGGTACAGTTAACTTTTGTACTCAGTTATTTTATAGATCTATAGATTAGAAACTAACTAGCTCTTATGGTTACCAAACATGGAATAAGTATCCTTCTTTGGTCACATATGAGACAATTTTAGTACTTTCTTATACTAACTAACAAATAGAGTGCATCATCATCATCACTAGATCTCTAAATATGGCCTCACGGCTGAATCACAGGACTTCCCGTGTGGAAGCAAGAATATATGGAAAATTGACTATAACCCACCAACATCCGTGTCCAACGGCGTAATGTGCCTTCCGAAGCACGCAGAAATTTGAGATAAATTATTGTTGGTCCAATGACCAGCCTTAGCGAATATTGGTTTGTTGATGCGATCCACTCCTGCGCCATCAAGATCCTCTATAAATAGAGTACAGTTGACAAGAATTAATTAGACTACGTGGACTGAAATAGATATTACTAATTACATTTTGCCTTTTCTTTATCTAAATCGTGTTGCACAGGTATAAGCAGTTGGTAACGACAGCTGTGAAGTTAAAAAACACCACTGATTAAACAAGTGACTGTATTTGGCATTACCTAATTTACAATCTTGCCTAGATAGTAATAAATAAAAAGTAATCTCTACCGCAAAATTATATGCAAATGCAATTATGTCAAAAAAACCGGACAAGTGCGATTCGGACTCGGGCAGAAGGATTCCGTATCATTATCAATAAAAAAAACGGCAAAAAAAATCATATCTGTTGTATGGGAGCCCTTTAATTATTTATTTTATTCTGTACATTAGTATTTGTTATCATAGCGGCAACAGAAATACATCATCGGTGAAAATTGGAACTGTCTAACTATTACGCTCATGAGATAAAGCCTGGTGACAGACGGACGGACAGCGGAGTCTTAGCAATAGGGTCCCGTTTTATCCTTTGGGTACGGTACCCCAAATAGAAGTAAATAAATGTCAAAAAAGATTAGGTAACTCAGAAATAGACGGCTAGGTCAATATATCACTTAGCAAAAAATATACTACTCAGGGCCTGTTTCACAATCCACTAGTAAGTTCTGAATAGCTTACTTGGCAGATAATTTGACAGTTACATACATAGATAAATAACGCCCATATCCCCAAAGGTGTAGGCAGAGGTGAGAGGCATTTGACAGTTGTAATATGAAATATAGGTATGTCAAATGATCTGCCAAGTAAGATCATTTGATCCTGTTTCACAATCGACAGGTAAGCCGATTGAGAAGCAGGAGAACTTACCCGTCAATCGTTTCACAATCGACGCGTAAGTTCTGGAGAACTTACCCGTCATTGTGAAACAGGCCCTAAGTAATTTTTAATTATACACAATTACACAGAAGACGGGGGACGATAACTCTTAATAACTCTTAGCATTCCATGGATTCACCGTGCGGGTGCCGGGTCCATAGTGTGGCAGAGAGGGGAGTCAGTGGAGGGGGCTGGGACTTGTGACCCGAGTGTAGTTTTAAGGGATCCCTTGACAACAAGTGTGTGGTGACGGCAGAGTAGAATACAATTGTCACCACCCCAAATCTCTCCCGTGGGTGTCGTGCAAGGCGACTAAGGATAAATCAGTGATGAGGAATAGGCAGCAGCGTTCCTCTAATACCACCTAGCAATAGCAATGTACTGCGACTTTTGTGCCCGATATATGGCAATAGGCTCGCCACCTATTACATGGGACCTAACATAATTGGCGAAACGTGGGTGCTAGTTCACCTCTGCCTACCCCTTCGGGGATATAGGCGTGATTTATGTATGTATGTATGTATGTATGCCCCCCTTCCTCTCTCCGAAGAGCCAGTGGCTGGATTATATACTGTCTTTTTTAATCAATCAATTTAAAGTACAAGAAAAATGAAAGGAACCCTTTAAAAATGTAGTAGTCATGGATTAAATTTCCAGTCCATTAATCCACATCTCAGCAGGCCTAGCACGGGGACGTGGACAAGTCTCTCTCCACCACTTGACAGTGTTTTGTCGCGGGATTTAGTGGGAGGTAGAGCGAGAGGAAGAGTTTTACTTTCGCCTCGAGGAGATGTATCCACGTCCCGTGCTACGGAGGCTGTGAGTTACTAGAGCGACCAATTTTAGTTTTCATATCGAGAGACCAATGAACGGAGAGTGTTTGAAATGACAACATTCCAATACGTACTGCTCAAGGTTTTGGCTTAGGTTTTACAGCCGGCCGCCTGCCTGACACCAACCTCTTTGGGTATAATTAAACAGCTGATAAAGTAGGCACCTATCTATTAAAATTGTTACCATTAATAATCACCTACTTACCCACAAACAGGCTCTGAAAAAAACGTCACAGAGTACCTAGTTAACGCGGCGGCACATAGCTTAGTCCTTATTTATAGGATATATGCGACGGACAGCGGTAATATATGACTTCTTCGTGCGCAGGTCACGTCTAATAGGATAATTGTCGGCTGCCATTAGTGATGCTGAATTCTTCGGACGGAGACACACGGGAGCGTGCTTGGGACGGCACGGAAAGACGCGAGGACACTGTCTTCTTAACTAAAGCAAGCAAGCATCAACAATTGGGCGCAGTTAAAGAATAGTGAACCACAATATACCAATTCATTTATTCCACAATATCATTGACTTTATCGGGCACGGAAATCGCAATATATTGCTTGGTGGCATAAGACGAACGCTGCTGCCCATTACTCATCGCTGTCTGTCTTTACCCTTAGTCGCCTTATACGACACTCACGGAAGAGATCTGGGGTAGTGACAGTTGAATTCTACCCTGCCGTCACCACACGGCTTACACCTTAAGCCGGGTCCAGACGAGTGTAACATGTAATGTAATCTAACGTAGAATTCGTGTTACATTACACATAAGATTACATTACACGTTTAAGCGCAATACACACTGAGCCCGCCGAGCTGCCAACCTGTCTCGGCAACTATTTGTCGGCGGGCTCACATATATTCAGTCGGAAAATTTTGCCGTGTGGTGACGGCAGAGTAGAAGTAGAGTAGCGTTCCGCTTATACCACCTAGCAGTGTAGTGCGACTTTTGTGCCCGATAAATGGCAATATGCTTGCCACCTATTACTGGGACCAAACATAATTGGCGAAACGCGGGTGCTAGTTCACCTCTGCCTACCCCTTCGGGGATATAGGCGTAATTTATGTTTATATGTATGTATGGAAAATTTAGTCGGCAACATGTCGGCGGCTTGAGACATGAAATTTATTTGGCAGTAAGTGATTGCCACATTCGAAAAAGGTTGTGTTATGGCTATGTCGGCGGCTCGTCTAGATCCGGATTTAAGGCACTGGGATCGCGGTACACGAACGCGTACGCAATATCTCACCGTGTGCTCCCAACTAATTGACGCTAAAACGGCCACATGCATGATTCCTCGACAGCACAAACCCGATGAGATGTTAAAACTATTATAATTACGGTCCCGTTATGCGCCTAAAAAAACATAATTGATAATGCGCGAAGGAGTTGCGCGAGGCCTACTTTGGAAAATTACATTTTATTGATTGAAAAAATAATTTGCAAGAAACAAAGTATTCAATTAAAATGTCTAAATATTATTTTGCTCAATGCTATGTGTGTATTTAAAATGGCGGCTTGTCACAGAAAAAAAGGTGCTCAGACTGTCACGATTTTGCACGTTATATTGAAAGTGTTATGGAATCTGCATAGGCTGTGGTTGATTGTGATAATATACGTCTCGATCATTGTTAACCCCATCGGGGTTAGGCCAGGCCAGCTTAAAAGGTTAAAGCATCAATCACTATATATCTGTGGCATCAATAGTCGTCTATTTTATTTTATATCAATATCAAAACATTATATTATTTCAATTTTGAAAAGTTCGAAAGAAAGGGCATCTTAAATTTTATTCATAGTAGAATAAAATATGAAAATATATCTTACACTCACGGCCATGCCACACGGAGGGAAAGTATATTAAATGTTGACCGTAGGATATTTTACTAAAAGAAGACATCGTTTTATTTTTAATAATAAGTAGAACTGCATTCACAGATTTTTTTTAAATCACCTACTTCAACCGGGAATCGAACCCGCCAAATGTGATAGAAAAATTACATGTATTTTATAATAGCATTTAAAAGGACTATTCATAAGCATTATTTTTTCCTAAATAACCTAGCATATTAAATGAAACTAAGATCATAAAATTTTTCATTACTTATTCAAATAAAATTATCGGCGATAAACACTGTTATATCTGGAGTTGAACTTTGACACCAGCCTGGCGAAACTCCTATACTGCAGAAAAAATGTATGGAGTTTAGGCAAATTTTAATGGCGACTTGTTTTGTCTCTTACTTCCGATCTAACCTTCCTTGTCTCACGCTGCCGGAGTGTGTCACTAATGTCATTATGTCACTATGTCGTTTTGAAAATATAAATTAAAGCGTTGTTTTAGTTTAGTTTTCCATCTTGTGCCTATTTATTGTCTTCAGTGACTTATCATTAGTGTATATCTACTAGTTTGTGTCATTTATTTATGTGCATAACAGCAAAATGTTTTACAAAAGGTGTGAAATATGTTGACTAAAATCTGGTAGGAAATTAAACCAAAAGAGGGTTTTCATGGCCAATTCCCACTAGATGAGAAGCGGTAAGTAGTTTTCCATGTTATTATATAAACGCTAAGTAATTAGAAATAAGTTCTGGTCACTTTAATCAAAAACCATATGCGCCGTAGCGATGTCCTTACTACTTACCAAATTATCGATAAAAAATCTATTTTAGTAAATTTGAGTATCAAATGTACTTGAGATGTTTCATTAGTTTAATACATATAAATATTGTCTATTGCAATATATTATAATATAGTATATCATATATAGGGTTATTTATAAAATAACAAAAAACCTCCCATGACTAGATAGCTAACATCATTAACAACAAAGTTTGTTGTATGAGTTTTAATATAATGCAGAACATTGCGCAAAATTATTCGCATGTGTTCATCTCTCAATATCATCATCAAAAGTTCTTCTGTGTTCAACTCCACTTATTTTTCAGATCACAGCGTGACTTGTTGAAAGGCGATGAGAGTCATGGCTGCAAAGCATATGAGAGTGGATCGGCATTAACCCCGTTGAAAAGCTGTTTCGGTTTGCGACTGACAGAGATGAATATAAAAAGCTGACGGCTTATCTTCCGAATTGAAGAGGCACTAGAAGAAGAAGAAAGCGTGACTGCCGCCTTGCTACACGATGCCCGTCGGGTGTGATCGTTGCAACCGCATAAGCGCCTCTATTGGTAAGTTACATAACCTATCTTTCCGATATGGTTTGATAGTTCAATTCCTGAAGCTAATGAGTATTTTATTTCAGAACCAGATTTCATTGATTGGGCAGACCTTCGGGCGCGTTACACATAGTCCGCTATGGTAAGTGGTGAACAATAAATTGAATTGATGATGACCAGCGTAAACTCAAACGATATATTTACTAATCTCTATTTATTATTTCAGATCTAAATGTCCTGTTTACTTGCTTACACAACATTGCAAAAACGTGTGTTGATCGATCAGCTAACATCTGAAGACTCCGCCTAAAACATGAAATCAGAAAATTACCAACAATTTAATTTCCACATTGTAAACATAACTTTTATTTTTTGTTGTTAAATAAATTGTATTAAATAATTACACGTAATTGAATAATACTCAAAATTTTCAAACGAACAGTTTTTATTTTGCTTTTGTAGGATTAAAAAACCTGTCTGCAAGTTCTGCAAGGCAGGGGGGGGGTACCCATTCGTTTTTATCGATATCGACACATTCTGTAGCGTACGCCACATCCTTAGTTTGCTTTTGTAGTATGTTGGCATTACTTTTTTATCTGTCTCTGTTGGTTGGTACGAGATCCTAGCCTAAACTGCGAGTCAAAATTATCAAAAAGCTTGTTTGAAGTCCCGACTCTTAAACGTAGTGTATTATATACTCTTTGTTTGACACTGCCAAAGAAACACTACGAGCTCTCGATCAAAAACCAATTTTTCTTAATACCCCCGCCGACATTATCTGTGCCAATCAGGAAAATTCCGACCGAAAAGTATCCGATTCCGAGCCTCTTTGGTAAATTAAAAAAGAAATAACCCACACCGCCTCACCTACTTTATTACTGGCCGATAACAAACTAATCTCAAAGGCAGTCCTTAAGAGAATATTTAAAAAACTATAAAACCGATGGCCAGCCGAAGTCGGCGCATCAGAAGCGTTTCAACCTAATAAAACAGGCTAATTTATGCCCGAGCCGAAACCTCGCCCGAAACCGTCCGTAATAACACAACCACAACAACATTATTCGACTTATAACGTTTTTTCTTGCCCAATGTAAAATGCTCGCGCTGGCTCTATGTATAAAGCTAGCGTACGCCGCTGCTGGCTCAAAAAAAAAAAGAAATTCGAAAAAAGAAGCCGGCGATGAGGTAACGAACGAGGCGCGGTTGGCGCGTTCCTTTTTTAAAAGCAACGACGTGTGTGGTCCGACGCGCTCGGCAACATTCAATTTCGTCTTTATACCGCACGAGTTAGATGTGTGATTCGGACACGCGGCCGTATACATTTTTCAGTCCGATTTAAGGTATGTATTAAAATTGGTGATGTTTTAGTTGGGCCAGTTAATTGGTAGAAAATTGTAAGTAATCTTCGCCGCTGTGAATGTTTAATTGTTCCATTTAATAATATGACTCAATACAGACACGGTTGTGGTATAACACAAGTTTCAATTAGAAATATGTGCGTCGCTTGTTTTCCGTAATGGTCTTCCAATTGACTTTTCCGTGTTTTTCGGTACGTTCCTTGATTTTATCAGTTACGCGTGCGTGGGGTTGATAATTAATAAAATTGTTTTTTGAAGATATACTTGTCAGTATACCCGTAGAAACGAGCAAATCTCCAATGCTTTCCTGCGTCTCGCTCCAACTACTTCTAAATGCCGAAACAAAATACTGTCAAGTGATGGAGAGAGATTTTCTCCACGTCCCGTGCTAGGCTTTACTGAGCTCCTGTAGAGACGGCGTTTATCGATTTTTTTTATTCATTCAGTAAGGGCTTATATTTTAATTGGATTGAGTCCAGTATTGATTAGCTGGATTTCAGGTAAAAGCGTTCATACATTACAAAAAAAAATACCTACATATTAAAAATACACATACAAATCACGCCTACATCTATCCCTGATGGGGTAGGTAGAGGTGAATTTTCACTTACTTTTCGCCAATTGAGTTGGGTCCCACCTAATAGGTGGCGAGTGTATTGCCATTTACCGGGCACATAAATCGCAGTATATATACCTATATTGCTGGGTGGAACCAGAGGAATGCTGCTGCCCATTACTCATTGCTGTCTTTACCCCTAGTCACGACACCCACGAAAGAGATGGGGGTGGTGACATTTGTATACTGCTCTGCCGGCACCACACGACAATTTTCAGGACGATAATATTTGAAAATTCTCAAGTCAAACTCAAGTTACATCGCGATCACCCTTGAGGTTTCCTTAAAGCTTGGGAAAAAGAAAATATTTTCCTCTAAATCCGGAGACAAAACACTGTCAAGCGGTGGAGAGAGCTTCGATACTTCGGTAATATTTTTTGTAACACTTACACAATTCACCCTTTTGCATCAACTAAAACTATAAATTTTAATTAACATCAACAATGATCTCTTTCTATAAACAACTTAACACACTACCACAGCGAACACTGCATCAGGTTGTGCCAAACTACCGATAGCAACTGATTTTCAGCTCTAACTCGTGCGTGGTAAAGACCATAATTCATGTGGCAACGTTGACAGTTGGACTGATCAGCATAGTAAGCCCAGTAAATCATTTATGTCGCTCCATGTATCTGGGCCGAACGCCATAATTACTGGCTAACAAGAGCAAATTACCCCTATCTCCTGTAATAACTGTGTGCGGTGCCACTGTCAGCGTGCTTGGTATGAATACATATTAATAATAATAAATATTTTTCACACTCGCACCTGTCATCTAGCTCAAAGTAAGCAGCCTAAGCACTTGTGTTATGGATACTAGATGACGGACATATTTTTAATATCATAATAATTATGTATATAAATGTTGAAAATATACTAAATAAACATATACACAACCATGACTCGGGAACAAATATTTGTCATCATCACAAAATTTGCCCCTTCTAGGATTCGAACCCTGCACCTCTTGGCCAATACCCAGCGATCTGAGGATAGTGAATACATACTTACATACTGCATTAATCACGCCTATAATATAAACCCCGAATAGATGAGAGAGATGTGTTAAAACTCACATTTGCAAAAATATTTTAAGTCCCATGTATTAGGAGGCAAGGTCTTAAACGTTGACTAAGGGAGATTGCCCGGTGTAGATCATTAGGTAAATACCTAGAGGTATACCTGAATGACGGAGAGTGTGTTAGTTTGTGTGTTTTGCTGTGTGTTGCTCTCCGCCAGGCTGGTTCCAGGCTATTTGGTTTCGTTATTTCTAATGGTAACGACTGTGTGTGACGGTCGTTAAAAGACGAAGCGAGCGAAGCCGTGGGCTTGTTATACCAGGAGACTTTATGGTCACTGCAAAAATTTTTGGAATTCGTTCAGACCATCAAACTGAACAAATTTCACCATGGCAGCAACTCCAAATTCACGAAAAAATATCAACTGTTTCATACAAAATGATAATACCGACTTGACCCAAATGTGACCAAAAAGTCTCCTGGTATAAAGCGAAATCGCTGTCGACTAACAATGTACTGCGACTTTCGTGCCCGATAAATGGCAACAGGCTAGGATTACATGGAACCTAACATAATTAGCGAAACTTCAGGGATCAATAGGCGTGATTAATGTATGTAAGTTTATTATTTATTTTTATAGAAAAAAGGAAATCGCTGTCAATCGCACCTTACACATCGCCCCGTTCCGGGTTCGTACTTTATTGGGATTACACTCGGGGGAGTGACGACGCAGTATACTGCCGGCATGGCTGCGAAGGGGCATTTTTAGATAATGCCGCGTAATGATGTTTTGATGCAGTGTGGGAGACGGCAGGCATCGGAGCTCTGGCTAACGCACCCGCAGATTAAACAGCTCCACCCCGCGTACCCGATAATGTTTGTTATCTGTGCTCCGCGTTGAATAAGTACTCTTTCGTTCAATTCGCGCCAAGCCCTCCCTATATGTATTAGCAAGTGTGGCGGCCATATTTTAATGTCTAATGAAGAATGGACATTTTATGAAGATACGATACCAAGCCAAAAACCTTAAAAATGAAATAATTAAATATTGAGGTAGGCTATAACGCTGCGACCAATAGGAGCATCGATGAAAAATGTTGCAAAAACGAATAAAATAGTTTCAATTTCAGAGCTTTCGTTGCGTACGCTGCGTAAACGGTTAAAGTTAAGCAAAAATCATGTATGCGAAATTGTTCTCCATTATAATTAATATGGTTTGCCGGGTCAGCTATTAATAAATGAAATTTTGTATCGAAGGGGTCATCGAATATACAGGAAGGATCTCAAGCCACTATTCCAAACCTCACCCTCTCGCATAGTAAAACTATTAAATACCAAAACACCCAATTCAATGCAAAATCGAAGAAAACTTCAGAAGCTCTTATTACAAAGCAAGAGACTTGAGAACTCTTTGACAGTCGGTCGTATGTAAATTGATATGCATGCGTTTGTTTTGCGGATATTTGTTTTTGAGCGCTTTTTGAGTTGCGTCTGTTTTTGTATTAAATGGGCGTTATGTTGCGCTTTTCCTGACTCTAGGTCAGCGTGGTGGGTTTTGGCCCATTATCCCTATATTCTACCATCCATTGGGAAGGGCTGTGCCCCAGTAGTGGGGACATTAAAAAGGCTAAACATTCGCGTTAATTCCCGCGTTAGGTAACCTATATTGATCATGCAACGTCAAAGCTTAAAAGTGATTATTAAAAAGGACGATTTTAATATGAGCGGCCTGCGGAGTTCATTTCCTTAATGGAATGGTAATATTCTAATTCCTTCTGCTCAAGGGTTTGGTTTAGGTTTTAAAGCCGGCCGCTTGTCTACCGCCCACCCTCTTTGGGTGTCGTCCTAACTAAAAATAGAGTCATCATCACCAGCCCTTTTAAATTTTGATTATCTCCGCAGTATCCTGTGATACATGTATAAGTGTTATTTAAATATTATATACATACATACATAAATCACGCCTATATCCCCTAAGGGGTAGGCAGAGGTGAACTAGCACCCACGTTTCGCCAATCATATTAGGTCCCATGTAATAGGTGGCGAGCCTATTGCCATATATCGGGCACAAAAGTCGCAGTACATTGCTATTGCTAGGTGGTATTAGAGGAACACTGCTGCCCATTCCTCATCACTGGCTTATCCTTAGTCGCCTTGTACGACACCCACGGGAGAGATTTGGGGTGGTGACAATTGTATTCTACTCTGCCGTCACCACACGGCGTCATTATATAGGTACGTCATTATATGGCAATATTATATACGCTGCGGGATTATCTCAACGACTACTACACATTTCACACAGTTATTGAAAATCATGTTCGAATCATTCGCCAGCGCCCATAAATCACGTTCTAATTACAAAGAACAATAATTACTACACCATAAATTTTCTAAACCTCTTCATAGAGCTCAAAATTTTCATTCCAAATAAAATATGGCGGACGTAAAGTATGTAGTCACAGAACGTAGAATTAATATAAATGATCCCCGCTTTAATGAGCCCAGGGGAATGTGAACTCCAAATTAATGAGTTTAAGGGTTATTTTCCAAGGTACACATGACAACCTACTTCATAAATTATCCATATTAATGGGCGTATGACATGCGATAGTTTTTTTTTTACAGAAAAGCTTTGGGATTTTAATTTCGTTGTGATATTAAGTCGTGTCTAACTTCGTATACATACCAATTCAAGTAATTTTTATATTGATTTTTATCTATCAACGATGAACATCTTCCCCTAGGTACATGTAGCCCAAAGCGAATGTACCGCTAAAAATGTAGAATACTTAACAAGGGACTATGACGAACCATAATTAATTATATTTTCAAATGAATATTAGCTCAAACGTACCACGCCAAAAAACCTAAAAAAAGTAAACTAAAAAATTTACTTCAATCCATTAAAAATTTACTTCAGTCTTCAATTGTACAGTTTCTGACACCTTTAGTTATAATAATAGTTATAAAATTATAATTATTTTACATTTAGGAACAAAACTTGCTGAGTTTCTTGCCCGTTATTTTCACCTCTCGGTATTTTACGAACGGATAGCGTAGCTTATCACGTTAGTGGCCTGTTTCACAATCGACGAGTAAGTTCTGAATAGCTTACTTGACAGTTCAATTGACATAAATTTTATATGACAACTGTAAAATGCTCTGCCAAGTAAGCTAAGCTACCCAGAACCTACCCGTCGATTGTGAAATAGGCCCTTAATATTGGAAACCTTTTGGCTGCGACACTCGCCTTCTTTGGCGATTCATCAGTGTAATGTATTTTTAAGGGTTTTCGGCTTGGTCACTAAGACCTTTGAGTCATATCTTCATTTGCAAATATACATTATTCACTAGATGACTTTTATTTCAAAATACAGAACCATAGACAAAGAAAAAAGCCCGCGCAATTCACGGCATAAACAAGCCACAACATAACAATCCTCCCCGAAAGTTACAAAGCCAAATTAACATATAAATTGTTATGCCTGGCTGAGCTACGTTCGTAGATAGGACACGAACACACCATTCCCTCTGTAAACAGCGGGAGTTACCTGGGCACTGCAAGAAAACTGGTTTCAGAACGCAATTAGCTTTTTTTTCTTACACAAACAGGCAAAGGCTTTTAGGTTTACGGCCTTGCCTTTGCGATCTGTATTGTAATTTTGCATTAACGCGTGTGGTGACGGCAGTGCAATATATGATTATTTATAAATATAAGGATTTCTTACAGGTAATACACCTCTGCCTTACCCTTTTCGGGTTATATGGGCGAGTTTATGTGTGTGTGTGTGTGTGTGTGTGTGTGTGTGTGTGTGTGTGTGTGTGTTTCGGATACTCACACCTATCATACACAAGTATTCAGGACATCTGACATTTTTATCGTACTAAGGCGCCCGCTCTTTCCCTACGCGACAAATTCCAACTGGACCCATTTCCAAGAAAACTCAAACAAACATAATACGCAGTTAGAAAATAATGATTATTGAGGCTCATATATTTTAAATGATTTACTAAGAACTAAAAACTTGCCAATAATTTCAAAAATTATTCTTCTTTTTTAATTAAAAGGTAATTTTTCTAACCACCAAAATCAAAAAAGGTATCCTCATTAAATTGAGTATTGTAAGGCAGGCATCGTTAAATGTAATGAATAAGGAGATAACGAATAATTTTAACTCTGTATTAATTTTGCCTACGAGCCACATTATAGCATTTTTATTTCGTACAAATGTTTTCTCTTTTATTAATATCGGTCAGACGTATTGAAAAGTGATGAAAAGGATCATGTCGACCGATGAACTGAGAGAATGATTGGGATGACACATTTTTTGTATTTAAAGACACCTATTTGTTTAGATTTTGTCTCTATAATAGTTGGAGTATAGAATCCAGCTAGTCGGAATACCATAATCGCTTCCAAACATCCAAAACATTAAAAACTCAATTACAGAAGAGACGTGCAACGGAAAACCAATCAAAATCTCCCATCTTAGATGCGTATCAGCAGAAATTCAATTTTCCCTCCCATCAGAACGACATCATCATAGCAACAAATCATGTTGCAACAAAAAAATTACATTAGGAACGCATCCCCCCGTGGTGGCCTATAAAAACACCAAATAATGTACGGTAATATTGGCCAGCCCGTGCAGCTGTTGTGGTTAGAAAAAGAGGAGCGCCCTGATTGGTCGGCGCGCGATGGCGGCAACATTAACCGCATCTGTCAGCGTTCATATTGTCTATGGTTGTAAGGCGGGGCGTACACGCGTACCCATATGGCGCCCGCGAAAATAGCGGTAAGTGTTATGTGTTTCATGGGACACCGTAAAGATATTTATTGCTGTGTTAGTATTTATTTATTTGTGAAGATTTGTTTTGGTGCGGTATCCGGTATTTATATGTGAACAAAATTAATACACACATACCTACACTCATCAAGAATGTCTAAGAATATTTTGTGTACACCTACATCATGTTCAATCAGCCGCCATTCTTATAATACTGACATATTCTTTGGAGTTTTTCAAAGAGTGATGTGTATGTTTGTGTGTGTGTTATAGAAACTAGATGACGGATATAAGAGTTAAATAAACATTGACAATAAACTTGTGTAGGGCTCCGGCGTCGCTAGTTTCAATATTATATTTGTATAAATCTACCATGACAAAATATCTAACTGATGTTGGAAACCGCATTAAAATTACCGTTGACCTAGGAGAAGCACCTAACACGTTATAGGTACAGCCGGAAGGCATGAGCCCCCAAATATGCGGAAATCTAATGGTTTATTTTTATAATAGTTATGACATTACATTAGGCATGTAACATTCCCTCCTACTACTTAACTTACGGTTTAACATATTATACCTGCTAGACTCATGTAACCTGTTACTGTTAACGTGCCGAAATTTCCTCCAGCCAATTGCGACAATATCTTACAACCGTTATTCGACGCATAGACCTCTCCATTACACGAGTTCCCATTTGATGTGCCTTAGAGCGTTGTGATAACGAGTATTTTTCAATGCAGACGCAGCTACCCCAATGTCGCTGACAGCACCGAATATTCGCCGAACTTCGAAGCCGCAATATTGGCAAAAGAAATCTAATCTCCAACTTTAAGAGCTAAGTCAGCTTGGCCGTCCAATAACGGCCCCTGAGCTAGCGGAAACCGAAGAAAAAGAAATATCTTGTCTATGGCGAGGAATTACATATATTGTCTACGGCTCTTGGCGGCAGATGGCGCTGAATCGGCTCCTTCTATCCCGTTATTGGTTTTGTCAACAACGGCAAATGCTGGCGATCATCTGGGCGATATTGGACTGGCTCTTACGCAAGCTGGTAACTTGGCTGTAGGTATTAGTTGCAAGAACCGTGCCAAATGTGCAAAACTATTGGAACAAAATTCACTTGTTCCTTATTATGTTATGTTAACCTAGTACCTATGACACCTGCGGGAGAGAATAGGGGTGGTGACAATTGTAATGATGCATAGAATACAGAATGTAAGTACTAACAAAACAATACGTCATTTTCATACTATTGTTTCCTATATAGAATAGATAAGCCACTTGGCTGAGTCTTCTCACGTCACCACACAGCGAACGTTTCATAGAACATAGCTTAAGGCCCTTCATTCTTCGGAGTGTACCGATGCGACCGGCGCATTTTGTATGAAGCTACGCAACCGGCCGCACGCGGAACAAATGAAAGCTACTATGAAGCTTCATACAAATTGAAGAATGAAAGGGGCCTAATTCGAAATAACTGAAACCTTATAACGGTGTAACATCTAACGAGGAGGGTATCATCAGCATGGAGTCCTCCGCCCTTGTGATGTGAGGCGAGCTGTGGGCATTGAGCGATGGGGTCCCATTCGCCCTGAGGTGCTCAAGCCCCGGTATAGGGAGCGGTTTGCCGTGGAGCAAGGCAAGCGCCAGCAAGTAGGCCCCAGCCATATGCCTAAAGGGAGGAACGAGAGGAAAAGCAGCCTGAAGGAAGGTTGGAGTTACTAGAACGTTTACTGAGTAAATTTCATATTCTTCTAATACCCCGCTCTCAGATTATTTGGGGTCGGTGCAGTTCACACTTTATATCTAAAGCCGAATCAACACTCGATCTTTTGAATCAGTTTTCTGATCTAAATAGTCTAAATATTACACGACCGTAACAGAAAACTAATTGGCAACACTGTATGTAACCACACTCAAACTCATCGGATTAAAATAAACGCGCCACTTACTAAGCCGTATCACTCCTTTCATTAAGGACTCGCAATAAAGTGGGGTCTTACGCAACTTAAGCCACTTGTAAAAGCAGCAACAGCTTAAAACCTCATCCAATTTAAAAGTTGAGCGCGCCGCACTGGCACACAATAGACCGCTCAATAACAGAAATCCAATGATAAAAATCAGATTACACGTCACAATGACCGCCGAACTTACCTACCGCACGGCTGTACGTCAAAACACCTCGGCCGATGCGAAAAAAATAAATAAAAAAAAATTGTCTATGCCCACAGAAACATGGCGAATTTACCGAAAAAAAGTACTTTATAAGGCCGCCCATTCATCCCGGCGGCCGTCTTTGACACCAGCCCAACGTCTTGTTAGTACACACCAAATACGAATCTTTATAAATATAAATAAGGTGGAAAAAGTTAAGGATATAATACTTTACAATACAATGGGCCTAACAAATGTTTTGCGGGCTCGCGTTGTCACTTTTTCTATGTAAATTGCTCGCGTAATTTGTGAATGTATCTTTGTGGGTGCGTGTGGGTCCTTTTTGTGTCGACTGACGGCTGAAAGGAGGTTGAGGTGCCTTCGTTGGGTCCAATTGAAATGGCATCGATTCCTTGCGACGGTATCGCTGTTTTGAAAATTGGAAAGTTACCTAAAAAGATATTACATTTCCCGATACAATATACTTAAGGCTTATCAAACCTTTAATTAAAAAGCAAAAACAAAATTAGAAAAATCTAGTAAAATACTAATGCGGGAATCAAATCCGCGTCCTCCGTAATCTGGGCAAGTACCTATGCCTCTTGGCCAACCACGTCAGATAACTTGCTCTAACCACTTACTTACAACGTAGAGTTGAATGTTAAATAATTTTAGAGACATTTTATATAATGTTCAAATAAAAATCAAATGATAACCTTTAACATAGTACCAAAGTCGGTTTGATAATCTCTGATACCAAAATAGGTAACATGTTTCTAGGTCAAACATATTTTTTTTTGGTGCGTTTGATATGAATAATTCAAGTCAGGGTTGTTTATTTATGTTCAGGCAGCATATTAAAATTATTTTTTTTGCTCTGCAATTAAGTAAGAAAAAAATCTAAAAAAACATATATTCGAAGTCAGGATTGGAAAATAAAGATACGGTATTTTTAGCTAGATCATAAGGGTGAGTGTAAGAAACATTTATTTATTATTTATCTCTATGTGTTAACTTAGGCCCCCGTAGCACGGGATGTAGAGGAAACCTCCTCGGGGAAAAAAGAAAATATTTTCATCTCGCTCTAACTGCCACTAAATCCCGAGACAAAACACTGTCAAGTGGTGGAGAGAGATTATAGTCCACGTCTCCTGCTAGGCCTACAGATAGAAACAGGCCTTACTTTTTAAATATTGTATCCATCACGTATCTGTTTACAAAAAAATTAAACGTCGAGTCGGCCATTTTATAATGCTCACTCGCATTGTAAAATGGCCGACTAAAATAAATGTAATTAATAATAAATTCAATACTTACCAGGAAAATATCAACGTTTGATGTATTCTTCGGTCTTTTCTAGTATTTCCATCTCCGTGTTGCAATGCCGCGACAGAGTTATTCTACACAGAGGCGTGTTGCACGAATTTTAATTCTACACCGTTTATTTTAAAGTTCATTTTGCGTTAAGAGCGAAATTTATCAAAATAATTGTATTAAATTCTCAGTCAACACGGTTAGTCGTGTCGTGTGAGTCGTACATTGAGTTTGGATTTACAAATTATGGGATTAAATTAAATATGTTCAAAAAAAGAAAATGCAGTATACCTACCTAACTACATAGTGGTGCTATAACATTTTTAATCCCTGTTTCCCTTGGTCTTAACTTTAATAACCACTTTATATACCTGTTTCATTAAACTTTATTTATAAGTTTTCAAATACTAAAAAGTATTGGAAAGACCTTATGGAAAGAAAATTATGGCAATGAAATGAAAATTGCGGAAATAATCTAGGTACATCATTTTAAATATTTTTTTTACTATTTATCTGGAATAAATAGTAAAAAAATTATTTTGAATTGAATAATATTCATAGCCTAAATGGAGGTGAATTACGAAATTGTTTTTCGTCTATTTTTCAGAGTTCCTTCCTTCCGTGAATAGTAAAAGTTGTTTATAGAAACTAGATCTATATTTTTGAGGTTAGTAGAGTTAAATATAATACATTGAAATTAAATATATAAGTTAAATATAATTTATTTTTAATAACGTTTAAAAAAGGTTAATGACGTCTGTTCTAGCAATAAGTTTTATGATCCGATAGTCAAAAGTACCTACGGTAGATCTGTAGGGTGCGTTTTGCTTTTTTTATTTTATACTTACTTATACTACTTGTTTGTTTAACCCTACATGCTAAAAACGCCTCGGCCTCTCCACAATATTGCCCACCCGAAATCTCAAGTACGTGTCACGTAACACCAGGAGTAGATCACAAACAAAACAATCACTCAAACACGACCATACAATTTACATTTACCTGAATTGTTTCATGACAACTTAAGCCTAACGCTAGAAACGCTCTTGATAAAGCAAATTCACCCTTAACTCTTAAAACTGAGAGTGTTGTATTTAGTGATCCAATGACATTGTTAACATTGCCGGTGCCTTGTAGCACGCGCCATTTTTCAAACAAATTTTAGCATTTGGCCAATATAACTTGAGCTGTTTGTTGTAGAGACGTACTTGGTGGCAAAGGCCAGATTAAATTTGCTACTCAAAGGACGAAACGTTCGTGTTTTGAACTGTTTCTTAAAAAAATAAGAATCTCTTTGAAGTGGACTGTGTTTAGAACAGCTTGAGCTTTAAAACTGGGACTGTCAGAAGAGGCGAAAGCTCATGTAATGCTGGTCGCTTCTTTTGTATTGAACAATACAAAATTGTTCGTATTGTATTACAGTCATTACACCGGTCAGTTTGCGGTTGACAGCTGATGTTTGTACGTTTGTCCAAGTATCTTTTTTTGTTTGTTTCCAAAACAAATTCCGTTTTACAATCCGCCGTTGCGGGCGCACTGCGATTCTCTACTCTGTGCCGTTGGCTTTTGACGTATCGCGCGCGGGCCGTCCACAATGGTGGCTGTCAGAATATTATATTTTTTTCGGACCATAAACAATTTTTTTTTCTTAAGGAAAGTCCGACCTCTTTGTTGACTTTCTCGGCGGTCAGTTGTTTCCTGGGCGATTGTATGTTGTAATACTTTTGTCTGGAGGCTTTTATAAATGCTTCAGTGGTCCGAACACGTGTTGCGTGTATCAACAAATTGAGGAGACACCAGGTGATAGCCGAACCCTCAGTTCGGCAGCTAAGCAAACAGTCGAAAGTGTAAACATGTCGCAAGTACTCGCAACATAGGCGCGTGGCCAAAAAACATTTCAAAGACTTGATTTAAAATAAATGTTACTGAACCAGCATCGGAGTTTCATACATACTATTAAAGCACGCCTATATCCCTATTCGGAATTAAAAGGAAAATCACCTTATTTCGACAAACTTTGACTTGTATGTGTCCTTTTATGTGTTCTTATGTCATACATGAAATATTCAAATTTAAACCATAGTAAATAGAAAAATTAAGACGTGGTATCACTGGCCCTATTATTGGTATTACATACCATGGCCATTTCACGACAATCCCCATAGGGGCAGAGATGAATCAACACCCACGTTTCGCCAATTAGGTTAGGTCCTAAATAGGTAGGGAATTTCTATTTATCGGGCACGGAAATTGCAGTAGGTACATTGCTAGGTGGTCTAAGAGGAACGCTGCTGTTTTAACCCCTAGTCACCTTGTACGATACCCGCGGGAGAGATGGGGATCGTGAAAATGATTCTACTCTGCCGTCACTACACGGCATGAGGCGCCAATACTCGAAAATTATTTTAAAAAATGTTTGTATTTTCTATGTTTATTACTCTTCTTCCACTACACGACATAAGGCGCCAATACTCGAAAATTATTTTTTTAAAAATTTTGTATTTTATATGTTTATTACTCTTCTTCCACTACACGGCATGAGGCGCCAATACTCGAAAATTATTTTTTAAAAAATTTTGTATTTTATATGTTTATTACTCTTCTTCCACTACACGGCATGAGGCGCCAATACTCGAAAATTATTTTTAAAAAATGTTTTCTATGTTTATTACTCTTCTTCGAGACTTCGAAGCACTAATTTGCATTATTGATGATGAGACTAAATTGTATTTTGTAAAAACCCAAGTGATATTAATTACACATTTTTTTAAAGTGAAGTGGTTCTACAGATTTGCCTAACATGATTTTTAGCGTAAGACAAGGATTGCAATATATTCCTATCAAAAAATCTTTAGACAGTGTAGGTATAAAGTAATAGTTATTGTCTTAGGCCCGAGTTCACCAACACTAAAAACAGGCGATTATTATTTAACCATCGGTTTTTGACATTTTATCCTATGGAAGAACTGTCAAAAACTGACGGTTATCTTTTAATCGCTTGTTTTATGTGTTGGTGAACACGGGCCTTAATAAGGGGTAAATTTTCAGTTTAAAGACTTGCTAACTAAACCTATTTTATATTGTATCGGAACAGACTCAACACAGTAACTTCAATATAAAATTATAAAATCCTATTAATTTACATATACAAAATATATAGTACTTTATTTATTATGGTAAAATATTAGTATATGTATACCTACTAACATTGTTTGTTTGTTTTTTTTTGTGACCGTTGTCACAGGCTTTAGGAAAACGCAGCTTTATAAAACTTGAGAGGATTTTTCTACGTGTATCTATCATACTTGACGCTGGCAGAATTCGTACTACGAGAAGCCTTAAATAAGAACGAAGAAAAATAACTTCAATATAGCAAAATTAATAAGGGTCTACCTGTGTCCGTGATATAATTAGTCTCGGTACCATAATCTCACAAATACATTTTTTTGCATCGCACTGCCTTTTCGCCATATCGCGTCAAAACCAGTCACACAAAAAAGAGGCTTCAACGCTCTGAGCGGCGTAATTTAACCTCCTTTGTAAAAAAAATCTGTAGACGCCAATATGTCACAATGACCGCCAATAAACGTCAAAATATTTTCAAAATACGAACGCCTGCGGCGCGGGAGTTGCTTTACGGAGCCGCTCTTGAAATGTTGCGATCATTTAGGGCTGGCTGGGCCACATTATATCGAGTAGGCAGCTATTAAAGTTCCTAAAATGCTTTTGCGATAAATAATTTTCTTTTGTAAGCACTGTCTGTAACCAACATGACTGTATTGTATGTATTATCTGTGTGCACAGAGTCGTTTTTCTGACCATAGATTATAAAGTTATTGTTTTCAATGTCATACTACAATCGAAATTTTAAACGTTTTTAAAACTGGTACCTTGCCTTAGGTTAAAGTAACTCATATATTTTATATGTATACACTCGTCAGTGACACCTGTTGATCTATTGAGGGGCATAGATTTAATAAAATATTGGGCGCACAAAGCGATGAAAATTTAGCATTCCATGGATGGAGGAGCGCTTGGGACCCAAGTGTAGGTTTACAAATCGCGCTGCCACTGACTAACTCTGCCACGCTATGGACCCTCACGGTGAATCCATGGAATACAAGAGTTATCGTCTTCCTGAATCATTTATCAGATATTATTTCCGAAAAAGTGTCTTATTCGACAACCCTATTGACGCTCAACGTTAGAAAGAGCGAGAAAAGAAACAGGAAAGCGGATCTGCGTGCTTTTGAGCAATTTTTTGTTTGAAATAGACACCTTTAAGCTTACCGTGTAGTCCGTGTACCCTATATTATAGCGCATTGTGTGATGAGTGCTTTCTAAATTAGTACTAACTGCCGCACTCAGAGACGTCAAATAACGTTAATGAGTACTTAACGTCAAAAAATGACAATTCAAAACTAGTTGCTATTCTTGCCGGGTCTATGGTCTAGATTTGAATGAAAATTGTTGACATTAAATACTCATTTAAGTTAATTGACGTCTCTGAGTGCGGCAGTATGTGCCTAATTATCTAGTACGTGACTGTTCAAAATCAAAAATAAAATAAGAATTTAAACCAGGATACAACATTTTACATAAAGTACTCCACATACGAAAAGCAATCTAATAACTATCCACATCCCGCCAAGTTTTTCTTTGAAACAATTTTCTATAAATAAATTTTTCTTTTAAATCATGGTAATATTAAAAGCAATTAAAAAATTGCGAATGATCATTCTGTTTTTAAACACTGACTAAAGCTTGTATTAATAGTCGTTAGGTATGTTTATTTAAGAGAAAGTGCACAGTGGACAGCGCGTTTAGATCGAACGTTCTTCGTTCGATAGCGAGAAAAGAATATTGTTCTAATCGAAATACCTTTCGGTTGTCAACGTCAAAAGCAAACAAAAACCACATCAATTTAGTAACTTACGAGCCTAAAAAGTACTACACGAAACAATTTGAATACACAAAGCAATTTAAATAATAACAGAATTGTATTACAGCACAAAAACATATTCAATACGTTGTACAAAAACGCCATTACGGAAGGTAATCGCTTATTTTACTAACAAAAAAGGCGAAAGATCCGTTATCGGATCCCATTTAAAATGAAATTCTTACATAATACGCACATTAAACTATCCCTACTCAACCAAAACCGTTCTGAAAGCGGACGTTATAAACTAGCATTAGTTACCGATTACCTACACCAAAAAAATATACTTCCGCTTCTGAAACACACTGTGACACGAATTCAAATGGACGAATTAATATTAAACCATTGCCGTTCGATAAAAAACAGATTAAAAACTAAACCCTTTATCTATGGCCGCGGTGCGCGCAAAAACGAATGTCAGCGTGACATTTCAACAAAATGGCGGCGCTAATTAATTTGTGGGTTTGCCACGTGATCTTTATCTGGAGTCGTGTTTTCGCATAAACAAATCGTTAAGCTGATATTTTCAATGCGTTTCAGAGTGGACATGGAAATACACCTACCTATTCTAAAATTCAGAGGGTGGTCCCAAACAGGCGACCGGCTAAAAGACCTAAGCCTAAACCTTTACCAGTAGGTACCTACATATATACATACATACATAAATCACGCCTATATCCCCGAAGGGGTAGGCAGAGGTGAACTAGCACCCACGTTTCGCCAATTATGTTAGGTATCATGTAATAGGTGGCGAGCCTATTGCCATTTATCGGGCACAAAAGTCGCAGTATATTGCTATTGCTAGGTGGTATAAGAGGAACGCTGCTGCCCATTCCTCATCGCTAATTTATCCTTAGTCGCCTTGTACGACACCCACGGGAGAGATTTGGGGTGGTGACAATTGTATTCTACTCTGCCGTCACCACACGGCACGACAGTAGGTACCTGTGGATAGAAATGTAATCATCACAATCACTCTCTGCGTTCTTCTGTCTCCGGACAATCTGGATATGGTCTTTTCCATCATTATTTTGTCCATTCATTCATCACTAGCATATTTTAAGTGTGATGAAGCAAAAGGGCATGGCATGATGAAGTCTGACTTTGTTTGATTTCGCATACCAACCCCTTCAGACCTGAATTTAATATCAAAGATGTAAAAAATATTTATTTATGTTTTTTTAGCTCATATGAGACCAATGAATGATTCTGTGTAGAAAAAAAAATATTTTTCTTTTTTAGTTTTTGGGAAAATTGTATGTCCATTGACATGGACATTGGGCTTAAATAGTTGATTTTCTAAATATTTATGATTCTAAGTACGTCTAGAAATAGGAGAATTGTTTACATTCGGCATTTGATAAAACCCAACAGTACAATTGGAGTTTTAGTTGCATGTCCACTCACATGGACGTCGGGTCTGAAGGGGTAAACGTCATTACAGACTATTCGATTTTAATTTCAACATTATATAAATGGCTTACAAAGGCGTGAAGTGTAAACGTTAGAAAAATTTCGGCAAGTTAATTAGTGTCTTGGTTGGCCGAGCGGTCAGGCACCTGCCCGGATAGCAGCGGACGCGGGTTCGATTCCCGCATCAAGACCATAATTTTTCGAAGCTCTTTTTCTAACCACCAAAATCTTTGTCAATACAGATCCTTGTTCACCAAAATAACTCCACTTTCCCTGCGCAAAATCCACTCTAGTACAATTATTTAATGTTTAAAACAAAAATCTAAATCCACTCTGGTACAATTTTTAATGATTAAAACAAAAACCTGTCAAATGCCATTGAAAGCGCGCCAAGTCGCCAAACACTCAAACGCAAAAAAATAAAAACAGCCATAGAGTTAAAAATAGAAATGTCACAACTTTTGAATAACATTATGATTCCCATCGAGGGCCTTTGAAATATCACCGTCAAACGTTGCATAGCATACGTGCTAAATCGCGGATCGGGCGTATTCCAGCGATGTGTGGGGTCGCTTCGCGCCAAAATCCTTCAAAATAAATGGTTCCACTTTTTATTGGCCGTATTATAAAATATTCGAAGCCTGTATCCGACCGACAGGGAAGAGGGTGTCGTGTGAATGCAAACATTTTAGTCTTTGAGAAAATTGTGTTGTGGTGAAAGCGTTTTAACGTGAAAGTTTTTGATACATACATCCCTATTAATCATCCCTGATTATTCCCGAAGAGATAGGCAGAGGTATCCTAACTATGTGGTGTTAAGAAAATTTCTTATAAATCGGTTAAACTTTCAGAGGAGGTCCTTAGCAAACACTGTGACACGAGATTTTTGTATAGTAGATTTTAATATGATGCTTATTCATAAATCCTCTATTAGTAAATATTTCTTTCGACTGGCAAAAATTATGAACAAACAACCGAAATACGATAATTGGAAATTAGAAGAATTCGAAATTCAAAATCGTGAGCTGCAAAAATCGACACCATGCCACAGAAAAAAGATCGCTCCGAGTTTCAAAAGGGACTACAATTGGCTCGTCTAGATACTTATCTACGGGCCCTAATGGGGCATTGTCTCTCCGGATTCCCGAAATGACATTTTCTTTTTTAAATTTAATTGCAGCAATTTTTATGGACGTCACCGGATCTGTTGTTTCTTTTTTCGATTATTGTAGCTTTGATTCAGAATAGTGATGTGGTGTAGGCTGCTATTTGTTGATGATATTTTAGATATTTATATTATTTTATATTTACATACTTACATAAAATCACGCTTTTTCCCCATAATATGTATTACCTAGGTGAGCCTAGGTAATACATATTATGGGGCCAGGACCCACATCTCGCCAGCTTATGTCAGGTTCCATACTATAATAGGGGCTTATTTTCACTGTAATCGCATGAATAAATCTTATTTCTATATAACCAGTGGGGTTATAATGTAAGCCGATTGCAGTTGCTTTCGTCTACGTGTCTCTCTCACTCTTTGAGCATAATAGCATAGTGCGAGAGTGACGGGTAGACCAAAGTAACTAAAATCGGCTAACATAATACTGACTCAGGCACATACGCTGCTACATATAGCTCATTATTATAGGTACTAATCGCTTTAAACGACACCCACGAAAGAGGTGGATGTGGTGACAATTCTATTCATCTCTAGAGACCGGTACCACACAGCAAACACTACCTACTGATACACCATAAACACTACTGATACTTCACATACATACATACATACATAAATCAAGCCTATATCCTCGAAGGGGTAAGCAGAGTTGAACCAGCACCCACGTTTCGCCAATTAGGTTAAGTTCCATGTAATAGGTGGCGAGCCTATTGCCATTTATCGGGCATAAAAGTCGCAGTACATTGCTAGGTTGTACGAGTATAAGAGGAATGCTGCTGCCCATTCCTCATCACTGATTTTTCCTTAGTCGCCTTGTACGACACCCACGGGAGAGATTTGGGATGGTGACAATTGTATTCTACTCTGCCGTCACCATACTGCGACTGATACTTCACTAATGATTAAACTGGTAGCGGTTAGAAAATTTTTACTCTATATTTAGACACGGACAAAAAATAGCTTAAATAATCGATTTCTTTTTAGTTCAAACTGTCCGTCAAATTTGCAACCGCGATTAAACTTTTCTTTTTTTTTCTTTTCCGGTTGAACTATGCTAATTGGCTCTGCACCGGAAACTTCATTCATTCCTTTGAAGTCAGTTTGAATTCAAACGAATGTGCAAAAGTGTTCCGAAATCTATTCAATATCACATTTAGAATTCGATATTATTCGTACATGCGGAGCCCGATAGCGCAGTGGCTTAGCGCGCTCAGTTTGCGATACGTAAAGTACGAGGGCGGGTCAATAAATCCTTTTGGAATAAAACACAGATTTTTTGATAAATATAGTAGATTTTCCATCAAGTGCACAAAACAAATCATTTTTGCTGATAGTAATGTCGAGGATAAAAATGGTTTTGTGGACGAGTTAGAAACTCTGCTTTTCACTTCGATTGCGAGGAAATAAAACAGTATTTTATCATAACATTTCTTAAAATTCAAACTAAAATTAGTGCAGTTTTGAATACTGAAGGAAAATGTTTTTCCCATTGATATCAGGCTTGGGCTGCAGACCTATACAGCCAAGTATTCAATTAATTTAGAAATAATAATTTTCTTAAATTAATTTAATCACCTACAGTACGTCCTTGAATTAAAATTTTAATATTTTTTATGTCTTAGAAACACATTGGGCAAATAAATTTAAGTAAATATTTAAAAAAAACAAATTCTCTCTCATAATTTCTATGTGTTAAATGTGACAAATAATTTTTCACTTCTCATGCTCTGAAAGTGCTTGTTTGTGCAGGATATAGGCTGCACAAAACCGAATTTTGTGCTCTAGAGCATTAACGTATCTAATCATAAAAGTATCTATATTAAGGCAAAGAAAATGAGCTATGCAGCCAAACTCAATAAGAAATTCAGACATAGAATTTGTAATTTTTTATATTTACTTAAATTTATTTGCCTAATGTGTTTTTAAGACATAAAAGATATTAAAATTTTAATTCAAGGAGGCACGGTAAGTATTAAATTAATTTAAGAAAATTTCCAAATTAATATAATACTTGGCTGTATAGGTCTGCAACCCAAGCCTATATCAATGGGAAAAACAATTTCCTTCAGTATTCAAAACTGTACTAATTTTAGTTTGAATTTTAAGACATGTTATGATAAACTACTGTTCTATTTCCTCGCAATCGAAGTGAAAAGCAGAGTTTCTAACTCGTCCACAAAACGATTTTATCCTCGACATTACTATCAGCCCTCGCCTTCGGCTCAGGCTGCTAAAAGTCTCGGACAAAAATGATTCGTTTTGTGCACTTGATGGAAAATCTACTATTATTTTTCAACGTAGTCTCCTTTGAGCTCTATACACTTTGTCCAACGCTTCTCCAATTTTTTTATCCCTTCCAAAAAATATGATTTGTCGAGGTTCAAAAAGAGGTTCAAAAAATTCAAAAAGTCACGGACTTATTGAACCGCTCTCGCAAACTAAACAATGTTAGCTAAGGCTGGTCATTGGATGGGTGACCCAAAATATATTTTCTCGAGAATTTACCGTCGTTAATGCCTGCCAATCCACTCTGGGCCAGCTTTGTGGATTACTGTATAGCCCATTTTTCCATAGGGAAGGTTACGCCCCCAGCAGCTGATGATAATGATTTATCTAATTTAATTTTTAGGAACACAAATATTTAAGTGTGCTTTTACCTAATATGTGAATTTATTATGAATTATTTACACTTGTGTTGTTAAATATATTTGGAAATTTAATAAAAATGCTCAGCGAAACTTATTCAGTTAGTTTGATTTAAAACATTATCCTCTTCCTCCTCGGACCTCACCTAGTGAGAACGTGTCCACTGGTCTGTGTCAGTTTAATATAAAATAAAAATTAAATATAACATTTTCCATCCATAAAATCAATTGCAAAAATAGGACTGCATAAAAGTAAAGAAGTAAAGTGTTGAATCATCCTACACAATCTGAGCCGGGCGGCATTAGCGGGTGAGAAAAAGTAGAATATACTCTAGTCACACAGCTCTTAACGACGGCTACGAGGGCGCAACTACCTTAGCAACGCCCACTACTTCGCACGTGAGTGAACGAGACCAACGGCGTTCTCACGGACCCCAACTACAGCCGGCAAAGTAAGCGGGACCTGCACTCCTGGTATCTCACTGAAAGCAGTGCGTATGCGCAGATACTAATATTCAAGGAGCTGTGCAAGCAAGCTTATAAACATTTTTGCTTATTAAATCAGCTTTTATATTTTGCATTTAATAAATAAATGTTTGCTTGCGAAATAATATAAGACAAATTGTTAGGGTAGCATAACGACGCAGCGTTGACAAACATACCTCTTAGTATTTTCTAACGTCCTGGTACACAATGCCGCTTAAGAGAACCCCGCCAACACCACATGTAAACGAGGACACTTGTCAGATGCCGTCTACTGTGGCAAATGAACCTCCTTGCAGCTCTGGTAGCTTCGTAGATTCGGATATTTTTTTGAACAAGTCTGCTTCGGAATCAGACTTATCCCGTTGTACACCACCGAACTTAGCAGTCCAACGTAATAAGCGTTGCAGAGCCCAGATAGAAGTCTCGATTTCTGACCAAATGGACGACTTCAAAGAAGAAATTCGAAAACTCATGTCATCTTTTTTTACATCGCAAGCTGCGGAGCTAAAAAATGTCAATATCACCCTCAAAGATATTCAACAATCAAACTACAACATTGAGAACTCGATTACTCACCTTACATTGCAAAACGAGGAACTCAGGCAGAGAATGGGCGAACTGGAGGCTCAATCAAAGCAGGACAGGAACTACATCGCTGTGCTGGAAAGTAAAGTAGAGGAACTACAAATGGAAAGTAGAAAGGCTAGCTTGGAAATTAAAAATGTACCTTTGAAACCTTCTGAAAATAAGGAGGACCTTATCGAAATGGTTATTAATCTCTCAAAAACGGTTGACTGTAATATTACTAGATCAGACATATGTGACATATTTAGAGTAAGGCCAAAATCACCCAACAACAAAAACTCGCCAATTGTGGTAGAAACTAAGTCAACCTTACTGAAGAACGACCTATTAAAATCGGCAAAATCTTTCAATATAAAGAATAAAAGTAAATTATGTGCGAAACATCTAGGTTTTAAAACTCAAGAAGACACCCCCATCTTCTTGTCCGAACATCTTACGCCAAAAGGAGCACGTCTTTACTTTCTAGCACGAGACTTAGCTAAAGTAAGAAAGTACAAGTTTTGTTGGACCGCGTATGGAAAGGTGTATGTTAGAGAAAATGAACTCTCTCGTATTATTTTGATTAGAAACGAGAGTCAAGTACACCAGCTCTTGTCGAGCCAACCTGAATCACCGCATGCCATCTGACTACTTCTAGATCATCCTATATTTTCGTGTTTTATAAGTTATATTGCATTTATACTTTTCATTTCCTTAGAATATTTACTTGTGTTGTTAATGCCAATATACTTACACCCTTCTTTTGTAGTGATATTTAATAATAATATGTCAAACCTTGTTTGTAATCATGTAGGCTTTTGTGATGTTTTTATAAGCATAAATGTTATTAACTCTGTCAATTACACTATACATACAAATACTCAGCTCATATTACACGTAATTCCAATTAAATACTGTATAGCAATATTATCTAACAGTTCTTGTCTAAATACTACTCAAAAACCGCATATATTCTTTGCTCTAAAAACTTATATCCTCAGATTTCCAAAGTCAATACAATATTTTTGTATTTATCATTTCTTTTTTTTATATATATGGATAATACAAAGCAAACTATAGATGAAATAGACAATATAGCTTTAGCGCGAGTTATTAAGTGCGATACTCTGGAACTAGCTAATAATTTTCATATAAAACCAAATGACCTCACCATTATCTCACAGAATATAAGAAGCATCTATTGCAACTTTGACGACTTTCTGTTAACGCTAAATAACCTCAACTTTGATACAGATGTAATTATACTAACCGAGTGTAGACTTAATACGAACAAACCACTGCCGCAATTGCCTAATTATGTCTCCCACTCTACTACATATAAAGTAAACCAAAATGATGGGGTAACTGTGTATGTAAAGGACTCACTGAAGGCTAAGATAAATGAAATAAAATTAGATCAAGCATCATGTCTGCAAGTAGACATATTAAATATAACACTATTTTGCATCTATCGTTCTCCATCAAATTCAAATATTGATAACTTTTTAACATCTCTTACCACACATCTTCAAACAATATCCCAGCACAATAATATAATTATAGCTGGAGACATAAACATTAATCTTATCCCAAAAGACATTGAGCATGCGCAGGAGTTTAGGAATAGACAAGGCTACCTTAATGAACTGGCACAATTTGGTATACTTCCAGGACACACATTACCGACAAGGAAACAGAGTTGCTTGGATCATTTTATGTTAAAAATAAATAACAAAAAATATTCTGCATTTATCGCAATACTACAGACGTCCACTACAGATCACTCCACTACGTTTCTCTGTTTAACTAAAATAAAAAGTACTGAATCGGCAAACAAAACCATATCCATACTAAATTATGAAAGTGCTCAAAAGTACTTACAAGAATCTAAACTAAATGAAATGCTTAATTGTCATGACCCCATAGTAATAACCGAAAAACTCATAGAAAGCTTAACAGATTCCATAGTCAATAATACTACCAATCGTAAAATTCCAAAAAGCAAGCGTATTATAAAACCCTGGATCACTGCTGGAATTCTTAAATGTATAAATAATAGAAATAAATTACAAAAGAAATACGAAGAAGATCCACATAATGAGATATTAAAAATAACTTATACTAGATATAGAAATTATTGCAATAGTCTAAAAAATAAATTAAAAATAAACTACGAAAGAAAACTTCTCGCTAGCTCAGTTTCTGACAACAAATTACTTTGGAAAAATATAAAAGACATAACATATTCAAATAAGTCTAAAAGTCAAAATACAGAACTGATGAATAATGGAGTTACACCGTCAGATGCAGCAAATTTTGTTAATAACTACTTTGTAAATATTGGGAAAAACCTTGCCGAACAAATTCAATCACCAACGTCGCATGACCCAGACCACATTAATTCACCTTCCCCATTATCTCTTAGAGGAACTTCCATGGTGCTTCTTGACACCGATGAGGATGAAGTGGATAGAGTTTTGATGAGCCTAAAATCAAGTAGTGCCCCAGGCTGGGACGGCATCTCTACTAAATACTTAAAGCGCGTGAGAAACGAAGTAGTGCCTGTTATTGCTCATCTTGTTAACCGTTGCTTTAGTGTGGGGATATTCCCAACCCCATTTAAACAATCAGTTATTATCCCAATACATAAGGGTGGAGATAGAGATGAAGTAAATAACTATAGGCCCATCTCTATTCTCTCCAGCATATCAAAAATTATGGAAAAACTGATTAATACTCGTCTATTGAGATATCTGGATCACTACAAGATATTATCACCTTCACAATTTGGTTTTAGAATGGGCAAGTCTACAGAAGACGCTATAACTTCCCTTAGCAACTTAGTAACAAACATAGTAGACAAAAAACAAAAATGCTTAACAGTCTTCCTTGATATTAGGAAAGCATTTGATACCGTCTCTATCCCTATCCTTGTGAAAAAGTTGGAAAACATTGGTATAAGGGACATTCCACTAGCTCTATTCAGAAGTTACCTAACCGACAGAAAACAAAAAGTAAAATTGGGTCAGTATACTAGTGATCTTGCGGAGATATCATATGGTATCCCGCAGGGAAGTGTATTAGGCCCCACTCTATTTTTGATCTATATTAATGATTTGTGTAACCTAAAGATTAATAAAGCTACTATCTTCTCCTATGCAGACGACACGGCAGTCGTGTTTTCTGGAAATTCATGGCAGGAAGTAAAACAAAATGCTGAAAAAGGAATTTGTCAAATCGCGAATTGGTTGGAATGCAACTTACTCTCGCTAAACACGGATAAGACAAACTATATATGTTTTAGCATATACAACAATCATCAGCCCGATAAAAACTTTTGCATAAGAGTTCACCAGCACTGTAACCCAAGTGACAAATGTAATTGTCCTGTCATCAATAAAACTACTCACATTAAGTACTTAGGAGTTATAATGGATCAGAGACTTTCATGGTACGCCCATCTTGAGCTGGTGGCTGGAAGAGTGAGAAAGCTTATATGGGTGTTTCTGACTTTAAGACATGTCGTCCCACTCACTCTATTAAATAATATATATATAGCACTAGTCCAATCTGTTCTGTCGTACTGCATTACTGTTTGGGGTGGTGCCGCCAAAACGAAATTTATGCAGTTAGAACGTGCTCAACGTGCATTGTTGAAAATAATGTACTTTAAGAAAAAAAGATACTCTACTGAAAATCTATATCATGATTGCGGAATGCTCACGGTTAGAAAATTGTACATTAAACAAATAACATTAAAAACACATAAAATGACACCATATAATGTTACTAATCAACTTGCAAGGAGAAGGAAATTCAATGTAGCACAGATTCCAAGAACTAACTCCGAGTTTGCTAGATCTCAATATGTCACTCGCTCAGCCTACATTTACAATAAAATAAACAAGGAACTAAATATTTTCCATAAGAGATACAGTGAGTGTAAAAAGGATGTACATATGTGGTTAAAAACTCTTGATTATGAGAAGACGGAATTACTGTTACGTTGATTGAGTGGAATAAACAATTGATCTTTCTGTTTCACTGTTCTTCATCATTGTTACACAAATACTGTAATATTTAAACACACACAACAGACACATTTCTACTGTCGACAACTTTAACAGCACACAACACAATTTAAAAATACTACACATGCACAAACACAAGCTAATTAAGTATTTTCATGAATTTAGTAACTTTTATATATATATATATATATTTTTTTTGTGTTTGAATGTAATTAGAACCAATAATAGTTTTAGTTTAAACGTGCACAAATGGAAGAGCGAGGTCTTCTGGCACAAGCATGCATTTGCTTAAAAGGAGACCCCGGCCACTAGTGATAAAATGTAAAATTTTTTTTGGAGAAATAAACTATTATTATTATTATTATTATTATTATTATTATAAAACTTCAAACTAGCGGTATGCGACTTGAGCAAATTGTATATCTATCGATACAATTATTAATAGAGCACTTTTAGCATCACTATTAAAGCATCCTCACATCACTATTAGAGGCGCCAGTGTTAGATTATTCCTTTATCTATTCATTGTTCTTTAATCTATGGAGTCACTTAACTTGCCCACTGAAAGCAGTTAGTAGTAAGTATTAACTGCTGTTTGATTAATTTCAACCGTTTTTATGTGATCATGTCATTTTTTTCTCTTTCTTCTATCTTTATCTTCGTAGGTATTAGCAGTACTAAGCTAGGCAAGTCTGAGCATTTATACATATTTAAAAGTTGTTTAATTTGCAAGTATCATTGAGAAAATACTGGGAGCCCAATTAAAAACAACAATGTACTTTATTAACAGTAGGTATACTTTTAAGTGTTATTAATCTTTACAAGTTAATCACAAAGCAACACTGCACAGTCACAAAACAAAAGAAACCGTAATTCAAATTTTGAAAGGGAGCGCGTTCCAAATTCAAATATGGCGCGCAAAACAATTATGCGGTTGGCAACGCAGAGAATAGACAATAAACAAATCTTATGACAGCGGTAATCGTTTTATGGGGCTTGTTTGCTTCGAGGGATTATGGGGGCTTACTGGGGCGTGTAGTGGGGGTTACAAATGTACTGAATCGCTGGTTCATTCGTTGGTTAGTTGATTTTGATATTTGGAGGGTGTCTTTCTTTATAATAACAGTGGGATAAAGGAACGTTTGTCCGCTATAGTGTCTCTGCATTTTCTCATTAATTAACAAACGATCTCCCAGCGAGTTTTATATTTATGGGCATGATTTGTTTCCTAACAGTGGGATTGTAATCTACAAGGCGAATTAGGTATTTATTTAATAGACGTATAAGTAAAGTCGTTCTGGCCTAGGAGCGAAAAAATAACGTAGAATGTGCCACTCCCGACTCACACCATGGGTGTCGTAAAAGTCGACTAAGGGAGATTGCCCGGTGTAGACCAACAAGCACCTTGGGGCACCCGACTGGTGGTGGGCAAACCATCAACAACAGCAAACCCAAAGAGGGTTGGTTTGAGGCAGGTGGCCAGCTGCAAAACCTAAGCCAAAGCCTTTTGAGCAGTGTGGATTGAAATGTTGTCATTCCAATTACTTTCTCCGTTCATCAGTCTCTCGACATGGTCCGTACCGTCTCTTTTCATTCATTCATTCATTCATCACATTCATTCATCGCTACCACCTTTCCGGTGTGATAGATGATATTGTTGGTGAAAGAAATTATTAAAGCGTATATTAATTTATCTGCGTGTTTTTACTCAACTGTAGGGAAAACACGAGGCTTACAGAGATTCCCCAACAGATATGAATCAAAAAGGAGTGGACCTTGACGCCGTCTGACCGATATGAATGGAAGAGTAAACATACTGCGCCGGCCCCAGATAGTCTTTTATTACTTTAATTTAAAAATTGGTGTTAAAATTAGAGCATTGTACAATTTATAACGGCAAAATTAACCTTCTTCAAGTGTCTGAACGTACAGAATATTTGAACCAAAAAGTAGTCCTAAAAACTCTTTTGACAAATTATTAGGTTTTTAACTATTATACAACCTCTTCAGTGCTTAGTGTCATCGTTAATATTCTGTGGCGTAGCTTGCACAGCGGCCATTTTTTCTTAGGCGCTTACTGTACAGACACCCCTCTGTAATGGTTTCCGCGGGTGATGGTCCAAGTCACAAACTAGAACTGTTTAATTATTATGATTGGAATTCAAACATATCTACTAGAATTATGAACTAGGATTATGCCAAAATAGTCACAACCAACAGAAATTCTCTGGCAAAAGCTCTTTATTTAAGAGTCAGCAATTTGTTTAAAGGTCCCGGGCTTACCACCGAATAAGAAAGCGTTTCATATTCCACTCAGTTTATATAGGTTCATAAAGGATGATGGTAAGATAGCAGGTTACTTGTAAATTACAAAAAAACACTCAACACGATTTTGCACTATAGAATAAATTCCATAAGACCTAAAAACGATTGGTTAAATTTGATAGTTCAGACAATTTTTTTTCACAAATAGGACGTCATGATATTGATATGCTTATACAAAGGGATACCAAATTAAAATTAATTAAATTTGTGTAATAGTGTTTTTTTGCTCTCCAAACACACTGTTACATTATTATGATCGATGCAAAAACTATCTTCACGTGAAAAAGACTTGACTGATTCTGATAAACGAGATATATTGACATCCGAGGATATTATAACGGAATACTAGACTATTTGCCCTATAATAAAAACCGTTTGATTCCTGATTAGTTTTTAAATGTGGCAATGCAAATGTTAAAAAGTAACTGTATACCAAATAAAAGAACGTCATCTGTCTTCTTAATAATGCTAATATATTATTTCAAAGGCAGCAAAATAGGCAACTGCAGGTCGAGTATGAGTCAGGGGCGCCAACATAATAACTCCACCACGCTGTTTCATACAACATTGCTGAGCGCTGTGTAATGTTCCAAATTCAAACAACGCGCCACAGCAAAGGATTTTTGGAGCGTTGTAATGTTCCAAATTAAAAAAACAATGAATTTTCTCTTTATTTTTTGACAATATTTTGATTTTCTTTGTCCGTAAATTTGACAACAATGACAACATTTTCATGCCATGTTTGAGAAAGTATATTTAAATACCGGTTCTACCTATTACATAGAAATGAAAAATAAAATAAAATCTCTACCCACTCATTCCTTAGACCAATCCTCAGCCTACCCTCCAAAAGTCTGTAGTGATTGTTAATATCACCAGGGTGGACGTGAGGGGACTCTCAACGTACCATCGACACCACATTCAACTACCCCCACCGTGTCATCCAGAAGCACTCTCTCCCGTTACCTTAAGGTCGGTTTTCGAAGGACCAAAACATTTGGTGTTAGATTTGACTCACCTCAAAATTGCCGTTGTGTTTTACAAGATGCGCGAACGCGGTAATTGTTAAACTTTCCACCCCTTGTTTTATTGAAGGGCCCTGTTTTGATTATTGGATGTAGCTTTGGCCGGCAACCAAAACAAACATTTTAAAAGAAATTTGTATACGGGAATCGAACCTACGTTTCTTCGAACGAACGTATTGGTTATTGCCTTCTATCGGGCACACAAATCGCAGTACAAATACCTACGCGGCACATAATTATGTTGACCTATGCCCAGCGCAGTAAAACTTTTTCAGTTATTAATTGAGATTCTGTATGAGGTGCGACGTGTGTCTGTAACCATAGCAACGTAGGGATCCCCCCTTCTGCGCGTTCAAAATTTTACTAGTTTAGACACTATTCCTTCAATTATACCTGCACAGACGACCGTCATTTTGGTTCAACTTACGTGGCGGGAACTAACATTGCTAGGTAGTACAAGAGGAATGCTGCTGCCCATTAGTCATTGTCTTGTCTTTACCCTTAGTCGCCTTGTACACCCACGGGAGAGACGGGAGTGATGACAATTGTATTCTGCTCCGCCGTCACCACACGGCATTTAATAAAAGCAATAAATAACGCTTAAAGCTCTTATCACCGTCCGATAACACGACTCACAAACCTTCTGTGAAAAAACTGAAGACGCTATAAAAAATACACACTTGGTTCCTTTTTTAAAAGGGGCCAATGAAAAATCGTAGCGATACGCGCGGTGCCCTACCGGATTTTGTAACAGGAGACGTTTCGGGCTACAGGTGGTAAGGAGACGGGCTTAGTGAAAATTTTTGTACCTAAAAGCCAACATTTATAAAAAAAAATAAAAAAATTGGACGTAAAGGACACAATTAAAAAAAATTAAAAAAAATCCTAAACGACAACATTTACAAAAAAGAATGATATGAAAATTACAAAAACATTTGGGGATTTTCCTCAACATTTATATTTACGTGAAACATGGGTGTTAGTTTACCTCTGCCTACATATAGGCGTAATTTATAAACCTACCTATGTATGGTAGGTATAAATATTTACTTACATTACAAATAACTACCTGTTGCATAACGTGCAACGAATCGTAGTTTTACATTTTTTAATACTTACTTCGTTTTTCAATAGTTTGCAAAAAGTTTGTATCATTAAACAATTATTAAATAAAAGTTCGAATACTAAATGAGGACCTCGAAATGAAATCTAAAAAAAACAATATTCTCTACACCATTCTGTGGCCACACGTCAGTGCCGCCAAAACATTTCAAAATAAGAACACAAATATAAAATTCAAATCTCCCACTGCATATAAATATTGTTCCCAACTTTTTTTTAATAATTTAAGATGGCGTTTTACTCGCGATAAAGTGCTTACCGACTTATTTGCGGACAGTAACATTTTAAAAAAGGTAATTTATTGAAATGTGTATTTTATAACTGAGACCTTTTTGGTTATCTAATACGGGACCGTCGATCTCTTTCTCTGTATATGAATATTCTAAGCCATCCTGCTCCTTCGCGGCTTTATGGTTATTGATTCTTTTGATTACCTGTTAAAACTAAATAATAACAAAAGAAAGAATTGTTAAAGTAGAAATTATAAGAGGGAGTGTTTGGCGCGTTTCGTGGTGACGGTCAGATTTATTTTCGCTAATTCTAAAATTGTTGCAGAGTGGATTTTGTGCAGTGAAAGTGGTGTTATTTTGATGCACAAGCCGTCCACAATCCGTGTTGATGTGCAATCATGCAGAATCATTGAAAATAGGGTCGATTCTGACAACGGCTCTCTAAACCTAAGATTAATTTGACAACAGTGTTTCTCTTTCATTCTCAATACAGAATGAAGAGGACAGACTGATATTAAAGTCTTGTTATGTGTTTGATGTTGTGGTAAAAAACACTGTAAAAATTGGTTTTGTCCACCTCATCAGGCACTATCATAAACTCTGCTACCATTAAATTCGCTCCAAGCACTCCCTAGATGCGTTAAAATGTGTGACACCCATATTTTAACGTAAAATTCATTTCATTCATACATTTCACCCACTCAATATTTCATCAGACTACAGATAAAATATACACTAAAGACTTGGCTGTATGGGCTAGACCCTTTGCCTTCCCTAAAATATAGGGAGAATTAAAAAACAAACAACAACAACAAAGATTTTGGTGGTTAGAAAAAATTAAAATAGTGTCTTGGGTGGCCGAGCGGTCAGGCCTGCCCGGATAGCAGCGGACGCGGGTTCGATTCCCGCCTCAAGATCATAATTTTTCGAAATTCTTTTTCTAACCACCAAAATCTTTGTACTAATTTTTCTAACATTTATATAATGTTAAAATTAAAATCGAATAGTATAAATGATAATAATAATATTGTATTGATTATAAATGATAATAAGGGGTAGGCGGAGGTGAACTAGCACCCACGTTTCGCCAATTATGTTAGGTCCCATGTAATAGGTGGCGAGCCTATTGCCATTTATCGGGCACAAAAGTCGCAGTACATTGCTATTGCTAGGTGTTATAAGAGGAACGCTGCTGCCCATTCTTCATCATTGATTTATCCTTAGTCGCCTTGTACGACACCCACGGGAGAGATTTGGGGTGGTGACAATTGTATTCTACTCTGCCGTCACCACACGGCCCTACACAATTTTTACAAAATAAAGATTATTATTATTATTAATAAAGAAGACAAAGGCAAGTTGTGCCGGCCCTACTTTATAGTGGGATAAGGGCGGGGAGAAGAATAAGATTGGCTACTGAACCTAAGCTCAAGGAAAGCTTATGTTTTACAGCCGGTCGCCTGCCGGACTAAGCGCTCTTTGGTTATTAAGGTCTGCCCTCCACATTTAAGGTACCCCAAGGTGCTTAGTGGTTTACAATCTGCCTCAGTCGCGCTTTAAGACACCCCGGAAGAGGGTGACGACGCCAGCATCATTATCTTCAACAGGCCTCCCCCAAGGATCCGTCTGCGCTGCCAGCATTGTAGACTACATTTAAAATAAAACAAACAAAAATGGATGCTAGAAGGAAAACATAGTCTTGACAATAATTTTTCAAAGTTTTTCTGACTTTATTATTTTCTTTGTAATATTTTTTTGAACATTTTTAGTACTATTATATTTAAATTAAAATCAAATCATAATGCACGGATAATGATGATGAAATGGATTAAATTCGCGACTGCATATTAGGCGTTTAACGCCTTTATTTTAGTTATCAAGACGGTTTAGGTTAGTCTCTAATAGAACTCAAAACATTTCAATGGCGAAGACTCTCCTTAAAGCGTTTACACCACGGAAATCAATTTGATTATTATTCAAACGGTTTACGGGCCACAATAACTCATACGGAACCACGGAATAGTTTAGGGCACTATAAATAAAGCGATTGCATCTTAAATCTCTCTCTGCGAGTGATTTTGAGAAGAAATTATCACGTTTGTTCACTTCGTGGCTTATACAGGGGGTTCTCTATTAAGAAACTTGCATACTTTACTATTTTTTAGAAACTTTTATTTTGACCTTTACTTTGTCTTCATCGCCCTGCCCTTATCCCATTCTATTTGGGGTCAGCGCAGTATGTCCTCTTTTTCCATTCTTTTCTGTCACTCGTCATCTCCTCATTCACATCCATCACCTTCCGATCACACCTCACACAATCCATCCATCTTTTCAGTGGTCTTCCTCTACTTCAACATCCATCAACATTCATATCCATAACTTTTTACTCACATTTATGGCATCCCGTCACATTACATGTTCATATCAAGCTAAACGGCTCCCTTTCATCTTCTCGGTCACTGGCGCCAATTTCAGATTCCCTCTTACGTACTCATTCCTTAGCTCATCCATTTTTGTTACTCAGCACATCGAACTCGACATTCTCATCTCTGCCGCATGAAATTTTCTTTCATTCGTCTTTTTCATAGCTCAACATTCCGATCCATATACTTAATGTAAAATTGTGGTATTTTGATTTTATACGATACGTGGTGAGTGTTGAAAAAACAGCTGAGAACTGTAGAAATACATACATAAATCACGCCCGTTTATCGCCGAAGGGGCAGGCACAGGTGAACTAGCAACTTCGCCAACTATGTCAGGTCACATGTAATAACCGATAAATGTCGAACCTATTGCCATTTATCGGGCACAAAATTTACAGTAAATTGCTAGGTGGTATAAGAGAAACGCTGCTGCCCATTCCTCATCACTGATTTATCCTTAGTCGCCTTGTACGACACCCACGGGAGAGATTTGGGGTGGTGACAATTGTATTCTACTCTGCCGTCATCACACGGCTTATATTTATAATTATAACTTTGCATATCGGACAAATACTCGTGGTTCTCAGTTCAGCAAAATAATAAATACGTATTTGAGAGCACCATGTACATAGAAAACAATAATGACCAAACTATTGGACGCCGCCCATACTTTTCTATATCTCAAAAAACCGTTGCGTCTCTCTCCGACATTCCGCTAATCACTCTACCGTTCTCTTTCACCCGCGTTCGGAGAGGTTGATCTACAAACTTAATAATTTATCACCTACCAGTCTAAGTTGACCCATGGGTTAGTAGGACCGAAGTACTGGTTGAGGTCTAAACGTTTCGGATGGTAATGTTTTCTCAGGTTCATAGATGATATATAATTTACATGGAACGCGTAAAATAATAATTATCTTGGTCGGCCTCAGTTTTTTGGTGCTGTCGAAATTAGGGTGTCCACAATTGCTGGAAGTACAAAATACTTATATAGGCATACTGCTTTTTGTTCGAACATGTCAAACGTGTTTATTGCAAGTTTCCCTGTACCTCCTACTCATTGCGTAATATTTTGGGTAATGCATATAAAATGGTACCGTCAAACATGCCACCGTAGCGGCGAAAATTGGATCTAAAATGTACCTATAGATTTTGACATAATGACTCTTTGTTTACCACATAGTGACACCACCAACTGATCAGATACGTTGGTGGCACTATAATAATTAATACAATTTTAATTTATAGGACCAGGCTCGTCAATCGCAGTAGGTAGGTATATTGCTAGGTGGTATAAGAGGAACACTGCTGCCTTACTCATCGATGTCTTACTGCCACACTCAGAGACATCAAGCAATTAACTTTACGAGTATTAATGTCAAAAAAAATCACTTAAATCTAGACCCGGCAAGAAAAGCGACTAGTTATGAATTGTCAATTTGGACATTACCTAAGTACCTACTCATTAACGTTAATTGACGTCTCTGCGTGCGGCAGTTAGTCACCTTGTACGACATCCGTGGGTGAGACAGGGGGGAATACAATTGTCACCTCTACAATTGTCGTCTCAATTTATGTGTAGGTATAACACACTCCATAATTCCTTGGATCCATCCACTACTTAGGTAATAAAAAAACAAGCTATAGTAGGAATAATTATACGACAAAAGGGATGTAGACCTCATGATTGGCTCGTGCTGGCACAACATGTGTAAATTTTCACAGCCGCTAGACTACTGACAGCCTGCAGAATAGATTAATAATTCTCTTCTGTGGTTTGCATACTTGAGTTTCTAATTGGTGGCTACGGCGTAGACTGCATCGTAAATGCATGAATGGGAAGGATGAGTAGTTTCATGTTTTTTGTAGTAAACATCCATCGTGGAATATTGACCCATATAATAGATATCGCTTATTTGATGCAACATTGACGTAATAGTAAAATTTGGTGTTTTTACAGAGGTAAGAAATAAAGATTAAATTAATTTTCTTTTTTAAATAAATATTTTCATCTCCGTTTTAAGAAACAATCTAATTGCGTCATTGTCGCTCCAAATAAGCGAGTACTTTTCAATAAAAACAAATGTTTTGTGGAAATTCCACAAAACGTTTGTTTTTCTTAGTTAATAATTAATATGTACCTAATTAATAAACATAAATTAGGTACATCATCATAATTATATACGTAAACCACGCTGATATCCGAAGGGGTAGCCAGAGGTGTCCTTTGGAAAACGAAACCTTCTTTGTTTCCAAATTCTAAATTTCATGCACTGGTCAACCTTCTTGGCACGGAAAATCATAAATCCAAGGAATATAAACGCGTACATACATACAGACAACAACACGTCAGACTACCACAAAATGTTAAATTTTCTCAGTCGACTTTTGGCTCTGCCAACAAGATAAGGTTGATAATCGATTAAAGAAATTTGACTGTTTTGGGTAGTCTGAAGAGCCGTTGACTGTACATTCATAAATCACAAATTTTCCCCTATAGTGTGGGTGTATATATAACACACACATTGCGCACCACATTGTCAAAGGGGTGCCAAATTGCCATTCATAACGAAAGCCTATTCGCCTATTCTTCAGTCACCCACTAGAGATATGGGTGGTGACAATGGTATTCTATTCTGACACCTCACGGCACTACTTATGTAGTAGGAACTTATATAACTACATTAAAGAACTAAAACCAATGGTAAGTAAACAATTATGTTTGTCAAAAGTTATATCAATTTCGAATTGAACATTTAAATTCGTTGTGCATCCCACATTATTATTTAAATAAAATATTCTGTATGTACAAAATCATGGCTACCCAAATAATAAACACCGCCATATTGAATAAAAAAAACAATAATAATGGCGTCGGCAACCCGTAGCCGCGGGATGACTTCATATAATCTATGGTCGGCGCGATGACTCTATATTATCTATGGTCTTATTTTTTTTAATTACAAAGCAAGGCAATCAGCCCCGGTGCCTTGGGACGGCATTATTTATGTGATTGAAGTGAAAAATAAATTTCGGTTATGGTTATCTATGGGCGGGATTAAAACTAAATCAAGTTTTTTTATTGCCGTTTATTATATCTTGTAGACAATCAAACAATGCACAGGAGTCATTTTATGATGAAAGAAAAAAAAACATGTATCACAAATTCGCTCTCTAAATTCATTCGTATTAAGATCGTTGAAAGGTTTGAAGTAAATTTAGTAGATACTGGAAATCAAAATGTAATGAGTAAGATAAGATTTTTGGATTTAATTGGCCTGCCTTTGTAACATACATCAAATAGATCACGCGTCTTGATAGACAGAGGTATATTACACCCAAATATCACCAATAATTTTAGTAACAAGGGAAAATTCCCGTGAAATAGGGGATGGGTCGTTCAGTTGTAACAAAATAAACGACTAATTAAACTTTTTCACATAAAACATTATCAATTACTTCTGCAAGCAAAGCACCTCAAACATACAGCCATAGACCGATAAAACACCTCGACAAACAAACAAATAAATTAATTTATCAAACGATCGCGCAACAATGAAAGCGGCAAACGTACTACAAGACGATCGTAAATCTAATGCAGAAAAAAACCCACTATTTTGTCAATCGGCGCTAAACAGACCACCCACATTTAAAAACGCCGCACCAATTGTCCCGTGATATATTACCGAGACAGGTAGAGTAAAACCTCTATTGATAATAATTTAAATTTAAAAAAAAAACATCACACGGCCACCGCCGGCAATAAATTTTCTCTTTAAAAATGGCGGGACGCATGTCAAAATATTGACGTGGGAGGCGGACGAATTGGGACAGGCTGCCTGTAACGCAATTTCTATTCAGAATTATTACAGATATCCAAATAAGGTTTACTGTCAGGCAGGCGGCCGGCTGTATAACCTAAGCCAAAACCTTGAGCAGTATGGACTTGCATGTTGTCATCTCAATCACTGTCTCCGTTCATCGGTCTCTCGGCATGGCCCTTTCCGTCTCTTTTCTATGCATTTTCAAACATTCTTTCTTTTACCGCCGTTGGTATTATAATTAATCTACCATTAAAACAAACACGGTGTTATTATAAAAAAAAGTTTTTTAGAAGTTTTTAAATGAGATGCTGTCACTGACATAAACTATTGACAAAAAATATTTAAACACTATAAACAAAACACGATTAAATTTTTTTTTGTAATGTTATTACTTAATCTCATCAAGCCATCCATTCGGGAGTGATTGAAATGATTGAAAATAACATTCTAATCCATACTGCTTAAAGTTTTGGCTTAGGTTTTACAGCCGGCCGCCTGCCTGACACCAACCCTCTTTGGGTATGAATGAATAAATTAATGAATGAAACTTTATTTGTATAGTTTTGGGGTATGCTGTTGTTGGTGGTTTGCCCTCCACCATTCGGATGCCCAAGGTGCTTATTGGTCTACACCGGGCAATCTCCCTTAGTCGACTTCTTCGTTATTTTTTCGCTCCCAGGCCAGCATGGAAGAAGTAGTGTGTCTATAACCAGACTACCAAATCCGGTCATCAAAACCTCTCAACTAATTTTGCATTAAAATCAACTCTTAATAAAATTATTAGTAACATCAGGAAATTGCTTGAATTATTTACCATGAAGCTATATTTAAAGTTCAAACGAATTTATGGCCACAAGACATCTATTAAACAAGATACTAAAAATATAATCACTTAAATTCTTTCTTCGTAGCTTGTGATATCTAATTTAAATTCACATGAAGAACATTATAATACAAATGACTTTATTTAAAACTAGTCTTTAACAATATTCAATTATACAGTTCCATAGTTTTACATAATACATAAATAATACTATTCACCTATGTACCTGTTAAATAAAAAATATATAGTGGCAGGCAGGTGTGAAATATGGAATGTGAATTTTAAAATTAACCTAGACTTTGAAACTGGTTCTCTTTGTTGTTATTTAACGCATTTTTGCAACAAATGAAATGAAACCGTCTACCAGTGCCACGAACTTATCTGCAAGTTACAAAATTACAAAAAATTAAACAAATAACGCCTATTTAACCCCGAAAGGGTAGGCAGAGGTGTTAATTCACTCCTTCGGGGTACAACAGGGTATCCACATTTCTCCCAATATGTTAGGTAGGGCAGTATATCGCAATATATTGTGAGGTGATTTAAGAGGAACGCTGCCACTCATTACTCCTCGCTGATTTGTACGATACCCGACATTTACGTGCCCGAATAAATGGCAATAGGTTCGCCAACTGTTTCTTGGGACGTAACATTATTTGCGCAACGTAGGTGTTAAGGGTGTTAATTCATCTATGTCTACCCCTCCGAGGATAGTAAAGCGTGATTTATTTATAGGTACATATGTATGGAAGAATTAAACTAGTAATCTAATTTTGAGTGAGTCGTATCTCTTTTGTATTTAAGAAGCCGAATTTTCTTGTTCACCACCAACTATTTGCCCCCAACAGGACTCCAACCCGTTAGCCGTGTGGTGACGGCAGAGTAGAATACAATTGTCACCATCCCAAATCTCTCCCGTGGGTGTCGTACAAGGCGACTAAGGATAAATCAGTGATGAGGAATGGGCAGCAGCATTCCTCTTATACTACCGTCCTGACAATGTACTGCGACTTTTGTGCCCGATAAATGGCAATAGGCTCGCCACCTATTACATGGGACTTAACATAATTGGCGAAACGCGGGTGAGAATTCACCTCTGCCTACCCCTTCGGGGATATGGGCGTGATTTATGTATGTATGTATGTAGGACTCCAACCCAGGAACCCTTTGCCGAAAGCCAGCATCAGGCGGCTTGCCATGAGCTGTTAAGAGTTTTTATACAAACCTGCAAATTGGTGCGAAAACTACAACGTAAATTGCTGCGATGCGATTGGTGCGGCAAGCCGGCGAGACAAAGGAGAATCGAATTGAAGGAATGCGCGACGCGAATCAATTCGCAAGTTCTTGCGATGCGTCGTGGGAGCTCGACGATTTTTACGGTGCGACGTCGCATCGCAGTTTTGTGTACAATTCCTAAATTAAGCAGGACGTGAATTGACCAGCGGGCCTAGCCAAATGGCTTTGACGTAAGTCGTAGTGAAATCACGTGACCAAAATCGTCTTCGTAAGTTCCTAGTTATGTTGGTAGAGCAAGATACCAAAGTAATATGGCCGATCGTGACGAACTTCGACACGTTATCCTTATGAAACGATTGCCACTTGGCTACGGGCCCTGTTCCCAGTCTATCTGGGGTCGGCGCAGTATGTTTCCTCTTCCATTCATACCGGTCAGACGTCATCAAACCATCCACTCCCTTTTGATTCATACCTTCCATCACACAGTAAAGGTGCTTGTGATGAATGAATGTATGGAAAAGAGACGGAACGGACCATGTCGAGATATCGATGAACGGAGAGAGTGATTGGAATGGCAACATTCCAATCCATACTGCTCAAGGTTTTGTCTTAGGTTTTACAGCCGGCCGCATGCCTGACACGAACCCTCTTTGGGTATGCTGTTGTTGGTGGTTTGGCCTCCACCATTCGGGTGCCCCAAGGCGCCTACCGGTCTACACCGGGCAATCTCTCCTAGTCGACCCGCACGAGACCCATGGGATGAGTCGGGGCTAGCCTATACGTTTTTTGTTCGCTCCCAGACCAGCATAGAAGAGATGTATGAAACTGACGTAAACAACATGGTGACCGATCTGTTAAATGTAAGAGAAGCTGTCAAAATTGACATAGTATTCTATTCGTTCGAATAGATTAGCCACTTTCTAAGTTTCGCACCTTAAACACGTTGGAAAAAAGCTTAAACAGCTCATGGTAAGTGGTAAGCCCCATAATCATTTGACCGGACCAGCCGTCATTATTGTAAAACCTACGGTACGTTTCTCAGTTTACTTTACTTCCAAAGAATTTCTGCCACAATAATCATGTTTATTAAAAAAGAAATCGCTTAACAAGAACTGGCTGGCCCAAATAACATATGTCACTTGCCATTATTGTAGTTTTAAACCACAGGCTAAGTAGCTGGGCTGATGGTCAGAATTATTGTGAAATGCTAAGTCATTATGGTCAGTGTAGATATTTATTGGTAGGTTCTGACCATATTGTGGTCGCCGCATCTGTCGTTCCAGAGGATGTGCATATGGGATGACGGAAATCTTGGTCATTAAACGTAATTAGATTTGGTCATTCATTTGTTTGTAACGGTCCCGCAAACGGAGGACATGTCAGTCAGAAAAGTTAATTGTGTAAACAGAACTTCTTGTGTTGCTAGCACCTGCAAATACAATGTGTTAAATTGAGAGAAACTAAAATGATATGAACGCAGTTACTTAGTAATCAAAATTTACATTGAATTATTATACATACATACATAAATCACGCCTATATCCCCGAAAGGGTAGGCAGAGGCGAACTAGCCCCCACGTTTCGCCAGTTATGTTAGGTCCCATGTAATAGGTGGCAAGCCTATTGCCATTTATCGGGCACAAAAGTCGCAGTACTTACATTGCTAGGTGGTACAAGAGGAACGCTGCTGCCCATTCCTCATAATTGATTTATCCTTAGTCGCCTTGTACGACACCCACGGGAGAGATTTGGGGTGGTGACAATTGTATTCTACTCTACCGTCACCACACACACGGCAATTGAATTATTGAATTATTCTATTACATTAAACCTAGTTCTGTTGATAGCAATAATAAGTAGGTATTTAAATTTAGATGCCGCGTGGTGACGGCAGAGTAGAATACAATTGTCACCACCCCAAATCTCTCCCGTGGGTGTCGCACAAGGCGACTAAGGATAAATCAGTGACGAGAAATGGGCAGCAGCGTTCCTCTTGTACCACCTAGCAATGTAAGTACTGCGACTTTTGTGCCCGATAAATGGCAATAGGCTTGCCACCTATTACATGGGACCTAACATAACTGGCGAAACGTGGGGGCTAGTTCGCCTCTGCCTACCCCTTCGGGGATATAGGCGTGATTTATGTATGTATGAAATTTAGATTTATAGATATCATCTCATCACCAGCCCTTTTAATGTCCCCACTGCTGGGGCACGGCACTTCCCTATGGATGGAAGAATATAGGGAGATTGGGCCATAACCCACCACGCTGGCCCAGTGCGGGTTGGTGGGTATTAACGACTGCAGATGCAGCCGGAACCACCGGCTTTACGTGCTTCCGAAGCACGGAGGAACTCGAGATAATTAATTTTTGGTCACCCATCCAATGACCGGCCTAAGCGACATTGCTTAGTTTACGCAATCGCAGGCCAAGCGCGCTATGCCACTGGGCTAGCGAGCTCCTCGAGATTATTAGATAAAATTACTAATATTCTTAATATAAACGTTGAAAAACAACGAATATCAAATAAATCACGCATATCCCCTAAGGGGCTGGCAGATGTGAATTCTGATGGCAAAACAGAATACAACCGTCACCATCCCTAATGACACCCGCTAGTTTCGTACAAGGCGACTAAGGGTAAAGACAGCTTACCTTGCTTATACCACCTAGACATGCTGATTACCACCTAGCAATGTGGTGACGTGTGGTGACGGCAGAGTAGAATACAATTGTCACCACCCCAAATGTCTGCCGTGGGTGTCGTACAAGGCGACTAAGGATAAATCAGTGATGACGAATGGGCAACAGCGTTCCTCTTATGCCTACCACCTAGCAATGTACTGCGACTTTTGTGCCCGATAAATGGCAATAGGCTCGCCACATGGGACCTAACATAATTGGCGAAACGTGGGTGCTGGTTCACCTCTGCCTACCTTCAGGGATATAGGCGTGATTTATGAATATATTACATTCATTCACCTACTGTGATTAACATGCCGGTTGCGGTTAGTTGGCAATTGGCTCGCCTGCTAGGTATTATTTGACATACATAAATCACGCCTATATCCCCGAAGGGGTAGGCAGAGGTGAACTAGCACCCACGTTTCGCCAATTATGTTAGGTCCCATGTAATAGGTGGCGAGCCTATTGCCGCAGTAAATTGCTATTGCTAGAACGCTGCTGCCCATTCCTCATAATTGATTTATCCTTAGTCGCCTTGTACGACACCCACGGGAGAGATTTGGGGTGGTGACAATTGTATTCTACTCTGCCGTCACCACACGGCACGGCACGGTATTATTTGAGACTTGAAATAATGGCGAAATATGGGTTGTATGTCTGCTGGCCCCTTAGGAGGGAAAGGGGTGATTTATGCATAGGTACGTATATAGGTATTCACTAGGTAAGTAATAATTAACATTGTTAGGTAATTAACTTTAATAGTGAACATAACAACATAATTTAGTCAAAATGTTCTTCTTGCGTTCATGCAAGATTCATGTACCTAATTAATAAGTTATTGTGCGGTCACTATAGTACTTACCTACTTAAGGGCTCATTATGGGTGATTTCGCTGCGGGCGCATGTTGGTTTATCGCTGCGAAGGCGCATTTGCGGTTTAGCCAGTTGTCAATGTTTAATCGCAATTATTCCATTCAACCGCTGGCACACCGCAATGATCATGCCGATTCCGTGATCATTGCTAAAGAAGCTTTCTATGAAACAAGGTCTGTTATCGTGAGCTCAGTGGTTCATATCCGGCTCGTAGGAGCAATGCGGCATCGCGGGCAGGAAATCATTTCGAGGGAAAACTCCAGCTTCTTAGAGATTTTATAAAATATTCGATAGTTTTTTAAAGACAATAAGGTCGTTTCTGACCATGGTTCTCTAAACCTAAGACTAATTTGACAACCCTGTTTCTCTGTCATTCTCAATATAGAATGAAAATGAGAGACTGATATTAAATTTAGTTTTAAGTTTAGAGAATCATATCAGAATTGACCATAATGTCTTCAATGCGTGTGTGTTGCCAGTGATGACTTACCTACGGCACCGAAACGTGTCTGCTTACAATGGGCCTTTTAAGAAGGCTCAAAGTCACTCAAAGGGCTCGGTGTTTTCCTGCGTGATCATATCAGAAATGATGAGATCCGCAGGAGGACCAAGGTCGACGACATAACCCGAAGAATTGGGGGCCTTAAGTGGCAGTGGGCAGTGCACATTGCGAGGAGGACTGACGGCCGTTGGGGCGGAAAGGTCCTCGAATGGCGGCCACGCAACGGGAGACGCAGCGTTGGAAGGCCCCCCACAAGGTGGACCGACGATCTGGTGAAGGTCGCAGGAAGCCGCTGGATGCGGGCAGCGCAGGACCGACGGTTTGAAGATCCTTGGGGGAGGTTTATGCCCAACAGTAGGCGTCTCTCGGCTGATTGATGAAGATGAGTTTATAAAAACTATAATATTGGGCATCGCGGTGAACCAACAGAGTGAAAGAAGGATCCCCCAGAGTTGCCATAAAGAAAACAAATCGTAGACAAAACATTTCTCTTAATATATTATAAAATTAACTATAAAATGGCGTTGCCAACAGGGACGGAGACGGGAAAAAGAGAAAGCCAGACTGACAACAACAAAAATTACGATCTTTGACAATAAATGTATCAAACACAATAAATAGCATCAAATCACGGCTATGTCCCCAACGAGATAGGCATTAAACACCCACTTTTCGCAATTAAGTTAACGTGTAATAGGTGGCCAGCCTATAGCCATCTACCGCCTTGGTCGGATGCTCAGATAGCTGGCCAAGAGATACGGGTTCGAATCCTGGTAGGGGCAAACTTTGTGATGACCACAAATGTTTGTTTCCGAGTCATGGTTGTGTATATGTTTATGTAGTATATTTTCAACATTTATATACATACCTAATTATATTAAAAATATGTCCGTCATCTAGTATCCTTAACACAAGTGCTTAGGCTACTTTGGGCTAGATGATAGGTGTGAGTGTAAAAATATTTATTTATTTATTTATCGGGCTGGTGTAAGAGGAATGCTGCTGCGTGACCCGTAATCGCCTTGTTTGTACTACACCTACGGGAGAGATGGGGGTGGTGACAATGGTATTCTGCTCTGCCGTAACCACACCGCATCATAAATAATGAGTTATATAAAAATAAAACTACTATAACCCAATTAGAATGCATTGTAGCTAATGTATGTTTGTGAACAGAATTACTAATGCCAAATGGATGAAAAAGAAATAGCTACGACGATAAAGCAAAAGTAAAGGTAGGAAGTACCTAGATAGGTAAGTACCTACCTACCGAGTTCCAGCCAATAGGTAGGTACCTACCTACTTTTCTTAAGATAATTTTGAAAATTTAATCGTACCATACAGTAGAAGACTATAATTTTAAAAATCAAATCCTTGTGCATTACCTACCTAGGTAGGTAGGTACCTAGGTACCGTAAAACGGGGTGAATAGACACGATTTGGAACTTTACTCGTTTTTTATTTAGTTGTTATGTTATATAAAGTTAAGTAACAAATCAAGAAAAACAAGAAAATAATGAACAGCTTAAACTTATTCTATCTAAAAAGTCTTCTTGTTCTTATTTTTGTTCTTCATTATATTTTTATTATTTTTTATACCTTTTCCCTCGAGGATCGGGCTTATACAGTAGGGATGTTATTTTTTCCTGCAGAACAAAAAAAATTTACATAATATTGCTACGTAGTTAAATAAAAAGACAGTGGTAGCTCTTAGCATTGTATTTCTATTCACCCATTTTTGGTTTCTATTGTACCCCTTTTGGTTTCTATTCGCCCCTTCTCGCATTTCTCTTTACCCCAGATTACGTATCTATTAGCCCCTATGGCGTGGCTATTTACCCCAGATATTATAAGATGATATATAGAATTAAAATTACGTCGGTTAATAATTTTGAATATATTTTTGAAGTTTAAATATTAAATAAACGTACCTTTGCATAAAAATCAATGTAAAAAAAACACTGAAACGTTCTACCAGCTAAAATCTTAACTTTGTTCACTATTTTTAACTAAAATTTGTACAAGGCAATACAAGCACTACACGCAACTGGGTATTTTTAGTTATGATTTCTTATTAATTTTCAATCAAATTTTCACTCAGTGTTGCTAATAAAAGAATTAAAATATTGTAGTTTAAAAAAAATACACAGTTTAGTATATTTTTCCTTAAAAATTATTCAGGATTGGCCAAGAGAAACTTTTTGGTTTTGTGTCTATTCCAAAGAGTACAATGTATATGGTCTATTCACCCGTTTTACGGTACCTAATTTGTTAAATTTGAAAATTGTAAGGCGACATCTAGTAAGTAAAAGCAAAACCATTATCATTTATTCAAATGCCATCTGTCGGTGAGTAACGGAATTATTTCATTGCTTGCAACAGTGGTTCCTTAACAGTTCGAAAGATGGCGCTACTGGCACTGTTTCGAATAGTTATAATCAGTTCTAATAGATGGCGCTCTTCTCAATACAAAAAGTTCCTAGTTTAACATGTAGATGGCGTGAATTAAATTAAATAATGTATTAATTTTTATTATTTTTAATGTGCAACGCTCGCTTTAATATAGGTTACTAAAATAGCATATAGCCTTACTCGATAAATGAACTATCCAGCACATAACTAATTTTCAATTTGATACAGTAGTTCCTGAGATTAGCGTTCAACCAACCAACTAAACAAACTCATCAGCTTTATAATATTAGTAAAGATATAAGTAATAAAAGGACTATAATATATTACCGGCGGCCGTGTGGTGACGGCAGAGTAGAATACAATTGTCACCACCCCAATCTCTCCCGTGGGTGTCGTACAAGGCGACTAAGGATAAATCATTGATCAGGAATGGCTAGCAGCATTCCTCTTATACCTACCACCTGCTGCGACTTTTGTGCCCGATAAATGGCAATAGGCTCGCCACCTATTACATGGGACCTAGCCTAATTGGCGAAGCGTGGGTGGGTTCTGCCTACCCCTTTGGGGATATTGGCGTGAATTATGTATGTGTGTGTTTAATATATTACACACTTAAAAAATTTAACATCATCACAGCGATATACAAACTATTTTAATAATTGACTGAGTAAAGTCTCACCATGCCATTAATTTAAAATCAAACCAGATACTGAGTGTAACGTAAACATTTATTTTATTACTTACATTCTAAGGGTACAATAATGTTAAACATAATTTAAAATTTTCTATAATCGCCACAATCCCTTGCAAACAACAACAATTGCACACATAGATACAGCTTAGTTTCCAATACTCTTCCTATATAACAAACAATACACATCAGTAAAGACGTCAAACTGTCAACCGTTTCCAAATATTATCAAAATACTTTCCGTTGAGGTCTTAGGTACGGTAGTATTTTCGCTGGCCTCTGAGTTATACTATAAGAGGTAAGTACTACAATCTGTGTACTATAAACTTTCTTCTTTCAATTCAATTCTGTAAGTCCAACTATGTTCCAAAAAAAATATTTATAGGTATTGTACAGTCAGTACAATCCCAAAAAAAAGTGAGACAGTAAGCAAATATTTTATAGACATTTATACCAGAATGTGTTGAGTCAAAAGTTTTTCGAAATGAGTCAAGAGCTTCAATAGCTTTAGACCTCTTGTACACACAATTTTACGTCATCAAAATCTACGGCTAACACGCCGCCCTTACGGTTGAACAACCGTGACGTGGCCAAGAGTCCTTATAGCATAACACTGGTTGTTCAGAAATTAGGCTCGTACAGAAAGACGTATCTGGTATAAGGGATGATATGAATCAAAAGGGAGTGGATGGCTTGATGACGTCTGTGCGATATGAAGGAAGAGAAAAAATACCGCGCCGACCCCAGATAGACTGGGAAAGAGGCAGGAAGAAGAAGAATGCTTTGCCATACAGTCAAAACTATAATATCTGAAGTATAATCATAATATTATAGTATAAGATCCCATATTATAGCTTAATATTTTTTATTACTATTAATCCTAAACATGGTCCTTCGAGCCGGATAATTAGAAGTTATAAGAGTTGGATGGATTTTCTTACTAATTCTTATTGATTTCATAGGGAATACAATATTATACTACATAATAAACTTGTACTCGCCTGTAAATTAAGATAGGAAACAAAGTTAGACACAATGGGTGGCGAAGGTGAGTGTTGGCGCTGTAACATCTAACTATCGCAGTCAGAGACGTCAATTAACGTTAACGAGTAAGTACTTAATGTCAAAAAATGACTATTCAAAACTATACCCTATTCACTTGGGATTGAGACAAAATGTAAATAATCTTGATATGTCTCTTTATCTATGAAATGCTCCCAAAAACAAGAAATGTGTGTGTATTCTAAAATACATCATCGATTATAGACAAATAAAACTATAAGCTGCTTTGAAATATTGATGTTACACATTTTTATTTTTGGTTTTTATATTAAAAGATACATCAAGATTGTTTACATTTTGTGCCCAGCCCAACTGACTGGGGTATAGTCGCTATTCTTGTTGGGTCTATGTTCCAGATTTAAATCAAAATTACTCACTCATTTGAGGTAATCGCCATCTCTGAGTGCGGCAGTATAGCTGTAAAGTCCCACAACAACGCACTTAAACACACTACTGCACTGCACCAATCCCAACTTCCTCGAGCAACACCTCACTCTACACTGTCCCGGTTCTGTCTCTTCTTCTTCTTCCTTCTCCGTCTCACTTCGCTGTACTCATACTCCACAGTGGTCCCGCTCAGGTCTTGGTACCCATCAGCTTTACTCTCCTGGTAGTCCGGGAAGGTCACCCCCTCAGTCTGCAGGTAGTTATCGCTGAATGTCTCCGAGAACTTGGTACTGAGGGTCTCGGAGCCAAAGAACTTGTTGGCGAAGGTCTCCGCTGGCTTCTGGAGGTTTTGGTACTTTTCGTTCTGCGGATAGATCGTGTTCAGGATGTTGGTTGCTATGGCGACGGGCGTGGCTGGGTAGGCGCCCTGTTGTAGCGGTCAGAATTTCAGGTCCTGCAAACGGATCGGAGGGGGTTTTTGGTCGTGTCTTTGTTAGATGTATGAGGGCGAGTCAATAAGTCCGTGACTTTTTGAACTTTTTGAACCTATTTTTGAACCTCGGCAAATCATAAAAATTGGAGAAGCATTGGACAAAATGTATAGAGCTCAAGGGAGACTACGTTGAAAAATAAAATGATTAATTTTTCTAAAAATCTGTGTTTTATTCCAAAAGTCACGGACTTATTGACCCGCTCGATTGATGATTGATCCGCGTATTAGGATGAACATCTAGTTTTTTGAAGTCAGAAAAGTCTAGTTTTTTATTATACAGTAGAGTGCTTTAAAGATTTTTCTGAAATGTTCTGGCATAGGATTTTACCAATTTTGTTTTTATTGAGATTTATGACTGAAGGACTACATGTGCGTGTGTGCATCCTAAGTCAATATATCGATCGTTTAATATTAAATGCCACAACTCAAATAAGACCAAAAACATTGTATATTCTAAATGTACGGTATTAAGACATCTTTTGCAAGAAAACAGTGCTATTTTCTCTTTTTTTGGAGTTATGTCTCTTGTGTAACTAATGAAGCGAGGTTTGGCGGGCATTTCTGCAGGCATGCCCGTCTAGTGAATTCCCCGCTTCATTGCCACTAAGTGTATCATGCCGAATGAACATTGCTATCGAGACAAATGTCCGTTCCTATGACTAAGAAGATATAATATGATGCCGAATGTACATACCTTCGGTCATTCCGACTCAATATGAATGTATCAGGTGCCTACCTTGATAGCCTGCGGTAGATCCGGCAGCCGCATATCCCTCAGCTGCTGAGGCAGGTTCATGCTCTTCACCGCGGACACAGCGCGGGCCGGCGCCGCCGATATGCCCGCCTGCAAACGTTAAAATAAATCCAAGTTTAACTGCAGCTATTGGTGATTAACGAAAAACAGAAAACCAATATAAAATATTGGCCCAGTGGTGGCGGCAATGTGACTCTGTTAATCGGTCTCTCCACATGGTCCTTTTTAAAAACTGACAAGACCCGACACACGGAATCAATGGAATGCTGTTTCGTCTCAATTTCTATAATATTTAGGGCCTGTTTCACAATCGAAAAGTAAGTTCGAAGTAGCTTACTTCGCAGATCATTGGACAGTTGTAATATGAAATATATGTCAATTGAACTTCAAAGTAAGCTACTTCGAACTCACTTGTCGATTGTGAAACAGGCCCTAAGTAAAATTAAGTAAATTTTATTATGTGACGTCACACTTAGGGAGGGGGAGGGTTCCGACAAATGTGACCAACTGTGACATACACATACATACATACATAAATCACGCCTGTATCCCCGAAGGGGTAGGCAGAGGTGAACTAGCACCCACGCTTCGCCAATTATGCTAGGTGCCATGTAATAGGTGGCGAGCCTATTGCCATTTATCGGGCACAAAAGTCGCAGTACATTGCTAGGTGGTATAAGAGGAACGCTGCTGCCCATTCCTCTTCACTGATTTATCCTTAGTCGCCTTGTACGACACCCGCGGGAGAGATTTGGGGTGATGACAGTTGTATTCTACTCTGCCGGCTCACCACACGGCTTTGTGCACCAAACTGTGGCAAGGATCGAAAAATCACGAATTCGTGTGACCTACTTTATGGTTGACCTCCAATAAATACAACACCCCAAGACAGTTGTAATTTACCTTCCACTAAATTACTGTAGCTCGCTACCGCAATGACATAGCGCGCTTGGCCCGCGATTGCGTAAACTAAGCAATGGTCGCTAAGGCCGGTAATTGGATGGGTGACCAAAAATGTATCATCTCGAGCTCCTCCGTGCTTCGGATGGCACGTTAAGCCACTGGTCCCGGCTGCATCTGCAGTCGTTAATACCCACCAACCCTGGGCCAGCGTGGTGGATTATGGCCCAACCTCCCTAAAGATATTTTTACATTCATAGGGAAGGCCCGTGCCCCAGCAGTGGCACATGACTAAATAAACGGAACAGAGATTAACCTTCATACAACCGACCGATACGGTTGCACTACTACAAGCGTGCGAGGCATGTGTGCGTTACCACTGGCTGTTGTCGCGTACGGTTTAGGACGCACAGCCAGTTGCATAACGTCAGGGTTAGTGGGACGGCGTTCTTAGGTATAAAAGCTTCCTAAGAACGCCGTAGCACTAATTCACTGTTCGGTTTATCTGCTCATGTGGCAGTGGGGACATTAAAGGGCTGGTGATGATGATGGAAGTATATAGGGAGATTGGGCCATAACCCACCACGCTGGCCCAGTGCGGGTTGGTGGGTATTAACGACTGCAGACGCAGCCGGGTCCAACGGCTTAACGTGCCTTCCGAAGCACGGAGGAACTCGAGATAAAAAAATTTTGGTCACCCATCCAATGACCGGCCTTAGCGAACATTGCTTAGTTTAAGCAATCGCAGGCCAAGCGCGCTATGCCACTACGCTAGCGAGCTCCTCAAAAAAATCTCTCTATATACTTCCATCCATATGGAAGGCCCGTGCCCCAACAGTGGGGACATTAAAAGGCTGGTGATAATGATGATGATGATGATGACGTTAATCATCAACCGCTACACTATTCCACGCAGTACAGACCTCGGCCTTCTGCATCTTGTTCTGCTCTTGCAGCCGGCACAGGATGTCCGCCATGTTGGTCTGCAGCACCATGCCTCCCATCACCAGCTCGTCGAGCACCTGGTGGGCTGCATCGGCGTGGAAGATGAGGTCCAACTCGCACACGTTCTCGAAGCACTTGTCTAGAGTCTCCACGAACACCTGGGCAGGAAATTATGCAGTGTGTTATCTAAACTGAAGTGGTGACGGCAGAGTAAAATACAATAGGGATGATGACCCTAACAAAGAATCACTGATTTAATGATTTACAATAATAATTTAGGATAAGGAGATTCGTTAATAGTCACTTTTTATTACTTGAGATTGATATTTATTTTATAAAAATAAAAGTACAAGACTTAGCAATGCGCCAAATTTGCTAAAATGCCGCGTGACGTCATTATTCAGTTATCTCCGTTTTGACATTTCATTTGCCAATCAAATTCACTAGTTTAATATAGAAACTGGCCGTTTTACGGAATAGTGACGTCACACATAGGCATTGCTATCTTGGCGTTTTGGCGGAAGTTTTAAATTGCATTATTCAAAACATGTTTTTTCATCATAGAAAGTTTTAAATTCTATCAAACACGTAAGAAAAGCATGGTGTAGTTTTTCAAAATGAGTCATCATGCCTATTGTCACCACCCCAAATCTCTCCCGTGGGTGTCGTACAAGGCGACTAAGGATAAATCAGTGAAGAGGAATGGGCAGCAGCATTCCCTCTTACACCACCTAGCAATGTACTGCGACTTTTGTGCTCGACAAATGGCAATGGGCTTGCCACCTGTTACATGGGACCTGACATAGTTGGTGAAGCGTGGGTGCTAGTTTGCCTCTGCCTACCCCTTCGGGGATATAAGCGTGATTTATGTATGTATGGTTGTTTTGCGTTATATTAAAACTCATAAAACAAACGTTGTTGTTTAAGATGACATTAGCTATCTAGTCATGGGAGGTTTTTGATGTTTTAAAAATAAGCCTGTATATATTTATTATTAATATTTATTTATTTATAAAGTTTAAATAAATAGGCTGGGGATGATGATGATTACATATTTTAAAAAAATTACCTGAATTAAGTCCAATATCCCCAGCTCACTCTCCGATGAGTCCACACAGAACACAAAATAGAGAGTTGCATAGTGCCTGTAGATAAGTTTGTAGTCAGAACCGCCAATCAAACTGAAATAAAATTTATACCTTAGCTATCTCAAAACAAGAACAAAATAGCACCAATAATTTCCCTATGTAGTATTTCCATTAACAATCTAGGCACCACATGTTTATAGCAGAGCAGGGCAGACAACCCTGTGTAATCTCCATTTATTCTTTCCCCCAAAACGGATGACCTGAGTATACACCAGCATTTTCGACAAAATTATAAGTTTACAGTGTAGTACACATTACCTTCCTCCTTCCAAGAAATTGCAGACATTGTCATCCCTCTTAGAGACCAGCTGAAAAGTTTGTTTAATAATCTGTTGCTGCATGTCCTCATTCTGCAAGGAAAGCAACACATTGTAAACTTTTTTTATCAGTTATTGGTTAGACACACTTTATAATTTTATACATTCCAGTTTAGATACAAAACTAGTAAAATTCGACTGAGGGTGACTGTTTGGTGGTTGGTGTAGAACTGTAGACAAATAAGCACCTTGTGCCAACCAAATGGTAGAGGGCAAAAAACTTTCACAACATTCTTGTGTGATTAATGAAATAGAGAATGGATAATTTGATCAATTTTCTAACCAATATACCTAAATGAAGTGGAAACATACTGAACGTAACTTTAAACTGGGATCAGGGCAGAAAGAAGAAGATTCCCCCCCTGAGACATTTGATTGGAAACTTTGAACTGTTTTGTACAGTCTCAGTACTATTAACTGTACATAAAATTATATAGAACAATAGGGTATTTTAAAATATTTATTCGACTCATCAACTGTTAACCTAAACAAAGTTATTGATTGGTGAAAGAAACTAGCAGTTATATCATATAACTCATTTCTCAGCAACATACCGTCGGTAGTTCAACGAAGATAAGAAAGAATTGTTTATAGTTATACAATTAACATAATGATGAGCTGTGATAATTTATTAAATTAAATAAAGTAGCTTTCACTTACAAAATACTGATAAAATTTGGACAATCTCGGCTTGCCATGGTTGTTAAACACCAGAATCGCTTTAATCATGATTATTGATTCTTCGTAAACAGTTGATTAAAATTATCAAATATTCATTTAGGAATGGTAAAATGAGTAAAATCTACTCCACTGCGACAAAAATTCAGTCAGACCGAAACCGAATCGATTATTTTATTTTCTGTATGTATGTATGACACAGACTTCTGACATTTGTCTTTATGACTTTACTCAAAGAGAATACAATACTATTACTTGACACCGAGTTTAACTGTTTCTTTGACAGTGACAGTTATCTATAAACAGTTGTCCGAATTGAGTTTAAAAATAATTATAAGTTTAGGTACTCCCTGACTTCACATTGGCTGAATCTTAGCAAAAGAAAGCCTTATATAAATAAAAAGATGAAAGAAGAATTTAGCTATTGTATTGTGTTAATGAGAGTTTATATCCAAGCAAAAGTAGGTACAAGTGCCCTCAATACAATGAGATTGGAATAATTAGTCATTGCATCAATATTATATCTTGGCAGTTGGTGGTGTCGCTAGTGGTGAATAAGGAGTGTGAAAGAAATGTCAAAATCTATGGGTAAATTGCATTGAGTTATAAGGTAAACTAGAGACGCTATGCCAAACAAAAATATTCTCCCAACTCGAATCTATTTACGGTGGCGGGGTGTCCGGGCGAGCGGGCGAGCGTGGCGTGGAATCAGTTATATGCTGCAGCGCTAAACAAACAACATAAGCGCTAACACAATAAGCAGTCGATTATCGTCTAACCAAAATATTAAATAGCCGCATGGTAGCCGTGTGGTGACGGCAGTGTAGAATACAATTGTCACCACCCCAAAACTCTCCTGTGGGTGTCGTACAAGGCGACTAAGGATAAATGATTGATGAGGAATGGGCAGCAGCGTTCCTCTTATACCACCCAGCAATGTACTGCTACTTTTGTGCCCGATAAATGGCAATAGGCTCGCCACCTATTACATGGGACCTGACATATTTGGCGAAACGTGGGTGCTAGTTCACCTCTGCCTACCCCTTCGGGGATATAGGCGTGATTTATGTATATATGTATGTAAAATATTAAAACATGCCACACATGGTAAATTGTAGTTTTAATTTTCGCCGCCTGCCAAGATATATTATATTCTGACTAGATTACGATAAAATGTATGTTTTAATAAATAACTTAATTGACAAGAAGACGCAACTGAATTGAAGTTTAGTATCAAATTAAAGGCATTATTTTTGCCAGCCGAATAGTAAATTATATAATACTAATCTAGACTCTATATTTTAATATTTTTTTTAATAACCGTCTCAAAAATAAAAATATACTAAAGAAAGATTTGTCACTAGCCAAATCATAAAAATATTAATGCAAAGGTATTTCACCTAGTGCTGATTTTCATTTATAATAAATAGAACTATGTTTTTATTTAAAGCCCACGTGCTATGTTAGCACATATCGGACGGATTTAATTATTAACAAATATATTTTTTGATCTAGCAACTTCAACAAACGTGAACGCGTTGCGTTGAGCGCTGTGTCCGCGAATGTCACCCAAAGGAAATCGTAAAAAAGTAAATGAATATTGTGTGAAATAAACAGTAATTGTTGTTTGTATAATTTTTTTGTCCTGTGTATTATTGAATGGAAACTGGGTGCCGCATCACTAGAGCGGAGGAAGCGGAATTCAGGTAAGATAATAAGTTGTCTTGGCAGTAATTATTGTCTTTATTTGGAAGCCGGAATCACCCAGGAGTATCGTTTGCCTCTAAAATTGCATACTATACATTGCTGGTCTCTTGTACAGTAAAATAAACAATGCGGTGCAATTAATAAAACCAAATATATTTTTAAAGGTAAAGAAAATAGAAGTCGGCTTACTTAATATAATTTACGTGCCAGCCTACACTTGCACTTTCCAATGCTTTTATAAAAGGAATGCAAATTGATCAATTTTACTTAATAATTTTGTAACTTTATCGTTGTTTTTTTATTATTTTATTGGTATTAAATTGGCAAGGATATTAATTTTTTTTTATCAGCTGATTATTGATGAATACTACAGATAAAAAAATATTCAATTGACCTTATTTATAATAATATTTTATTATATATTGTGAAAATATGTAAATATATTGTGAAAGTCACACAATATTAATGTTCATTGCTATTATCTGATTTGTTTATTATGTGTTACCATAAGTACAAATTAGTTTATTCTGTTATTAGGTAAAATATATAAATACAGTTGTGCTCATTAAATCAATAAACATTGCAGAAGCTGATCATACATTGTTATTGTTTTTATCTTGATAACAAAATTTCTGATAGTAGTTGCTATTGAAGTAAAGTTGTTTGAGATCATAATTATTTTTGCATTCATGTTAAAATTATTTGCATAACAAAGAAACTGCTGCAGTATCATTTGCTGAGTGAATCTATCATAAATGTCATTACAAATAATTCTGTAAATTCTAGTAATACAATATATTTCATATTTACTACTACAATGTTTTGACTAGCAGTAGTATATATAATATAGGTTGCCCTAATTTGAGGAGGTCGGGGTTTAGATGTAGATTCCATTGCTGATACAATAATTATTCGAAAATATTTTATCTCTCTTTGTTGGCAATAATTTATCATTTCTATAATTTAAATTCTGTATTGTGTTACACAATGAACTACCAGCCTAACATAACTACAACAGGCTTCAGACTTATATTTATAGTACTAGAACTGGTATAGAAAGGCAAGCGAAAGTTCCTTCCGTATAAGTTGTTGAATATAATGTATCAATGAATTTTCTATGAAAGTAACATTCCTATTGGATAACTATAGATAATGTTCTATTGACATACAATTATACAAGTTTGTAATCAGTTTACTTACTGAAAATTCTTATAAATAAATATTGTTGCAAGATGATTGCCTAAATGTTTATTCTATGTAGTAAATGCTAGTATGAGTATGGGATCAATGGTTCATTTTAAAACTTTTTTTACACTGATGAAACAGTTTTCATAATTTTTTTATTTCTTCATATAATAATAAAAATAAAAATTATATTAAATCATGGTCACCCTATGTGACCATGATTTAATATATTTTTTAGTTACTGTCTTTTTCTAACATTCATGGGAGAATTTTTTGAAATAGTAGTTCAAATAAGCCTTGAAAAAAAATAACATTTCTTATTTAAAGAATTAATTATAATGTTCAAACCTATACCCAGTCCTTTCTCAAGCTATATCTAAGTACTTTAGCTATCTTTGGTTTTGTATCTTTCTAATTCTTATTTTTGCTTTCAATATTTTCACCAAAGTAAAGGTTAGTATAGTAAATAGGCCCCATAGAACACACATTGTTATATTAATAGGTATTAAATAGATAAGGTATTAAATGAAGCTTTTTTCATAAATGTGTTGAGTGAGTAGTAGGTATATAGGTATGTGAAAAATTACATCAACTAATATTATGGGTAGTTTGTTTAGCTATCTTATTCCAAGCAAGTCAGATAATCTCAAAAAATTAGCAGCCTGCTGCAAGTTCTGGGGATTGGAGAATCATGATTGTTGACCTGCCACCCTCCTGCATTCTTCTGTCTATATCCTCTGCATAGAGAGCTGTCTATCACACCTATGGTAAACAGGTGCTTTCTTAGGGGACAGTTGCCAGTCATAATGCCCAAAAACCTAAAGTATATTATGGGTAAGAATGTCTGCTGATTCTTATGTTATTTATATTTTCGCATTGAGATGCACTTGGCACTAGTTGGCACAGCACACTTGCTTATTTTTGTGCGGACATTACTTTCTGATGTCATTTAGATTATAGTGCAAATGGAATTGAGCAAGGTCAAGATTGATTTACAGACTATTGTTTTTCTTTTATGTTTAATAGGCTGAGCGTTTGACCACAATTTCGCCTGATAGTAAATGATGATGAGACCCAAGATGGTACAAGCTTGCCTAGAAGATGCTTGGTCACTCTGGGCTTGTAGATGTCCAGATTATACTGATGGGTTTATTAAACCAATTAATAGATATAAAATAATAATAATAAAACGTATATTCTTTTGAATGAGGAGGAGAATGAGGAGCTCGCTAGCGCAGTGGCACAGTGCGCTTGGCCTGCGATTGCGTAAACTAAGCAATTCCGCTAACGCCGGTCATTGGATGGGTGACCAAAAATTTATTATCTCGAGTTCCTCCGTGCTTCGGAAGGCACGTTAAGCCGTTGATCCCGGCTGGATCTGCAGTCGTTAGTACCCACCAACCCGCACTGGGCCAGCGTGGTGGGTTATGGCCCAATCTCCCTATATTCTTCCATCCATAGGGAAGGCTTAAGAGGAAAGCTGCTGCCAATTACTCATCACTATTTTAACACTCAGTTGCCTTGTACGACACCTGCGGGAGAGATTTGGGGTAGTGACAATTTCTGCTCACCACACCACACACCAATTAATCCCATTATAACATTAAACTTTAAAGAGTACCTGCACCCAGTGACTCCTTTTCACATTGCGTGTGTATGGTAAGACAAAAGAAGTTTTTCGGCCTGTAGGTAGGTACATACCTATTATTATCTTTTCGTATTGGTTCCTCTAGATGTGCTGGCGACTCAACTACCCACGGCAGCGTTCCTGGAGTTGAGACTTCGAGGTTCCGTGCATAAAATTCCTGCTGTATCCTAGAACAGTACGATTTTCGTAATAGGTACAACTATACTAGAAATTCTATAATTATTACTGCTTTTTATTATAATCTTTGCACGAATACATTGGAAATGTTAAAGAAAGACATGTCACTTGTATTATCTGTCTTCGCACAAATATAATATTTTAATTAACGTCCCCTACATTTGCAGTAAGTACTTTTCTTCATTCTATGTAGCTTTGAGTCCTTAATGTGCAATCAAATACCTAAATATTATTATTTATAATACTATAATCGTTCTAGGGTTTTCGTAAGTTCTTCGGCAAACAGTAGCATCGATGACTACGTATCGATTACATTGCCTTTCCGAACAGAGCAGTTTTTATATACATATTATGTATACGAGTTTCTGTGACACGCTTACTTAAACGCATATGCGGGCAGATGAGCTAATCAAAACCAATCAAACATCAATAAATTGTAGCTTGTTTGTACCCTGTTTATTTGACAAGCAATCGTCAATGTATCGAGCGCACTGTATGGAATCGATATAGTACCTTTAAATAGTAGGTAGGTAGACTTTGTCTCTGAATTTGCATATTATACAGATGGTGCGTTACATCGCTGCTATAACTACATGTTGAGTAGGTAGGTAATCGAGATATTTGTGATGATAATGATGAAGGGAGACAAGACAAGCAATCACTGTTTAGCGAATTCAAGTCGTGAATTTCATTTAACAAGTTGTGGTTAACTTTAACGCTATAATAGACACATATGCCATATTTCAATCATCCCTTGACCATGGCCTCTCTGTAAATCAATCAGAATGTCAAAAAATAATGACAATGTAATGTAATGTAACTTAACTAGTTAATTGCGTGTATAGTTGCTCAAGTCGTTTTGAGTTTATTTTAAATGTGTAGTGTAGTGCTCGTGCAAAGATATCAGTTCATTAAAATTAATAATAGGTATTTTATACCTGCGGTGACGGCAGAGGAGAATACATTACAATACAATTTTTCCTAATCTCACCGGCGGGTCTCGTACAAGGCGATGAAGGGTAAAGACAGCGATGAGTAATGGGAAGCTACAGCGTTCTCCTGGCTGATAAATGGCAATAGGCTCGCTATAGGCGTGATTTATGTATGAATATGTTGTACAAAATCTAACCAAAAATTCCACGTGTGTGGGGGGTTCGCGTGCATGTAACGTGCGGTGCAAATGACATCCTATTAATATCATTATGAGTGTTACGCGCAATTATGCACTGTACGAAAATAACGCGATGTCTCAACTCGAAATGTCAGGTCGTTCCAACCGGTAACACAACATGTGTAACTGCCTCTGGAAGCTTATTGACTTGGACCTGGTAATCATTTTAGGCGGCTTAGGGTTTTTGTCAACATAGGGAAGGGGGCCCCAAAGCTAGCGTACTGCCTAAAGCAGGTATTCTGGTGTAAAAAGTGATTTGCCAATACGTAACGCTAGGTTACTTTGTTCCTTTCCACCTCCTTAGAGAGCAGAGAACCAGGCAAGCGAGAATATATCCGTTTTCAAAATGGTTTTACACGTAGTGTCCGTCTTCCAATGTACCCGCTCTGAGCCACTTTTCTCTACTCGTATATAAGTTTTTTTATGCATATAGGCCGAGCGTTTGACCACAACCACGATTGGTGGAAAACGGTGATCAGGGGGCCTACCGCCTAACTTGATTGCTAAAGCAAAAGCTATAGTTTATGGCGTCATGCTGTCATTTCGCACCAAATGTAACTAAACTATTAGCGATAGCTTTGAACGGATGGTCACCGAATGATTTTGTATGAATTTGGCACAAAATCCGTACCGCCTAAAAATTTCAGGATGGCTGCTATAGCCGTAAGCAGTGTATTGCAATATAGCTATCATCAGCAATTGATTTAGGCGGTAGGCCCCCAGGTCTAAGATGGTAAACGCTCGCCTAGAAGACGCCAGTTCACTCTGGCCTTTAAGATGTCCATTGTCCAGATTATATATAAACTGATCCGGGAAAACAGACCTCGGTAAAGAGTTGCACTCTTTAACTTTAGTAATTCCAGATAGTAAACCATTCTTTTACCTTGTATCATTAATAACTAATTATGAAGTAACACATGTGGACAATAATGGGACTAAGCTGTTGCTACGCCAAATTGTTTCCTTGATATAAATCGTCGTCGTACCTTGTTGCTATAACAGCCCGCATTTACTTTGGTGCTTTAGGTTATCGACCCAGACACCAACTGTACCTAATTGCGAGACAATATTATACATGTCGCACTCTTAATATAACAACTACCTAATTAAAAAATTTGCCAAAATGAGTTAGCGTAAAATAAAACCTAAAAAATGAAGCTCTACAACTTTGGTAAGACAAAAACATGCTTTTTCCTTACGGGATAAATTTAAAAATGATTTGAATCTATAATCTTCTCCCTGTGCGCGCGAGGCAACACATTAAAAAAATGTTTTTCGTCTTCCCAAAATTTTGCGATTTTGGATTCGATCGTTGTTTTATTAAGACTGCGATGTATAGCAGAGGCTTTATGGTGTGCACATCCATTACGCTTGTATACTGTACCACTTTTGAAATGAGCAAACACTATTATAATTTATTTATTTATTTAATTTATTTATTTTCCAAAAACACTTGTTAGCTTACAGACATAAATCCAACACGCCCACAAGGTCAAGTAGCACATTTTAAATTAATTTTGCTTATGGTTTATTAACTATACACGCATAATCAGATCAGAACACAACAAAAACATATCTAGCATTAATAAGTCAAACAGATATTTGTGACATCTTAATAATTAATATAAATAGAATAATTATATAATCAATGTCCAATTTTGAATAATATTTAGTAGAAAATTGTTAATACGCATGTCAATAATTTTAAATGTCATCCAAAATATAATTAATAAAAATAGAATAATTATACAATCAATGTCAATCTTGAATAATATAGTAGAAAAATATTTATACACAAGTCAATAATTTTAAATGTCATCCAAAATACCCTGAAAGCGGGTCACAAGATGTCTCAAACGATCTGGAATATGTCAATATCATCGTGCTGTGTGAGTACGTCACCTATCAGTATTAACGCGTGGTTCGTTGGCGCGTGAGCCGCTCGCACAGTGCGTGTCTGAAGTCGGACCAGGAGACGGTGTCCTCGTCGTGAGGCTATCGTACCTGCTTCATCTCGCTGTAGGTACCTGGGTACACGGATTCCTATTCTATCTAATACAGAAGGACTGTCAATCTCATGATGCATTACTGACAAATAATGCTTAATCTCTGCCATAATCCGCCTCAGTTTAAAGGTTTCAAAATCCACCATACCCAACACAAACATGGAAGGATATAAGAACGGGTAGTAACCGTATCTCTTTCTGTAAAGCCACCGAGCGAATTTACGTTGGACCCGTTCTATCATTAACGCATATTTTTCCTCGTACGGTTGCCAGACAACCGCTGCGTATTCCAGCCTACTGCGAACGTATGCGTTATTGCGTTATATAGTGCCACCCTCGTATTATTAAATTCCGAAGCAGTCCTAATAACAAATCCTAATGTTTTACTAGCTACTACTAATAACAAGTACCTATAAAAAAATTCCAATTATATTTTGCCTTTGACCTTGTTCAATGTCAGCCCCGACTGACCCACCATCCTGAATAAATATTATGTACATATTATAATAGTATAAATTCAACACACAGGATAACGCATCTGCATTAGGTTTTTGTATTTATTTTAGTGTAGAAACATTGATTGTGCGACACCTTCACAAACATTTTCGTTGCATACAGTATTTTTGTATATGTTACGTTACGTTTATACATATGTAATGTAAATATGTAATCCTTATATTTATTTAACATACTTATCCCCGATATGGTAGGCAAAGGAGAATGAACACCCACGTTTCGCTAATTATATTAAGTCTCATGTAATAGGGGCGAGTCTATTGCCCTGTATCAGGCATGTAAATCGTAGTATATCTAGTAGGTGATTTTAGAGATGGGGCGGGGTATGACAATATTGTAACAACACGGCTCATGTTTCACTTATGTACCGTACTTACATACGTCACGCCTTTCTCCCACAAGATAGGCACAGATCCCTTCTTTCAATTTGCTACTACGATCCTTACATACTTCTTTCGCATCATCCAATCTCATTAAGATAACAACTAACTCCGAAACCTCAAGATAACAACTAACATTTTAGGCTGAATCCTTGAATTCGTAAACGGTATATTTATTTAGCTAAATTGATATAATATTGTAAACAGAATAATATCATCTTAATTAAACAAAACTATCAACTATTATAATGCTCAATTAATATCCCAATGATAGTTGCCCATTGCAAGAGTTAGAAGGTAAACCGGGCATATTAGCAACTTAAAATTATGGTGAATCTATTAGAAGGTATATCTTCACAGCTGTTGCCATTGAGTACGCGTTATTTGCAATAAAACTTACATTACATATTCTCAAATAAAACCTATACTAACGAATGTAACCTATTTGTAAATGTTTTTCAGCATTTTAATCCTAATAGCACATTACAAAAAGGCCAAGGTGTAGGACATTTTTTTACCTTAGTAAGCCCTATGTTAAAAATATATAAAACCTTTTTATAACATCACAAATCACACCTATTTATCCTTACGTTATATGAAGGTGTAGGCAGAGGTGAATTAACATCCACGTTTCTCTCATTATATCTCCCATATAATAGGGGTGAGGCTATGCTCTCAATCAGGACGTAAATCGTTGATTGGACGTTGACTGGTAGAGAATGCCTTATGGCACTTAGTCCGTCATTTGTAACTTTTGTGTACAATAAAATTTAAATAAATAAATAAATCGTAGTACATATATTGCTAGGTGGTTTAAGAGTAAGGCTTCTGCACATTACTCATCGCTGTCTATACCCTTCGTCTTGTTCAATACCCGCGGTAGAGATGGGAGTGGTGACAATTGTATACCGCTCTGCCGTTATCACGCGGGAAACCCTGATTATGCAACTGCATAATATTCGTCCGACACATCCCATGGGTGTCGTAAAAGTCGTCTAAGGCTGTAAAGCCTAAGCCAAAACTTTGAGAAGTATGGATTAGAATGTTGTCACTCCAATCACTCTCTCCGTTCATCGGTTTCTCGACATGGTCCGTTCCGTCTCTTTTCTATACAATCATTCATCACTAGCACCTTTACGGTGTGATGGATGATATGAATCAAAAGGGAGTGGATGGCTAGATGACGTCTGACCGATATGAATGGAAGAGGAAACATACTGCGCCGACCCCGAAGATAATATATCGTTCCTTACAATGCAGGCAATCTTCTTTCGTTATATGCATTGCGTAATTAATGAACGAACAGATTGTATAAACCTACAAGATATAAATTTGTTCCAGCGTAGCGCTTGGGTTATCTGTTTTATATGTCATTGTGCAAAGAACAAGAACGAACCAACGCTGTAAGACATTGGCCGGCGTTAAAACTTCGTTATAACGACACGCCGTGTCTGAAGTGCGTGTATTTATAGTTGGCGTTTCGTCATTCTATTCAGTGATGATTTTAACTCTTCACACGCGATCTATGGACGCGTGGGCGTTTTAGGTGTTTCGAGTGTGGGTCACTGGACCATCCATTTAAATGGGGGAGTTTTGTAACGACATAATTATCTCTTTCAATGAACCCACTTAAGAATAAATACGGAATATATTTGTGTAGATGGCAGTCGCCATCTTGCTAAAATACACGTGGTCCATGGTCTAAAATTATAAACTGTCATGAGGAACCATTTGGGTGACTTTTGGTATTATGTATGTATATTCATAGTCTACATAGTCAGTCAGTATATTGAATTGTCAAATTTTCCTATTCCATGTGATCGGGAATATTGTGCATTTTGTGGAAACTTAATATCTACAAGTAAATTATGTTGCCAAAATATATGTACTTAATTACATCGGCTTAGTCCTACTTTGTCCTCCTAATTTGGTAACTTTGTTGTCACCCTACATTTTTCCGATACTTTGGTTGCATTGCAATTTCTCAAGTACAAGTAACTATTTATAGAGGTCATGACGTATGAGGGTGTGTATCTTAGTGCAGGTTATTTCAAAGTACGTACATACTTTTACGCTCCCAGTATACTCATTATAATCATTCATCATCACCAGCTCTTTAATGTCCCCACTGCTTCCATTGCTGATCTGGGGTTAAAAACAAAGAATACGTCAGCCACAACACAGCCCAGGGTTGTCCTAAAAAGCAACTAAGTGATATCAATGGTATACCAATAATAAATTACCTAGGGGCACCCGAATAATTGAGGGTAAACCACCAACTACGGCATAAAAGCTGCGTCGTCCCCACATAAACAGCGGACAGGGGAGGAAGACGATGATTGAAGGGGCAGTGGTTTTTGATGCAACAACTCTTACCTGCCGCACTCAGAGACGGCAATCAACTTTTATAAGTACTTAATGTCATGAATTTCATTTAAATCTAGACCATAGATAGACCCGGCAAGAAAAGCGACTAGTTTTGAAATGTAATTTTTTTGTATTAAGGACTCATTCTAGTTAATACACACCTCTAACTGCCGCACTTAGAGACGTCAAATAACGTTAATGAGTACTTTACGTCAAAAAATGATAATTCAAAACTAGTCTTATTACGCTATTCTTGCCGGGTCTATAGTCTAGATTTAAATGAAAATTTTTGGCACTAAATACTCATTAAAGTTAATTGACGTCTCTGAGTGCGGCAGTTTGAACCAATGTTTTTGAATTTAGATTCAAAATGTGCCGCGTTCACAGCGTAAGCTTTGCGCTTTGGAACCCTTCTACCAAATTTCGTCATCTGTCAAGGGTCGGGGTATGAGCCCTGAACCTTTAACATCCACGGTCATGGTCAGACCATTGTGTCCTGTATCGACCCTGAGCTCCACTGGCCCGGTGATAGTGCCCTTACAACGGTCAGGGTCTGCCCAATGTCAACACTTAATATGCATGAAGCACTACATGACTGAGACAGTAATTCTGTGTAAGGATTAACATCTAACCCAATTGCATCGATCGACAGTTGAGTTGGATCCGACCTTCAGCCTAATTTACACTCATTTTGTGGATGTATGTTGTTGAACTAGTGGACTTTTAAAGCATTTATTTACACTTGATTTTAAACAGGAAATGCAAATGGTTTCGTCAAAACTGCAGTAAGATTTTCTTGGAGGTTTCCAGGTAAGAGGTATCTGTGACCGAAGTCCTATTATTGTTGAATTCAAGCAAGTGAGACGAGACGAGTTGGAATAGCAACTAGTAAAAAAAATTGCTTTAGTATTCCCACAAGTTGTGAAATGATAATTTTGCTCATACAGTTTCATTCTGCCCACCCAGTACCTTAAAAGGTACGTAATCAATAAGTTATTCCGGCCGAGTTGGAGCCTTCGTATTGTGTTTGTACTTGTTGCATGTTATTGTGGAGTTTCCATTTCGTCATGTTCGATATTGAAGGGTTATGTGTTAGACTGTGACATAAATTGAAGAACGGGCAGCCAAGGGAAGCGAATATTGGACACCTTTACTTCCAATTTTAATAAAATATAGGTACAATAATTATTTTCCAAAGGCAGTATGTAAAATTAATTAACTTATCACTGATTTATGGGCATACAAGGTAATTCTTTCATTAATAGGGGTAGGTACAGATCACCTATTTATTTCACACTTCCTACGATAAGATTACTAAAGCCAATACTGTGTACTGTCTTATATTCATACGTATAGTGAGTGACATGTTATAGGAGCGAAAATAGTTGCTTCTCCCGCGAAATCATCTACCTAAACCCATGAAAACTAATCCTTTACGGGATAGAAATAGAATAGCTTGACACTATCACAGCAAATTACTCGGACCCCATAACCCAGAAACAATGACGGCGTTGCAATATTTAGCTGTGTTTAGAGAATAGAATGTAGTAATTCAACTCGTTTACTATTTACTTTTCGCTTGCTCTTTCCTACTTTTATCCAGGTTGTCAGAGACTGACCCCCGAATACAGAAACTCTCCTCAAATTTTGACAATATTTATTTATTTATTTAATCTTTATTGCACAATAAACAAATTGTTACAAATGGCGGACTTAATGCTAGAAGCATTCTCTCCCAGTCAACCACAAATTTTAAAAATACACATTTGTCGGCGCGATGTGAAAATAAAACTACTTAACAAAAAAGTAAAATATACCACATGTAACACATATTTTCATAAATATACATAGATATATTATAATAATTTCTATTAAAAAATAAGATATATTTAACCATAAATAAACATACACACTTTACACATACCTACATAAATAAATAAGCTATAATAATATATAAATAAGCTAATGATGTCAGTTTAGAGAATTTAAATAAAAATCATGAGCCAATCTCTTAAATTCAAACCGATTAGGTGCTCTACGGATATGCAGGGGTAGATCATTCCACAGTCGCCTGTACAATACCTGTCAGAGTTAAATGTTAAGCAGTACTCTTAACTTTGAGCAGCGTTTCTGTATTCGGGGGTGAATCGTCTAAGATGGTCATGGTGGCATATTCTGCCTCAGAACTGAACTTCTCATTCAAAATCCTCCATCCGATCACACGGTTTCCAATGCCAAGGATACGTACGAATGGATGAAATGCGTCGGTGGTTAAAATATACGCAGACAGGATACGCCAAATACCGTCGTTAGAGTTTCTGAATCGCAGCAGATGACTCAAGATTATGCTAGTGACACTTTCCTAAAAAACATATGAGATGCGCATGCGCCTGTGGGAGGCTCTGGCTGTGTGCCAACTTGGGCACGCGGGCGCGCTCCGTGCCGTAGCGTCTGAGGCACACACATCTGGAGACTTGCTATTTAAGGAGTAGCTCACTTTGTTACTGTCCACATCACAAAATTGACTTGTCGTTACCCGCTACTACAAGAACTGGCTGAGAATGCAATATTATACAAGTTGTAAAACATATTCGTTGTTCGAAATTCAATGATGTTCGTTACAATTTGCCGATGGTTGTTTGTTTTTCCTTGACTTAATGCCGTCAGCGCCATCTCTCGGTTTTTCATGGAACTTTTATCGGTAACAATAATAATTTAGTCAATATTAGGGAATCTGGTTTTTGTTTAAGTGTGAAAAATGCGTGCTGTGAGTAGTTCAAAATGATTGTAGGTTATTTTATTTATATCTATGTCCTGCTGTCTATATACGCGTCTGCCAACATGATACCATATATCTTGCGAGTTTGAACGTCGTTAGCAACGAGGAACTCCCTGGTTCCCATTTGGCATGAATACACCAAGTGCCATATAGGGTTGCCAATTTTATTATTCCTTATGACGTTCTACTAGAGTAGTAAGGACATGATGCAGGTATGTCATTTAGAAAATTTTATTTTATTTTTATTAATGGGATTTTTTTAACGCTAGTAGTAATTCAGTGGAGTAGTTATAAATATTTTATTGTATATGTCGTGGCCAAATCGTAGAATTGATCACTTCATGATGTGGCCGACCATTTCATGAAATGGCCAGCTAAAACTGACCATATCGTTGAAACGTCAACGTTTGATGATATGTCCATCCACGTGTGGCCATATCATTACTGTAGTAAATGTTTGGTATTTATACGTTGCAGTCGTTTTTTGAGAGACCTAAAACGTAATATTCTAGTAATTTGATGTCGTAACGACATTTCACTTCACTTTTATCTTCCATTACAACAATATTATTAGTTTGTTTAATAAGATAATTGTCCGCCGCTATGATGCATCACAAAAACAAATCTAAATAAGCGCCTCTTACAGTGGTTAATGTAACTATTTTACGATATGATTAATAATGTTTGGCCATATCATGAAATAGCCATGCGTTTAGCTGTTCATATCGTTAAACTTTGATCTGGCCAGACTATTATCACGATATGGTCAGTTTTAGTTGGCCATTTCATGAAATGGCACCATTTATGAAATGATCGGTCACATCATGAAGTGATCAATTCTACGATTTGGCCACGACATATACATACTGACAAGAAAAAGATCATGCAAATTTGCTTATGTATGAGTCACGAATAAACTGTACAACATTAAGGGCCTCTGAAGACCATGCGATTAAGTTGGACAACTAAATCTGTGTGCGTGTGAAAGATGTGCGGGCTATGACGTAGCTACGATTTGTGAGTTAGTTATCCAACTTAGTCGCATGGTCTGCGGGGGCCCTAAGCGTTCATTTTTATGTAAAACAAAGTAATTTTATGTTTAGTCATTTAAAGACAGACAAAGATTTAACTAACATAATTATAGGCAGCCCTACGCACTCTAGTGTTGGCGCTTCGCCGATTAGGTCGTGACATGCGTCATTGGAAATATTGTCACAGTCTCGTTTTTAGTATACCCATAAAATATTATAATTAAAACCGTACTGTTATTGTAATGTAAAGTGGCAACCCTAAGCATATTTATATTTCGATCGATGCGACGCGAGTTACCGCTTGCTGTATTCGTAAAGCATTATAAATAATTAAGAGTACCTAGGTAATTATTTAATTTAGAGACTGATTGATTAAACCCAAACTTTTCATTAATATTGTCAACGTGAATTTTATCCCTTATTAATTTTTGTATTTATGTAAATTTTATTGTTTTTGTTGATTGTTTACTTTACTAAACTAATGTTGTGCACTATTGAAATTGGACTTCAGGTTTATTTAGTATATCTAGATATAGATTTCTCTTTGTATTAATGTATTAATCTGATGTCTGTAGTTGTGCCTTTCAATAAAAAAAAATACAAATCCTAGGTAGAGATAGAGAAGTGGTCTTAACAAATAGAAATAATTACCTACTCAGGTTTTTACAATTAAGCGAAAGCGTCAATGGAAGTCATCATTGACAACCCTATAGCATTCCTATGAGATAAGCTCGATATAGTAGACAGCTAGTCTATTCTAATATTATAAAGCTGAAGAGTTTGTTTGTTTGTTTGGTTAGTTGGCCAAACGCTAATCTCAGGAACTATTGAATAAAATATAAAACTTATTTTAATGTTGGATATATAGTCCATTTATCGAGGAAGGCTATTTAGTAACCGACATTAACGCGAGCGAAGTCGCGGGCAACAACTAGTAAATTATACTTAAGTACTAAGAAAACGAATAAATAATTCACTTATTCGTTTCTTCATTAATCCAATTTCCTTCAAAAGAAATGAGGTCTCGTGCTCAATGGAACACCAAAACAAACTTTGTAAAAAGTTTCAGTTTCCATATAAACTTTTTGTGAAGATTGAAGTAATTGTATTGAAAAAAAAGAAAAAACCGTTAACAAAAGGGCGCCTACAATTTGTCTAATGGACCGTTCGTATTTCAAACTGCAAATCCTTCCTGCTTCCGCATTGGTTGGTTCGTTTTTCCCGCGCATTTTATCTATATAGCGTTTAGGATTCGCTAGTTCGTTGTCAGTCGTGGGGTGCTTGTCATCCCCGAAGGATCTCCCACTCTCATTGCTGACCTAATTTTGGTAAGTGAACTGTTGAATAATAGTTTTAACTGAGAAAAATTTCATGTCATTATTTCACTCTCGTTATTCGAGTGTGCTTATGTATAACAATAGGTGTCTTCAAATTACACACATGAATTTAAAAAAAAATCTATCTTCGTAATTTTAGTTCATTTTTAGGGGATTGATGGTTTAAGCGCTCTCTTTTATATCCTGCCTATATTATGCTCTAGACGATACGTTGAGTTGGGTTCTACCAACAAATCTCTCCGTAATCCTCCACACATGTAATTCTTTCAACCGTGTGTATCAACTTACTTAGGTGGTATAAAAAGAACGCTGCTGCCCATTCCTCGTCACTGATTTAACCCTTAGGCGCGCTGACACAACTGTACTCTGTCCTGCCGTCACCACACGGCATATAAAATATATCTAGCGCTTATCACAGAGAACTATTAATTATCCGGCGACTACTTATTATACTTACGGCTGACAGTGCGGTCTCGGAGTCACTCGATATTTTCATGTGATACCTTAATCGCGGCTTGCTACAAATTACGAACGTGATACTCCGTCTAAATTATTATTGTCAGTAACATGAGAGCACAGCGATTGTTTATTTTCTGTACGCCATACACGCGTACCAAGCCAACTATGGCAGCAGATTATGCTTATTACGTATGTGGAAAATTAATGAGTTAAATATATTAATTACTTTATCATTTCCTGTGGGAAATCCAGTACTATACCAAACTACAGTGTTTCACACTTGCATAATACTTCCCAAAATTTAAACAGCTACTTCTATTTGAAAAAAAACAACTTTTGGTGGTAGTGGTAGTAGTGGTAGTCACGTGTAAAGTGATCGAAACGTCGGGTTAAATAATTAATATGCCAAACACTAAATTATACGCGAGTCTTATCCGTAAAAGTTGTTTTATTTCAAATGTGTAGTGCTCGTGCAAATATAAGAAAACAGCTACTTCTACTTTAACACTCGCACATTACCCTTCTTCTTCTTCCTGCCCTGTTCACAGTCTATCTGGGGTCGGCGCAGTATGTTTCCCTTTCCATTCACGTCGGTCAGACGTCATCAAGCCATCCACTCCCTGATTCATATCATCCAACACACCGGATATGTGCTCGTGATGAATGACTATATAGAAAAGAGACAGAACGGACCATGTCGAGAGACCGATGAACGGAGAGAGTGATTGGAATGACAACATTCCAATATATACCGCTCAAGGTTTTGGCTGAGGTTTTATAGCTGGTCGCATGCCTGACACCAACCCTTTTTGGTTTTACACGTGACATATCTGTGTATTAGCTATGTCTGAACTTTTCCTTGATTCCGATGAAACGTAATTCGATCCGAAATTCGTAATAAAGTTGTGTTTATAATTATAAGTACAATTTGATACTGCCAATGTTTTCGTTCAATTTTATATCAAAGCAAGGAGAGCTTCAGTAGGTCAATTAGTGAAAAGTTTATGTTTATTTTTATTAGATTGGTTTTATTAGGGTAAAGACAGCGATAAGTAAAGGGGCAACAGCGTTCCTCTTAAACCACCTAGGAATACATCTTCTGCGGGCCCATGCCCGGATATATGGCAATAGGCTCGCCTCCTATTACATACATAAATGATGCCTATATCCCCGAAGGGATAGGCAGAGGTGAATCAACACCCACGCTTCGCCAATTAGGTTATAGGTGGCGAGCCTATTTCCATACACTACCTACCATGAAATAGCAGTACATAACTAGGCGGCATAAGAGAAAAGCTGCTGCCCATTACTCATTGCTGTCTTAACCCTTAGTCGGCTTGAGAGATAATGTGTCAATTGTACTGTGCTCTGCCGTCACCACACAGCTATTTATTACACGGGACCTAAACTAGTTGGCGAAACGCGGGTGCTATGTCACCTCTGCCTGCTCTTTCGGGGATAAATAGGTTTTATTTATTATGTATGTATGTTATATACATATTTTATTCATATTTTGCGAGCGACCTAGGTGCATTAAAATGTATTGTGACCGTCAAGTGTGTCTATTTTAAGTCCATTTAGGATTACTTTAGTTGGGCGATATCCAAAAGTTAAAGGATCTCTGCTGACGCAAAGTTTTAAGAATAACATATAAACGGCGTTATTACAAAATACCGTGTCTGTGGTGATTAATTAAATTATTATCACATTATCCTTAATGTCATTTAAAATACAAACCTGAATCCATATGAATGGGCATATTATTATGTTAGCTTACCGAACGCATAATCCACGATTCGCCAATCATGTTTGATTTAAATAGCTGTGAGCCCATTGTCATTTATCGTTTTGAATTGTCATATTTTGACATAAAGTTCTCATTAACGCTATTTCACGTCAAATGCGGCGGTTATTCGCCGTGTACGACACCCGTGGGAGACATTGGAGTGGTGACAATTTTATTCTGCTCTGCTGTTACTCACGCAATACACACGGCAATTCATATAAAATGGCAAGTCATTATTATTAAGTAACAGAGGCATTTAATGATAAATAAATATCGAATTCATATAAAATGTTCAGTCATATTTCTACGCTTATCAATAAAGTATCTGTTTTATTTCAATCAAACTTGCAAATTGAAATTCAAATGGTCAATGAACTTAGTACTATTATATAAGGTGGTTTTTGTCAAATCAGCTGTGAACCAGACGGGTTTTTATAGTAGAGGCTAGAACGTCGTCGTGACGACACAAGTTTAGGGTTGTCAATTTTCTTAATTCTGTTTACCTTATTAAATTCGCCTAGGAACCTTTGTATTTCTGTTGTTAAGTTTAAAATTTAAGAGTTAGTAGATGTTGTAAGCAGAATTGTGGGGATGTCATCCTATACCATTTTGTTCATATCTTCCATCTCTCCGGAAAGGTGCTAGTCATGTATTAATGTATAGAATGTATAAGCCGAGTGGCCGATGAAATTGAAGAGTGGTTGGGATGAAAATATTACAATCCATTACTGCTCAAGGGTTTACAGCCAGCTGCCAGACTGGCATCAACCCTTTTTAGGTATGCTATTGTTGGTGGAGGATATGCATCGGGCAACCTCTCTTAGTCAGCTTTTGCGACACCCCTGGGGTGGCGTTTTTTGTTTTTTTTTTTTCGCTCACAGGTGAGCCTGGAAGGCAGAAAAAAGGAAGGAAACATACACAATAAGTAGTCTATAAAAAATTATGAAGACATAGGCCGCGGAGTCTTGAGTCCTGAAATCACACCTGAACTTCCTTTTACGGCTTCTACACTATTCTCATACAAGTGTCAAGTGGAATCTTCAATAACGGACACATTTCTGTACCCATCGATAGATATGTAATATATTTTAATGAAAATTAATTAAGTTAATGACGTATTTCCACACACTTTACCCCTTCTTTTCAATTCAAATGAAACAGGAAATACCGCATCTTAAATACAAAAGCTATACAACAACTCAAAATGGCATTCCCGCAACAGTAAGTCTTATTAACATACGTTTAGAACACACAATGTTTCAAAGTATTTTTTGAGTGGCGCCTCTCTTGTATTAAACGAGTGATACGTACGCTAGCGTACAGTGTACGTTTTTTCTTGACCAAACCATTACGTGACTCACAACCTTGAATAATTTTCCTTTACGGCGTTGACCATAGATTAAGTGGGTCTTGTAGACGGTACTATTGATTGAAAACTATTTTAGACAATCTATAATGGAAAAATCTCATGTCACGGTGTTTTTATAGAACTCCTCCGAAACTGCTTGATCGTATTTTATGATTTTTTTTGTGTATATTTGGTAGGTCTGATAATATGTCGTAGGCTAGTTTTACCCTAGGTGATAATGGTAAATCATGCTGATTTTATTAATTATACCTACAACATGAACACACAAAAAAACAGTCTTTGTTAAATGAATACTATCATCGTTTAATCTAAATTTGAATAAATTGGCTTAAACTTAAAAAAAAGGGTTTAAGCAATTTATTCAAAATTTGACTCTGTCATACCAGTGTCAGCGAATACGCCGTAGTACCTAGTTGTTTAAATGATATTACGTGTAGTTATAAGATTATTTCAGAGGTCGAACTATTGGTCCAGAAATGCTCAATCACATATTAAAAAACCGTATCAATTAAGGTGCTATTTCCGGACGCCATAATATCGGATGTGACTTATACATACATTCCACTCCACGACTATGAATAGATATGTCTACACCAATTCGAGAATCGGGAGAGTTTGAAATACAGCGACGGCCGTCGTCGTACAGACAACTTTGCCTTTGAACTGTTAGACTTTGTGTGTCCACAGTAATTTTGCGATATTACAGCTTTAGTTGCACCAGTTTATGTCAAACGTGACTGACTGATCTTCCAATCTACAGATCAAACCATCAGATGGATTGTGCTATAATTTTGCATGTGGGTTATCCGAAATAATTTCGAACAGCTATAGTAGTTGGAAATAGGGAGTTTCAAATTGAAGATCTTCAAGCCGGAAGTCTGTATTAAATATAACACTATATAGTAGCTACAATAATAATTCTTCGAAACCCTTGGAAATGTAGGAGACACTATATCTGAATACTCCTGTCAACTTGAATGAGGAATATAATATATGTAAACATACTGTTGCACAATATTTCTTTCCAAAAATTTTCATGTAACCTTTATGAGAGTCTTACATTACATTCTTCATTTATTTAAAGGAAGTCGAAACTGAAAAAAATTGCTATTCAAACAGGAAATTGTTGTGCGACATAATAGTATTCCATTTAGAATCAATCGTATTGTATGTAATACGAATGTGATGTTTACGGAATGAGTAATTCGTGTAGGTATTATCTGGTAGTAGTTATCTAAGTGTAACCCCTTGACCTATCATACCAAGTCAAGCAAAATATGTGATAGTAATACAACTTAGTGGTTGCGTGCATTCTTTTTGTATCAGAGAATCGTATCTACAAATCTGTTTACGCTTTTTTTAATGCTGTCATATTCAGAATTGGGTCTATATAGTTAAGAGGATGTGCGGTCGAAATGGGGTCGGTATTTTTTCGAGGACTTTAAACAATGTAATGCTATATTGCACAATTCATTTATATATCACATCTGTTCTCACATTTTGCCAGTCATGTTAAGTCCTATGTAACAAGGGATGAGCCTAATGCCATCTACCGAACATCTCGTTAAATGAAGTATTTATAGCCCTTAGTTACATAGCATAAATGTACTTATAAATTATATGACACGTTATCTATATAATAAAAGTAAAATATAACCTAAAATGCAAAGTACTTGTTGATCATATTAATTATTAAATGTGTAAAAGTTTGGTTATTTGTAAAAAGATAATGTGTATACAACTCAACAATTCAATTAATAGCAACTCAATATAGCACAGTGTTTTGATTTTAAAACGTTTAATTAAGCCGTAGGCATTTATACAAAATAAACATTGGTCATTGCCATAGCTTTATGCCAAGTAATATTTTTCCAGGTAGTATAACCTAACGAATTGTATCTAGGCATATCAAAATCAAATCACCATTCTCCGTAAAACCATGACAATAGCATAGTACATTGTAATATCGTATTGAGAATTCGGTACACTTGAACACAATAGGATTGGAATAAAATAAAAGTAAACATATTTCGTAATTACCAATTTCACACATTGCAAACAATGCATTCTAATAATTTCCAGTAGGCATAAGTAATCTTTACCATGGCTTATTGGGGTCTTCTAGAAGGAGTCAGTACGCTTTGTTGGTCAGATGGATCTGCACGCGCTTGATTCCAATAATTTTCGGGTGAGCGTGTATTCTGATATTTTGGGTTCCGCTGTCACACTAGTAGACTGCTAACTTGTATTAACTTTCTGTGGGGTTTAAGCATTTACTTTGATCTGTCTCGGTCGATTTCAAACCAACTGACAAAGCTAGAACAATGAAAATCGCTTCCCACACTAACACCTATCATCTAGGTCAAAGGAAAGCTTGTGTTATGGAAATAGATGATGGACCAGTAATAATACACATGCATGCATAAATCACGCCCATTTATCCCCGTGTGAATTAACTAAGGTGAATTAGTATCCCTATCACTATAAGCACGTGAATATCTTTAACATTTTAACTCGTCATACCTTTAACATTTTAATTATATTGTACAAATTTGTACTCGGCTTGGTTGGATGTAGGACTTTTTCAAGTCCGCCTGGCTAGCTAACACCATCTTTCAAAATCCGTCGCCTTAGTAATAATTATTGTGTTCTGACAACTTATGGATAAGATAGCCCGCCACATCTTTGGTTGAATTTCGTTCCTATCATCTCGCAGGTGAGACGAAGGCCCAGAGCTGCCCTGCCTAGTATTGAAAAAAAAACTGTTAATTACAGTATCGGAAATACAAATAAATTGTAGGCGGGAAACCGCTGTCGTCGCAATGTCGCGCGTCTGTGCCGCCATAATCTATGATTTAACGCGGCTCGTTACGTTACGTGTAACGGACGCTATCGCGCCGATAGCTTATCGTAGCGGGGTGTACACGGCGGTGCGCGTGCGCAACGCTGGCAGACTCGTTCTAAATTTGAAGTTTCCAAACTGGTTTTCAGCGAGCGCCCGCGCCGTTTCGCGTTTCTGACGTCAGAGCTGCGGGTGTGTACCTTTATTTATTATAAAATTACAGTATGATATATTACCTTGTAATTAGTATAATAAAGATTTTGTATGTAAATAGTTTTCAATATATTATTATATGTATTACGCTGTCTTTGGGTGGTGAATTGTCACAAGCTCACAACCCCCCCTTTTTTTATTTGAAAATTAGACGAAGGCATTTTCGGCGAAATGTTCTTCGATGAAGAATAATTTTCGACGAATCGTCACTGCATTATTTTATTTTGTTTCTTTTTCTGTCTTGGCAACATTAGTATGACATATACCTACCAACGGTTTATAGTGAAGTATCTATACGTTTGAGTTGTACATAAATACCGTGCGATGTTATTCAAACATATTTCCGAGAATCCTGCGCAAGGCAGACGTTTGGCAATGCGTTTGCGCGATCGCCATCATAGATTAAAGGTTTCTTTTTTCATCTGCATACTTGGCGAGGTTTATATCTGTTTGCTGTTATTAAAAAATAAACCGCATTCTGCGCTGAGATGCGTTGAGAAAAAAATATCTTTTGTAAATGATGATGGTTAAAATGTTTGTAAATTGGGGCCAAATCCTTATAAATTATCCTTTTAGCAGTGGTGCTCAATGTAATTATTATTTTGTGATTTGAAATTAGCGGACCGAATGACAGACTACCGGAATACATAAACGCTACCCAAATTTTGAGCACGCTTATAAAGTTAATTGGACAATACCTGTCAGAATTAGAAACTTAAATGTTAAGCAGGTCAAACTTTGAGTAGCGTTCCTGTATTCGGGGGTAAGACCTCTTAGGTTTAATATTATTTATAAATTGTTAAGTGACCGAAACAATAGGTCCGAAGTCCGTTTCTCATTCTGCAGATATATTGTACTAAGGGCCTGTTCCACAATCGACAAGTTAGTTCTGAGTAGCTTAATTGGCAGATCATTTCACAGTTGTAATGTGAAATATATGTCAAATGAACTGCCAATTAAGCTACTCAGAACTTACTTGTCGACTGTGAAACAGGCCCTAAGTGTACTATTGTTTAGGAAAAAATCTAAAGTATACTTTAAAACAACATCTAAAATCTATTTATTTTTGTACAAGGTACGTACTAATGTTATTTATAACAACATCGTCCAATCTATAACGATTATCTTTTTGGAAGTCACTGACACACTAACATTATTAATTTTAGTCGGACCCACACGTGCTGTTGCGGATTAAGTGTTAAATGATAAGATTCTTCGTTATTGTGGTAAGCCTTCGGTCATTGGAACAGTGTAAGGCTTGGGATTTATGCGGTATTTTCGTTGGGCTATAGTTGCTAAGGCTTGGGATTTATGCGGCATTTTCGTTTGGCTATAGGCGCTATGGCAAAAATTCAATTAGTTTCTCGCGTCTTCTTAAAAATCTCCAAATGTTATTTTATAATATAGATATAATTTTGACGGCTTTCTTCTTCTCACTGCCTTTATCGCAGTTTAAGTGGGTTGGCTTCTCCATTCTCTTTTGTCACCAGCCGATTCAGTATTTGCTTCTTCTTTTCACGTAACATCTTTTCTGGAACCAACTATCGCTTCTTCGCTCTTTGCATTCTAGATCCATCACGTCCGAAAATGTTCTAGTCCTCCTTTTAATCTGTTGCTGCTCGATTTTTTTGTCGCTGACTCAACGAAAAATAGTTTGAGTACCTAAAAAGAGTACTTTATTTTCGCGGTGTTTAAAAATATATCCATACCTACATACATAAATCACGCCTATATCCCCGAAGGGATAGGCAGAGGTGAACTGGCACCCATGTTTCGCCAATTATGTTAGGTCCCATGTAATAGGTGGCGAGCCTATTGCCATTTATCGGGCACAAAAGTCGCAGTACATTGCCATTGCTAAGTGGTATAAGAGGAACGCTGCTGCCCATTCCTCATAATGATTTATCCTTAGTCGCCTTGTACGACACCCACGGGAGAGATTTGGGGTGGTGACAATTGTATTCTACTCTGCCGTCACCGCACGGCACAAAAATACTGTATCTGATAATAGTCTGTTTGCCCTAACTGGGAATTTACATCTATAGCATTTTTGATAACAAACAGGAAAATATAATATCCACTTGTTTTTAGCCCAATCCAAAAAGAAGGAGGTCAATTCTGTTTTTTATTGTAAGTGCACCGACTACGCTGTGATTTCTGATCAGATTTACGTTTAAGTTTGGCTCAGTAGTTTTTATTTTATGACCACTTTTGTAATATAAAGCCGAATAAGATATACAGTAGATGCCTGTACGACTTCTCTTGAACAGAATAAGACCGTGTCATGTCGCAATGCCAAGGGTTAATATGGCTTAAACGGTCCTATAGTTTATACCAAACCTGTCAATCCGACTTATACTATTAACGACGAACATTTTTGAACTTTATTGAACTCTGTGCCAATGGAGTAAGGCATATATTTGTGCGAATGCTCTCGTTTCCTTTTTTAACCACTGCTTTATACGCCATGCTTATCTTAATTACTGAAATAGTTATTGTTTTATCAATAATGCTCATATTTTGTATGCTCAAAGTCTCTTTTCATTCTAGTTTGAAGGCATTATTGATTTTTTCAAGTTTATCAGTTAAATTATCTGCAAATGGCAATGAACACATTTAATTACGTCTTTCGAAACTTCAAACATACAGAAGAATCGGTCATTCTGTTAAATTTTCTGGTTTAAATAAACGACCTCACTCATTAATATTATCTCATTGTAACTTTTAATAAGAGCGTACTTACAGTACATCTTTATGTCGAACCATTGCAATGTCTACAGTCCAAGGAACACTATAATGCTACTTTTTCTTCACTGTAGGAGTGAGTGGGTCATTATCACCACCATGCCCTTATACCATCCTATTTGAGGTCAGCTTATTATATCCTCTTTCGCCACTCCTTTTATTCTTCATTTCTCATCCAGCCTTCATCTAATTCGACATCCATGAACATCTATCTCTATGTATATCTTTTCTAATCACATTAATAGCATCATTCAGTCTCATATCATATCTATACCAAGCTAAACAGCTCCTTTTCAAGTTTTCTGTCACTAAAGCGACTTTCAGACTCCATCTTACGTACACATTCCCTTCGTTGGTTCCAAGTTCAGTATAAATAACTATCTCTCCAACTCCAAATGTTGTTTCATTTGGAACCTGTTTTGTCCGATTTGGTCTGTATTATAAAGTGTATATTAGGTACCTACTTATGTAGGTTATAACGAGAATTGCCCACGAGGCATTCGCCGCAATACCACATTCACACAGTCCGCAACGACGAACCGAATTGCCGAACAAACGCGAACGTTCTTGCACGACACATCTTTCGATCCTAGCCTATCTACCTTTCTAGTACATTCTTTACTTTGGAGGTAATTAGGATATTTTATTTGGGCCTATTCTCCTTAAATTCTTTCATCTAGTATAAGGACGGCCTGTGCCCCAACAACGGTGATGATCATGATGAGGATAACTGAAATGTGTGTATCCGTCGCAATCCTAGTAATTGGTGGATGGGTTAGTGTGTTTTATTTTACGAATTTTATAAGATTACTAAATCATCATACTGTACAATGTGTTTGACACATACGTAACCTTATACTTTAAAATTTTGACTAATATTAGGAACCGACATAGAGTCTAAAAATAGTCAATTACGAAGAAAAATACTTTAAAGATTTTTTAAAAGAACTATACGTACTCTGCATTCGCGCAATCAAATTTGATGTGTCGGCCGCGCACACACGTGCAAATGCGGAATAACGATTCTCGGGATTCGTTTAACGAACGATGATTCATTAGTTTCTATAAATAAGCGTTGACGCAATACCCACGAGAATACGAGCAATTCTAAACTTTACCACTTCAAATTTAATGGTCCAATTCGTTTGTCTGTCTATCTTTTTGGCCAGCGTTCGACCAGAATGGACTTTGCCGTAGTGGTTTTAAAGCGCAGAATGGAATGAGAATCGCGTTAGGGAATTTTGTAATTTGGTTTTAAGGTTTTGTTACAGTACTTTCAGTGCCAAACGTCAGCTATATGGATATAACTCGACCACTATTTTTCCGTCACTTGGCAGGCACGCTCGCAAGCTATATTTGCAGAGTGAACTAGTCAATTAATAGGTATGTAATAAAAATAATTTTATACACTTATGATAATTGTTTGAATAGTGTTTTTGAATATTAGATTGTAAAAGTATTGTTTTTCCATTGATAGATAGTGTGTATTAGTAGATTATCTCTGAATTACAACTGTAGAAAGTGATATGAGTTATACTGCCGCACTCAGATACGCCAATTAACTTTAATGAGTACTTAGTGTTAAAAAAAATCATTTAAATCTGGACCATACACCAGGCAAGAACAGCGACTAGTTTTTAATTGTCATATTTTGACATTATGTAGGTGCTGATTAACGTTAATTATCGTCTCTTGAGTGAGGCGGGTTAGTCCCGACATTTTTTAATTAGATTTTCTATTAGTAGTTTGATTAACTGCGCAACTGAGTCGACCGTGCGGCCTTCAGTAACGGTCGTTAATATTATCAATTGTGTTAGATAAATTCCGTTTATCGGATCGATAAAGTTGTGGCTTTGTTATTACAATCTGGATAAAGTACTTGAATGTCTATCCTATCGCATTATCTGTTTTGTTGTTTGTTATACGCTCCACTTGTCCGCATGAATGACTTTGTGCTCGTACTGAGTCTGTTAACGGCCTGTGTAAGGTGTTTTTATTTTGAGGTATTTTATCGAAAAATGTGGATTTTAAGCTGCATTGTTGTGAGGTGCACGATAAGTACCCCACAATCAGTGGCCACAATACATAATAAGAACGACATATTAACTCGAATTCTATCTTTTATTTAATAAAATGTGTCAAACTTCGTACCCTGATTGCTATGTCGATCTATCGCGAACTACTTATAGTTAATTACTACTTATAATTCGTTAAAAAATTACCACTAGTCTTGCGCAGCGGCAATTGCACGTATGCATGTTTTATAACCTGCGTCTATTGTGTGTGCCGCTATGAAGCATAATTGTTCATAGATAAGTAAATAAAATGCCGTGAATAGTCGGGTATTATTATATGGGTGATCGGTGTGTGCATTTGTAACAAAAATATTTTAAATATCTGTCAATATTATATAAATAATGTATGAATGCTCGTGTTATTGTCATTCATACAAGGGCGGATGTGGCATTAAAATTGTTTTTTATTAAGTATCGGTAATCGAACCCGCGTCCTCTGCATTTTCTTTGTATTAATTTTTCTAACATTTATACGTCATAATCTTAGAAAAAATAATGGTAGTGTTGACTAGTTGTCAAGGGATCCATTAAACCCACACATATTCTGCCACACGATGGACCCGGCACACGCACGGTGAATCCATGGAATGCTAAGAGTTATCGTAAAATAATACATACATACATAAATCACGCCTATATCCCCGGAGGGGTAGGCAGAGGTGAACTAGCACCCACGTTTCGCCAATTATGTTAATGCCAATTATATTTCGTAAAATAATAACAAGCTATAATGCCAAATATTATGGTATAGCTTTCGTATAGCTTACTGTGACGTGCCTAAGGCACGTTCGTTATAAAAGCGTGTGCGCACATGTTTTCGGCGAACAGACCATACAACGGCCGTATAACGAATCGGTTGTCTCGCAGATATTGTACGATTGTATATCAGTTTCAATAATATATCACTGGAATATATATAAGTTGTGGTTACGTTATCTTTGATCAGTCGCAAGAGGATTCAATTCATAAACCTATCTGCGATATTGATGTGAGTGATTTTTGTAAATATTAATTTTATTAATTCGTCCTCCATTCATCAATAGGTTTATTTTTTTTCACTGCTGCTATTTACTACAATAGGTTTTTTGACGGCCGGTGTGTGTGGTCGAATGGGTCCCTCACGCGGGTGTCGTACAAGGCGACTAACACCCGTATTCATAAACATTACTATGAGGTGCGTTAACGCACAGGGTCCCAAAAACCTATTCATAGACAATGCTTGAGTGATAAAACGCATTGAGAAATGTCTTACTTCACACAGTGTTGCTTCTTTACTTATACAAGTATTGTTTGTGAAGACTGGTGGTAGGTGGTAGAAGGTTGAAACAGTGATAAGAATGTGTGGTGATTATCAACAATTGATTATCTCGAGCTCCTCCGGGCTTCGGAAGGCACATTAAGCCGTTGGTCCCGTCTGCATCTGAAGTTGTTTTCGTAGTCGGGTTATGGCCCATTCTGCCTATATTCTTCCGTTAGATGGCAATAGGCTTTACATGGGATGTCTGAAGGATTATTGATGAGGAAGGAGGATGTATATTACATGGGAGCTAACATTATTGGTGTAACATAGGTGATAATTCACCCCCTATACGTATTATATATTTGTATAAAAATATAATTAATTGTAATATATATTTGTCCGTCATCTAGTGTCCATTTCAGAACCGCTCAAGCTTGCTTACTTTAGGCTAGATGATAAGTTTAGGTGTAAGAAAAAACATAGGTACCATATTTTCCTATTTTTAACCAATTAGGAGGTTACTCAATTCGTACTCGTATGTTTTTTTTTGTCTTAGAAACGTTTCTATAGACATTTGGTTAAGCTATGAGAAGATATATATAGGTACCTGCTAGTAGGTAGTCATTGGGCATTCTAATTCACTTTTTGTTTATTAAAACCGATTGGGCAGTCTAATTCGCCTTTTCAAGATATCGAGCGGAGTGAACGGTGAAGAAAAAGTGAACTAGAATGCCCAATAACTACCTACTCCTGTTAACCTACCATGCCTGTAAACTTACTTCGTTAAAAGTAAAAGTTTTCGTGCTGTTCTAAAAATACCCCAAGCGGTTGTGCTTGGTCGTAAAATTAACCACAAACTTTACAACGCACCTTACCTGCCCTTTGTTATTTGAAGTTGGCTAACTCATATTTGGTGGGGCCTTCGAAGTTGTTTTCGACGAAAGTTTCATATGAGGATATTTTTTTAAATCGGGCTGCTACGGTTTTCGCTTCTGTAAATCATATTTTACATGCATAAATTACGTCTATATATCTCCGGAAGGGTAGGCAGCAGTGGCGGAGCGTCCATATAACCCGATTCCCAACAGCCGTACCAAACGAGCGAGCATAAAAAAATCATTACCATAATTCAAGTACAATACCATTTTATAAGCAAATAAAAAAAATCCATCAATATAATCTTATCATAACAGTATTAAACGCGCGCGAAACAATATGCAACACAGGTACATACAATTCGCTCCCGCTCTCTAGATTCCTTCAACTAACTCGCTAAATATCGAGTTATGGACGCCTGCTATACAGCGCCTGCACGCACACAGACAAGCGTAGTCTTGTCAGGCGCACGCAACGCGAAATAGTACCTAAAGTTTGGCTACAAGCCGGCATCAAGCCGGCATTTCGGCAGCCTACGCGCTTATGCATCGATACACTACGACACACGCACACATTAGTAATAAACTCCCACGAAAACAAGTTCCGTCAAAAGTAAATATTTTAGATCTTATTGCAATAGCCATAAAAGCGGAATTTCTTTTGTGAACTGCACTCAATATCGCGGTCGTGCGCCGCTCCTGCAAGCCGCTCCGGACCGGGTTGAATCGTCTTTCTGGCTGTATAAAACAAAGCACAAGCACGCAAAAGTGGCAACGTAGTTCTCCGCTTCGTCACTAGATGGCGTTGAACAGTTGTAGCCGTGTCCTAGCAGGCGGTGTTAAAAGTTAATGCTTAAACCATAAGAGGCTTCATATAGTTGTGGCTTGCCTAACTTGTTCTTTCACGCCACGCCACTGGTAGGCAGAGGTGTAAAACGCTAACTTGTCGTTAACATCTATTGCGATATACCTGGCACCTATCCAATGAAGCAAAATCTTACGTCAAAAAAAATACATCAAGACGGTTAGCGAAACCAATCATGGATACATTTACTTTACAAATACTTTAAATCACGCTAGGAGCACCTATTGTCACACCTCAGAGGGCTGTCACCATCAGTAACTATAATGGTACATACATACATACGTCACGCCTTTCTCCCACAGGGGTAAGCCGAGATCACTTCTTTCCACTTGCTACGATCCTTACATACTTCTTTCGCTTCATCCAATCTCATTAATGTCCTCGTGCATGCTCGTCGGTTTCGGGTTGTCATGGCCCTTTTTTAAAATGCTTTCAATTTGATCACGAAATATGCCGAGGCCTTCACCTGCCGCTTTCTCCATTCACTTATCTCTCTCCTTTAACTCATCTTTTCTATGAGACCAAACCATCCAAGCACCCCTTTCTCAATTCTTGTCATCACGTCTGCTTTCAAACCACACCTTTCTGTGATCACGTTATTGTACAATCGATCGCTCAGCCTTACCCCATGCTTCTCAATGCTCTCATTTCTACTGCATTTATTCTACTTTCTCTCAAACTCCCTCGAACCCAACTTTCAATTCCATAGATTAATGTCGGGACCAGTACTCCATTATGACTATGATGGTGAAGACTTAATGAGAGCAAAGTGAATAGAATATGTTTCCACGCTTTATAAAAGCCCGTTCAATATTTTTCAGTCTCCTCTCTGCAGTAAAATAGCCTCGATCATTACTCGCGGTTCCGGGTTCGATGCCCGTCTATTACCGTTGGCAATTCGTCAAGCGTGGCACTGGATGTCGGACTTTGTACTCTAGTTAAATAGTAATAAGCATTATTTTCGAAACCCACATGAAGCATTGTGTGCTGTTCTTCCACTGCTGTCGGATTTTGTACCTTATTTCATCAGAATAGGTACTGTTGTGCAATAACTGTTAGGTCATAAGCCGCCAAATATAGCCAATTAGTTTTTGTTTCTAGACGCCCGTAATAAAAAATAGGTTATAATGACGTTGAGACAAGGTTTATAATCTTTCTTCTAATGTGGTCCATCAACTCCATGTAGCAATGATGGCTTTGCCAAAGTGAAAAGCTATCGCGAAATGTCGCTAATTCGAAGCACCCTTGAGGTGGAAACTCGATACTAAGGCTTTAGAACCCAACAAAGTCACATCTTCTACACAAATCTTTTGAGTTTCTTCTCAATCATCATCATTTTGGGGTCGCTTCACCCGACACCTGACCCGCACCGCCTTCGTTGCTCGGCGTTCATTCGTCGTCGGCAGGTGGGTCACGGGTGGGTGGACGCCGCGTGGTCGACGCGTGGATCCTTAACCGCCACTGTCTTATAGTCCGGACAACTTCATGCGCGACCTTCCTGAGGGGTGAGTAACGGCCGCGTCCCGCCACCGTCTCTCACCCCGCTGGAAGGTCGCGCACGAACATGTCGAACTATAAGTTCACAGGCGCTTAGAATCACAACTTCTGCCTGAATCCCTGCCTATTTGTGCAGCGTATTGCAAATGTCTTCATAATAATAGACGTCTCTATTTTCGTACTACATACACTACACGTGTCGTTCGGGTCGTTGACATTGCATTTGTTTGGTGAAGATTGATTGACATTGCATCAACGTGTTATCTAACTACAAGCACATCGTAATATTAAATACTACTGGCGTTGTAATTTTTTTTGCGAAGTTTCACTGCCTTGATGTCATGAGCTAGATTTATGTTCGATAAAAAGCTACGTATACATAAAAAAGATTATATAAATTATCATACATTTCATCTTGGAAAAAATTACGTAGAATGTGCCAGCGCCGACTCATCCCAGGGGTGTCGTAAAAGTCGACTAAGGGAGACTGCCCGGTGTAGTACAATAAACACCTTGGGGCACCCGAATGGTGGAGGGCAAACCACCAACAACAGCCTACCCAAAGAGGGTTGCTGTCAGGCAGGCAGCCGTCTGTAAAACCTAAGCCAAAACCTTGAGCGTGTTCTGTAAAATATTCACGCCAAGCTGTCGTACGGACTAATATTTACGAAGACACTTATTAAAATTGGTGAGTCTGACCCTCTTATTGTGGTGAACAATATAAAATGTTTCAGAGACGTAATAGTAAAAACAAAATAGGCAAACAAAACATCCCATAGCCAATGCGGCCTTTGTTCGACCAAAATTTATCATAACACATTAATGTACTTACTATAGAAAACCGTGATAAATAACGATTGAAAGAATATTTTGTATAGATATTGCTCATAAATATAAAACAGTATTCGGTTATACCCAGTAGGACACAGTGCTACCAAAATTGGTAATTTGAAAATTGAATTTGAGACAGGTAGCTGCCTTGATGTTTTTTTTAACAGCGCTCCAACTGAAAATTATTATATTCTATTCAAACAAGATTACTGTAAGAGAAAATTGTCTATTGAAAACAAGTTAGCCGACTAGGAAAGAAACGGAAATATTTGTGTATTTCTTTAGTTAGTTCTCCTTGTGAGAATGAAAATTTTGAAAATTAAGATCTTGAATGTATTTATTGCCTTTAACGATTCTATTTAACTGTTGGTATGTATGTGTATACGTTTTATTGTACTTATCAATAATCTGCTATCGCGTTTGTGACACGTTTCTTTAATTTATTTGTTAATTTTCTTTCCTCGCTTATGACGTATGAATACGTGTTTTCATCAATAGATTACTTTTCTTATCGAAGGCGCCGTTGAGTAAACGCCATCCGTAATAACTTTTGCTTTCGGTCTTGATTACAATCGCGTTATAAATTATGCGTTTATCAGTTTCAATTTGATTTTACAACTGGGCATGTCGCATTTAAAACCTGTCAAATTAGTTGATGATAATAATTTATATTAGTCGTGTAATTTTTACTTACAAGCATGCATGAAAGCAAACATGCAAGCAAGCCTTAAGCATTCAGTTAAATCCTCGTTTTGGTCCCTTCGCTGTATGTGGTCACAATTTCTAATCTAACTTACAGTTTTTTTATAAGTTTTTTTCCTTGCTGTTCCGATCGGGGATGTAGAAAAATCCGGGTGGCTAAGAAAAGTAATTGCCATAGGACCTGCCGGAAGGATGCCGCGTGATATCTGATATTGTTAGTATGAGTAGTTATTAAGTACTAACAAATACATCCCAAGTTTGAGTGATAGGTCTCACTTTCGAATAGTATAAAGTGGCAAGGGTTTCCCAATTATAAGGCAACCATGTAGATACACATACTGTCAAAATGAGTTAAGTCGCACTGGTGTGAGAGTGGTTGTATTTACGATACCCACCCTTAACGAATACGATGCCGAAAACATATGAGCGCTGTTCCTATAAAGTCGTATATCCCTTGTTGCTCGCATACCAAGTTCGGAACTTCACGTGTCACAAAGTTCAAGGTGTAAGAATTAATGTTCAAGCGACTGGCGACCTTGTTACGTATCTTATTACCACTGACTGGATTTTGTTGACGACGTTACGTATCTTAATATTATCATGATAATGAAACAATTTTTTCAACGGGTCTTTAATAGGGGTGTTTTATGTATGTAACACTCGTCAACTTTATATAAGGATATTTTTTGACTTTACTTTATGTTGTATTGGTGACATTCAGTGGTCATTCTAAAAATACTGACGATGTCTATGCAATTTATTCAATGTATACTTCGTACACAAGCAATCTGGTCGTTCGATCCGCGGATCGTGATCTTGATTGAAGTTGTACGAGGTACGGGCCGCCTATGACGTAGAAGCGGTCGGCCCGTGTGACACACGTCAATATCGGCCGCCGTAGACCGACGGCGTCGAATCAATTTTGCGCAAGCGACGTTTGAACAGGTGCGTCCTTTTATGTCGTGGCCGGTGTCGTCACACGAGCGAGCGGCGTGTGCTGTGTCGCTAATTGGGTATTTCTTGGGCCGTTTCAATGGTGCTCTGACGTGGTAACAGAACTATGTCATTTATGTGCAAATTATTTTTTAAGAACAATGCACGCCATGCTCGAGTAGGTATTCTGTCGACAATATGGTTTTACTTGCTGTTCGTAAGATTTAATATGAACTGTCTTCACGTCCGTGCCCTTAATCCGTTTTATTTGAGGTCGGCATAAGAAGAATAAAAACGCTGCGTTTATTATTCGATTCACAACTGTTAGCTGGCATCTCCCATTTTATAGTCATGTCATTACACATTCCATCCATCTTTTCAGCGGTCTGCGTCTTCAACTCCATCACTCAACATTTATGTTCAACACTCTTTTAGCCACATGCGTTTCGTTTCTTCTCATAAAATGTCTAAACCATACCAAGCCAAACGATTTCTTTTTTAATCTTTCTCAATGGTGCTACTTTCAAACTTCCTCTTATATACTCATCATTCCGCACTTTATCCAGTCATATGAATAACTTTATGTTTTTTAATTTTTTTTTGTATATTTGTTTCAAGTTTCCTTTAAGTTTGTTTAGATTTTGAATGTTCAAGTGTTTGTTCTACATTAAGACTTGTGCTATTTTCGAGTAGACATTCTGCTATATGTTCCATCCTAATACAATAGATGATTCGTGTTCAAATATAATTTCTGGTATTGCGCTATGAAACTATTATGCAGACGTAATCAGTCTAGCTCACAAATTTCAGACATGCCAAATATGTAGCTCAACTCTTTCGGGTAACCACAATTCACATAGGCTATTTTTTATTCTTTCCAAGTAGATAGAGCGCTCAGTATTTATGTTCATTGGAAATGTAAGAACATATAGGGCTTGGGTAACGTAGAGACATCGGTACCACTGCGGTACGAAACCAAAAATAGCTCTCCGGAACTAGATATGCGATGAAACCTTCCAAAGCTCGCGGTAAGAGCTTAATAGGGGGAGCTAATGCAGCATTTGCGTTTAAAAGCCCATACGAAGTGAACGCGCCTTATCAACAGTCACGTGTGTATTCTCTTTTGTAACAACCTTTCAGTAAAACAACAGTAAACAAACTTACAGTTTTGTTTCTCAAATAGAAAAATTGTGTCAATTAAGCATATTTTGATACCTAATGTAATGGTTTCGACATTAATCGAAACGTTGATATTTAAATTATTCTCTTTTAAATGCGACTTTATATTCTTAACTTTAATAGTGACAATATGTTACGAAGTTACAATAGTAATAGTAAAAAGATGACTGTAAATAATAACTAAAGTTAGTTACATGTCTTTCGTGCGATTTATAATGTCCATTTCTTGATATGATTGGGTGAGGGTGATGAAAAATCCAAGCGAAATTCTCATTCATGCACTATAACTTGTATTGCGCCCGATAAATCCACTAAACACCATTTCATAATGTTGTTTTGTATACAGAGTCGGAAGCTAATCATAGCTGAGTTAATGTTTAGTTACTTCACGTCTATCGTCAGCGTCTTGTATGCAAAATCGAAGAAGGCGTATTTTCAATATCGTCTTCTAAAAGTTTAGATGTTAAGTAACGTTGTTATAGGCAAAAAGCAAAATGGTAGCTTAAATCTGTATCAAGTTATTCTTAGATGAATCTGATGTACCAAAGTTCCCTTTTAGAAGATCTTCGAGACTTGTAAACAAGGCAAACTTATTTTTTTAACGATCACAATTTAATAAGAACAATGAGGGTAAGAGTCTTATTTAGGTTGCACTATTTATACATCATAATCTTCCTGCTCTGTTCCAATTTTATCTGGAGTCGGCGCAGTATGTTTCCTCTTCCATTCACATCGGTCAGACGTCATCAAACCATCCCTTTTGATTCATATCAGCCATCGCAATTTACAAAAAAGGAAAGGAACGGTGTTAGTCAATTTATGTATTTATAAAAGTGTCAAGAATCTGTGAACGGAGAGAGTAATTGGGATGACCATATTCCAGTCCATAATACTCACGATTTTGACTTAGATTTTACAGTCTGACACCGTCACTTCTTTGATACAGTGCTATACAAATGTTTTTACTGTTTTGCTCTCGATTTTCTTAGACAATTTTGTTTATAGGGTTTCCTACTTAGAAGTCCAAATTGCTTCCATAATTCCCCCTTTTAAGTCAGCAATACGAACTTGTATGAGGCAATCAGATTATCCCATGTATTGTGTTCAACGGATTCGTATCACGGAAAGTTTTGTGTTGCGAAAATGCCGACTACCTACTGGTCTGCCCTTGGCGCGATCCCTACGAAGAATCTCTCTCGTTATCTCTTTGTTGGAGTTGGTGTTTATTTTAGGATGTCTACAGAGTTCTAGACGTTTCTACGTTTTGTCATTGCACCAGGTCATTTTATTTCAAGAAGCTTATCTACTATCTACTAATTCATATTATAAAGCTTGGAGAGTTTGTTTGGTTGAACGTGCTAATCTCAGGATCTACTGATTACATACATACATACATAAATCACGCCTATATCCCCGAAGGGGAAGGCAGAGGTGAACTAGCACCCGCGTTTCGCCAATTATGTTAGGTCCCATGTAATAGGTGGTGAGCCTATTGCCATTTATCGGGCAAAAAGTCGCAGTACATTGCTAGGTGGTATAAGAGGAACGCTGCTGCCCATTTCTCATCACTGATTTATCCTTAGTCGCTTTGTACGACACCCACGGGAGAGATTTGGGGTGGTGACAATTGTATTCTACTCTGCCGTCACCACACGGCATCTACTGATTCAAATGGATTTTTTTTTTGTGTTGAATAGTCCAAATATCGAGGAAAGATTTAGGGCCGATTTCACCGTCTCTCATAGAAACTGAGTTTAATAAAACTTGGTTTTGATGAATGCAAACTTGGTAGCGGAACTCAGTTTAGAGCATAAACCGAGTTCAACTTCAACTGATCGCGTTTAATTCTGCGGTGAAATCGGCCCTTAGACTCTATTCTTGCCGGGTGGTCTATGGTATAGATTTAAATAAATGTTTTTGACATTAAGTTGTCATTAAAGTTCACTGACGTCTCTGAGTACGGCAGTATTACAGGTATTTATATCATGACGCTCTTTTAAAGTCAAGGACATAGTCGGAAGTATGCATAATGGATTGTATCCAATAGCAACATAGGTCTACGTCGTAGCAAATATATAATGTATAATCGATGGAATGTTGGGCTGTGGTAAAGTTGTAACCTTAATTTTGTTGTAAAGGGCTTTGCTGTAAAAAGCAAGATTTGGTTTCCTAAACATCTTCCTGCCCTGTTCCCATCTCAGGTTGACCCGGTATTTTCCCCTACATTCATATCGGGATACATCCCTTTTGATTCAAATCATTTAAAGGTGTCAGTGATGAATAAATGTATAGAAAAGAGACAGAAAGGATCATGTCGAGAGATCGATGAACGGAGAGAGTGATTTGGATTACAACATCCCAATCCATACTGCTAAAGGTTTTGTTAGCTTAGGTTTTGCAGCTAGTCGCCTGCCTGACATCTATCCTGTCAGGGTATGCTCAGCATATTCTATGCTGTTGTTGGTGGTTTGCCCTCCCTCCACCATGAGGTGATATTGGTCTGTATACACCGGGCAACTTCTCAATAGTCTACTTTAGCGACACCCCCTGGGTGAGTCGGCACTGGCACATTCTACGTTTTTTTATCGCTCCTCGGCCAGCACGGAACATTTTGTTTCCAAAACAACCTACAAAAATCTCTTCTAGCTGGGCATAGATCCTGTGGTAAGAAGGATATCATTATAGTGTGTCTTAATGACCCACCTATCGCGACCAATGCGTGTTGGATCAATACCGAAGGCCGGTCAGATACAGCCGATCATACTCAACGTGCCTTCGAAAACAATAAAGAAAAATTCCAAAACATACGCAGTCACTCGACTTAGGGCCGGCGCAGATTGGTGGTATTTTTAGGCGACGAATAAAAATATAACTAAAGGTTATTGAAATAAAGAAGTTAAATTTTGTAGGTCGTAGGTACAAAAACAATGCCGTGGGAGCTTAGACATGCCGTATCGGCAGCCTTAGGAACACCTCGGCATCCCTCGGTATGCTTTGGCAGTCTTCGGGATACCGAGAGATACCGTGACAAGGCAAGACCTAAGAACGCCTTGGCATACCTAAGGACGCCTCGGCACGCTTAAGGATACCACGCCATTGTTACCGCCAGTGTGCGCTTACATGTATCTATGTATGCCGAAGGATCCCTTGCCGTGCCGTGCCGCCAATGTGCGCCGTGCCTTACTCATCCATAGTTAGAGTCCGACCTTCGCCAATGTTGTATGGCTTACGCAATCGAATTCGCTTCAGTATTATTAAAAATTGAGTTTTTTAAAAGTTCATTTCTCTCTCGCATAATATTATTAGGAGGCGCGATCACCCTCAACCTTGACTTATATTTCTGTTTCAAAACTGAAATAGTGCTAATCGCACCATTACATCACACTGTTATTGACCGTCTGACATTGTTGTGAGATTATTTTGATTTTTATGTGAAAAAGTTTGTTGAAGAAAATTGTTGCTAGATTTTAGGATATTTTAATATTTTTCCGTTCTTGTTCTTTTCTATGCTTTCTCTGTGTGTAAAAAATGGGACGAATTCGTCTGCTTAATAACTAATTGTTAAAAACAGTCGATATTCCATCAAATTTAGTAAAGGTAGGTTAGTTTTAAAAGTTAATTATCTTGGACCAACTTATTTACTATGTATTATTGCAGATGCGGTGACCTGACCTTTAAAATCTGAATTTGAAGAAAAAATTAGGTCAGTGTAGAATAAAGAAAAGCTACTCAAAGTAAAAGTCTCATAGGTATTGTAGAGTCCTGCTTAACATTTTAGTATTTCCAAACGTTTTTCTATACAAATTCTGACAAGTATTGTCTACTAAACTTTATAAGCAGTGTTCAAACTGTGTGTAGCGTTTCTGTATTCGGAGGACAAGCTCCCAAATAATACATATAGGTAAATATAATATAATTTAAAAGAAGACATTTGAGAAATGTCGCGAACCCGGGTCCTAATCGGAACGAGACTGTCGGCGAGTCTGTAGTGTTGGTTGAGCCAATCAATTACCTCCGTCGCGCGGGCAATGGACCGTGGAGGACCGTTCCTCTTGTTGCCGCTCAATAACTTTATTTATTTTTTTAACGAGCTGGTTTCAATAATTGATTTCGATCGATTCGCCTGTAGAACAACTTGGATTTTGTTATCCCTGAAAGTTTTGAGCTCAAACAATAAATATGAGAGGACAGTAAATTTGGTATAACCTTTGATCATTATTAATTGATCTAAGGGTTCACAGGTTGTTGTTAGTTCTACCCACAGTACATCGCAAAATATTTCGTTTTAAATTGTCGGTCGGTCAGCCGCCCACTGTTGGGCATATGCCTTGAAGCCTTTCAATGAATAACATTTATTTATAACTTTAAAACGCACTAGTATCATCTTCCCACTAGAATCATCTATTGCACAGTCCTTCCATTTAGCCAATAGCTTTCTTTTTGACATGTCATTGCCATCTCTGCTCATTGCAAACTTACAGTAGAAAACCTAAAAACCTGTACATTAAATAATAAATGTGGGTAAATATCGACGGTCTCAAGCGGAATGGATCAGATTCCGTCTCTATCCAGTGGACACTAATTTGACAGCTGATAGATCAATTATCTAGCGCAAGGCCTCCCGGAGGATTTCAATAAGCTGACTGACTTAACCACAAAAAAGGCCGCAGCTTTTTTATGCAATTTTGCACGATATTTGCGACGTCTAGTGCAATAAATTGTGCATAGTTGCAGGACTGTATACAGATTACAGTTCGTAGTGTCTCATACACATATTAGACAGATTTTTTAAAATCTAATATAGAAGATGCCGTATGCATTCAGATCGCTGGGGCGAAGGCCAAAGCCGTCGAGGATCTCAGATCGTTACTCCCCCTCTTTCTAGGTCGACTAGAAAGAAGGGGAACGTTCTGAGATACTGCAAGACGTGGACAGAATTGGCTTGTGATCGCTCGAGATGGAGGTCTGCGTGGGAGGCCTTTGCCCAGCAGTGGGATCTTTAGGCTAACAAAAATATAGAAAAATCTCGTGACACACAGTGTTTGTAGAACTCCTCTGAAACGGCTTGACCGATTTTAATGAAGCTTTTTGTGTATGTATTTGGTAGGTCAACATATTCAACCGAGTTGACGCATTGGCTCTCCCCAGTTGTATCTCGGGAACTCTTAACTCATACCCGTATTCACAAACAATACTTGTTTAAGTAAAGAAGCAACACTGTGCGAAGTAAGACATTTCTCTATGCGTTTTGTCACTCCAAGTATTGTTTATGAATAGGTTTTTGGGACCCTGTGCGTTAACACAACTCATAGTAATGTTTATGAATACGGGTGTTAACGTATTCTGCAAGTTAAAATTCAACTCAACATTGTTATTAAACCGTCTCGTTTTTTTTTTGTCCCCAGGTTGACCGGCCGGATATGCGAAGGCAGTGTTAACGCAAAAAGTCCATCAATCGAACCCGGAACATAGAAGCAGCGCACTCATCAAAATGTCACACCACTTCGTAACAGTGTGCATGTTCTGCCTGCTGTGCGCGGCTCACACATGCGGCTCCCACATAGACATACAGAAAGACGGCTTACTGAGATACAACCCGAATGCGGACGCGGGACACATAGCGCCGATAGAGGACAAACGGAGAATGGACTCCAAAGAGAGATACCAGCAGAGGCTGCAGAAGATAAGGCACAGAGACAGAGCCAAGAGGGAGTTAAAGAACGTGAACCCCAGTTCCTATGTGGAGCAGATCTTCAGGCTGTACGGAGACGCGTCCAGCATGACCATGAACCTGACTGGGTTCAACAGGATGCTTGAGAAGCTGGATCTCCACAAGTTGGTTGAAGGAGGCGTTGAGAAGACTGAAATTATTGACTACATCGGTCAGACTGGTGCTAAGCAGGATATTGTAAATGTGAGTAACGTTTTAATGCAAACTATTTCATCATCACCAGCCCTTTAATGTCCCCATTGCGTATTAACCTTAACATTGGGTATTAACCACTGCAGATGCAGCCGGGACCAACGGCTCAACATGCTCTCCAAAGCACGGAGGACCTCGCGATAATAATTTTTTTGTCACCCATCCAATGACTGGCCCCAGAGAAAATTGCTTAGTTCAGCCATCGCAGGCCGAGCGCGTTAGACCACTGCGCGATCGCTCCTCCTCCCTCGCTCCACGTTGCAATATACTGCGATTAACGTGCCTGATAGATGACAATAGGCTCGCCACCTATTGAGACCTAACATAACTATCGGAACGTGTCTGTTAATTCCCCCTGCCTAATTTTACCAACTATGACTGTTTTTCATCAATAATACAAGTTACTGTTGATAATGTGCGTCATTCTGTTTGTCGCGTTTTCTTTTAACACTCAACCGTGGAAAAAAAGATGAGCAATGTGTTGATATTTAATTATAGCGACACTCGTTTAAGAGGCATACATCAGCTTGTAAAGATAGATGACATCAGTTCCACTCTTCTACGATACGTAACACATTTAAATCACACGTCTCTTTCTTTATCCACAGTGTGTGAGCAGCGAAGAGTTGATCACAACAGTCAACACGAGGCTAAAACCAAGCGAACACCATCACAGCCATGACGAAAGCCACAGTCATGACGTCTTACTTTCACAGAGCACGTTGCAGACAATATGCCCCATACTGCTTTACCAGAAATTAGCGAATACCTCAATAGAACAGCATGGCTGCGTGAAAGAGATCCTCTCCAGCAGACGACCAGACAGAGAGTTGACGCAACTAGAAAAAGACAATGCCTACTCCAAAAACATGTTGGCAGTATGGCTGTATTCCTGTTTGAGTATAGCAGTCATCAGCGCATGCGGTCTTCTCGGAGTAGCCGTGATTCCGATCATGCACAAAACGTATTACAACCACCTACTCCAGTTCCTAGTCGCTTTAGCAGTTGGCACACTGTGTGGGGATGCGTTATTGCATTTAATGCCGCATGCCATGAGCCCCTTAGAAGACCATGACCACCATGGCACCGGCGTTGAAGTGAAAACGTCACATAACGACGGCATGTGGAAAGGGCTGGCCGCTATGCTTGGCGTGGTCTTCTTCTATTTCACCGAAAAGGGTCTCACGGTGATCGTGGAGTGGAGAAAGCGTAGGCAGAAGCTTGAAGAAGACAAGCTGCCTTCCAGGGTGCGAGTGCTCAAAGACGAGACTGTCGCGTGTACGGGGGGAGAGAAAGCGCCCATAAGCAACTCCACAACGAATCCCCTGATGAAGATCTTCAGGAGGGACGACAAGAATGATCCTACCACAAAGACTTGCAAGCACAAGTATTCCGAGTATCCGTACTGCTATGATGAGATCGATACGGATACTCACGATGACCATCACTTGAGGGACGGACAGATACCCCCCAGTCCTAAAGCGAAGCATAATAACTCGGTCTCGGTTGTGTCTTCCAACGCACTTAACCCAGAGGCAAAGGAGACTGAGCCTACGGCCAAGGACTGGCTGTTGAAAGGAGAGTCGACGCCCGCCGTTGTGGAGATGAACAACATTAAGCATAAGGAAGACGGCGGCAAGGATCTGAAGGATGGTGACAGCTACACGGTTATATTGAGGTGAGTTTGGGAATAAGCTAGTGCTAAGTGTAACAGATAGGTGCTTTGATTTTTTAAGAAGTTATTCAGGTCCTCAAATGGATAACTTTCCCATTCAAAACAGAGAATCAGCTTTAAAAAAATCAATCATTATTTAACTGGCGCCATTGGAAGTGGCAAACGAAACAATGTTATATAGCGAACCAATGTCATTTTTGACAACTACTCTTAACATTTTCGCTTTCTCTGTAATACGACAGTTTCATACATTTGTATTCTTCTCGTTCGAATAGATGAAATGGCCACTTGTCTAGCCCGTCTAGACATTGGACAAGTAAAAATTAAAAAAAAATGCTTTATTCATTTAACTAAGGCATTATTATAGGTACTCATTAATCGTCAAAGAAATAACGTTAAACATTGGAAACGTGTGTCTCAAAGTAAACGGTTTCCAATTTTTAACGCTATATTCTACACCCATCCGTTCGTAAACTATCAAGTAGGCATAATCTATTCGAATCATCACGCCAACTTAAAGCCGGATCCAGACGAGTGTAACGTGTAATGGTTGCATTTCATGAGGTGGCCAGCTAAAACTGACTATATCCTTGAAACGTCAACGTTTGATGATATTTCCATCCACGTTTGGCCACATCATTAATGTAGTTAATGTTTAGTATTTTTACGTTGCGCTCGTTTTTTGAGTGACTTAAAACGTAAAAATCTAGTAATTTGTTGTCGTAACGACATTTCACTTCACTTTCATCTTCCATCACAACGTTACTAATAGTTTGTTTATTAGGATAATTGTCCGCCGCCATGATGCATCACAAAAACAAATCGAAATAAGCGCCTCTAACGGTGGTTAATGTACTACTAAATGTAATCTAACGTGTAAAGTAACACGAATTCCACGTCAGGACGCCACTGCGAGCATTACATGCGATATGTAATGCGCGTTGTATGTTAAGCGATTGTAACCTGATGGTGTTACGTCCACAGAGAACACTCGCGCGCCCACCACGGCCACTCGCATTCCCACGGGCATGTGCACGCGCCGCCATCGTCTATGTCCTCCGTCGCCTGGATGGTCATCATGGGGGACGGGCTGCACAACTTCACCGACGGCATGGCTATTGGTACGTTGACTTTTTTTTTTCTTGTTAGCCTATAAGATCCCACTGCTGGGCAAAGGCCTCCACCCTCGATCCTGGAACGATCCCGAGCCAATTCCGGCCATGTCTTTCAGTTGCAGTGTGCCTCCAGTACGTTCTCTACATATAAGTAAATAGATGAATAAATTTAAATGTCATAAATACTCATAATGCGGGGCATAAGTTTTTGAGAGAAAAAAAATTATATTTTTAAATTTACAATTTCCATGCTGGCCAGCATGGAGCGAAAAAATAACGTACAATGTCTAGCACATTCTACCTTATTCTTATTTTCGACTCACCGCAGGGGTGTCATAAAAGTCCACTAAGGGAGATTGTCCGGTGTAGACCATTAAGCACCTTCGCACCCGAATTGTGGTGGGCGAACCACCAACAACATCATACCCAAAGAGTTTGGTGTCAGGCAGGCGGTCGGCTGTAAAACCTAAGCCAAAAATGGTCTCTCCGTTCATCGGTCTTTCGTCATGGTCCTTTCCGTCTCTTTTCTATTGTGGTTTTCGTTATCCAGCGTGTTGACGATTCATAAGTATCGTAATCTAAACACAATACATACAAGTAGCAAACTACCCAACGATTCTATAGAAGGAACGATTTTAATATTTTATTGACAACTACTTTTATGTTTGACACGACGGTCGCCATGTTGTTTTTTCGGTAAAACGTCAGTTTCATACATTTTTATTGGACTAGATAGACTGGTTACTTGTCTAGACCCCATGATCGTAACATCAGGTGTGAATAAATGAATTTTGCTTTTCCAGGGGCGGCTTTCGCATCTAACATCGCCGGCGGGTTCTCAACCGCCATCGCGGTGTTGTGCCACGAGCTGCCGCACGAATTGGGTACGTGAACTGATTGTCTTTATTGTCAATTATGATTTGATTTTCATTAGGGCTTTAATAGAAATGTTACACAAATTACCAGAAATTATTTGCCCTAAAGCGGGCATGGCACAGGAATTTTTCTGACCGCTTTTCTTTCTTTTTGCTCTGGTGCCCACCACTGAAGATTGTTTCCTCTTGCTCCGATACTTATAATTGTAGTTCTTTTTTACTTCATTTCATCCAATCTCATTAGTTTTCGGGTAGGTACAATAAACTGGCCCTTTTAATATTCTTTCAATTTGAATTTGATTTGAAAGATTGATATGGATAAGTCAAATAATAAAGAATTAAAAAAACTTTTTTTTTGTTTAATTCTCCCTGTATTTTTGGGAAGGCAAAGTCCTCTAGCCCATACAGCAATGTTTTTAGTATATTCTCAATCTATGTGGTGGTAACTATTTCACCATTGCTGTATTATTAAGACTTGTTTCCCATACCCAGGCGACTTCGCGGTCCTCCTGAAGGCGGGCATGTCCGTGAAGCGGGCGGTGTGCTACAACGTGCTCTCGTCGGCGCTGTGCCTGGCGGGCATGGTGTGCGGCGTGCTCGCCGGGCACGCGCCCTCCGCCACGAGGTGGCTGTTCGCCGCGGCGGCGGGCATGTTCCTCTACATCGCGCTCGTCGATATGGTACGTTGGTATATTATATATGTTATAATACATATATTGGCGAAACGTGGGTGCTAGTTTACCTCTGCTTACCCCTTCGGGGATATAGGCGTGATGTATGTATGTTTATATATTTATATATATTTTAAGATGATAATAATTATTGACGGGCGGGCGGCTGACGATAAATATAAAAATGCGAACGCATCAGTGCGAAAAGCATAGGATGAATATGAATAATTATAACAGCTTTATTAAAAACTATATTACAATATGTATGGCGCAGGCAACTAGCTTAATTATCCGTTCAATCAACAGCCTAGTTGCCTCTTTACTTAACAGCGCCGTTACGCCTTCGATATGAAAATTTATAATTAGCAGTTGCTGTTTTAAATGAATTCAATGGCAGTCCGCCTAGCATGACCACCTAAACACGATGCCATTTATCGCTATGAACTGTCAAATAACAATAGATTTTTGACATTTGATTTCTAACCACCAAAACCTTTGTACAAATTTTTCTAACATTTATATAATGTTAAAATTAAAATCGAATAGTTTATAAAGCAAACCCAAGATTAACCGAACGCACGGTATTTGTAAAAATATCTGCTTTGGAATGTTTGAAATTTATTTCTACATTGCGACGGTACCCATTGACTTACAACGTGAAGTGTAAAGGTTAGAAGAATTTCGGCAAGTTAGTTAGTGTCTTGGGTGGCCGAGCGGTCAGGCACCTGCCCGGATAGCAGCGGACGCGGGTTCGATTCCCGCCTCAAGATCACAATTTTTCGAAATTCTTTTTCTAACCACCAAAATCTTTAGATTTTTGACAGTTCATAGGGAGGGATAAATGGCTACATCATGTCGTGTTTCGGTGGACATGCTAGCTAGGTAGAGGGCCTAGGCAAGTGGCTTTTCTATTTGAATGCATAAAAAACAAAAATATGAAACTGTCATACTGTTTTCTCTGTGATACGACAGTTTCATACATTTTGTATTCTATAGATTGGCCTCTTGGATAGGGGGACGGGCTGAGGCGCTTACGAATCGTCAACCTCCACTTTTTAAATAATCATAGACTCACTTAATGCCACCATAGCCCCACAGCCGAAGTGATGATGATGATGGTGGTGGGTTCTAATAAAGTTGTATTTAAATTGCAGATGCCCGAACTGAGTACATCTCATAGCAACGAGGGGACCCTCTGCCAGTGCATACTGCAACTGATGGGGCTGGCCACGGGAATTGGAATCATGCTGGTCATAGCCCTCTACGAGCACGACCTAAAGAACTTATTTGATTAAAGTGAATACTAATAAAGTGTAAATGAATACTGAAAGTGAACGAAAATTTGGTGCCAACTATATATCCAGTGAACGGTCTAGATTAAAACAAAAGTGATAAAACTCGTTTTAGTGTTAACTTAATTTTAAGCGATCCAAGTGAAAGTACTTAACGCAACGTGAATAGTTTCTAATTGATGTCATTCCTCGAGGGTCGATGTGGACTCGAGCAGAAGCGTTTCGATGAGATTGTGTGAGTGTTGATTTTGTATTGAGCGTTGTATATGGTCACCGTTAAATATGTTTTGGAAATTTGTATGGGGATCAATGGAAACCCTAGGATACAAAACAGCCTATTGTAAATATTGTAAGCAATATGTTTAATGTTTAAAATTGCTTAAAGCAATGAGTAAGTGCTCAGGAATAACTACAAAATCTTAACGGAACTATAATATCACATATAAGAATTTCTGAACATTGTCTTTGTATTTATCATATACAATAAATGATCTAGTAACTTTGTGCTCAATAGTGAGGAAATATAACAAACGAAATGCTATTTTTCAAATGTGAATTGTGGTCAATCAAATATCAACATGTGGACACAAATTTCTAATCTCGAATAAATATTACAGCTACGTAATGTAGATAGTATTAAACATTATCATAGTGGTTTTATTTTATTATGTGATTCTGGACTTTTTTTGATACCCAAAGAGGGTTTTGGCCCGGCTGTAAAACCTAAGCCAAAATCTTGTGCAGTATGGATTGGAATGTTGTCATTCTAACCACTCTCTCCGTTCATGGGTATCTCGACATGGTCCGTTCCGTCTCTTTTCTATACATTCATTCATCACTAGCACCTTTACAGTGGGATGGATGATATGAATCAAAAGGGAGTAGATGGCTTGATGACGTGTGTCATATGAATGGAAGAGGAAACATACAGCGCCGACCCCAGATAGACTGGGAACAGGGCAGGAAGAAGAAGAAGATTCTGGACTTTTTGGATGGTGGAAGGACTTTTTTCAAGTTCGCCTGGCTAGCTACCACCACCCCATCTTATCCAAATCTGTCGCCATAATAATAATGTTAACAGCATTATTCTGTTTCGACAATTTTTTAAAGATACCCACCCAGCTCCTCTGTGGTTAAGGGTTCCAGGTAAAGCTCGATTTCATTTTCGGTCCTAATCTTCATTTACGTGTCCGCTGCTATCCGGGCAGGCCTGACCGCTCGGCCACCCAAGACACTAATTAACTTGGCGAAATTCTTTTAACCTTCACTTCACGTTGTAAGCCAACGGGTACCCTCGCAATTTAGAAAAAAAAAAAAAAAATTTCAAACATTCCAAAGCAGATATTTTTACAAATACCGTGCGTTCGGGAAAGTTTGGGTTTGCTTTATAAACTATTCGATTTTAATTTTAACATTATATAAATGTTATAAAATTGGTACAAAGATTTTTGGTGATTAGAAAAAGAATTTCGAAAAATTATGATCTTGAGGCGGGAATCGAACCCGCGTCCGCTGCTATCCGGGCAAGTGCCTGACCGCTCGGCCACCCAAGAGACTAATTAACTAAGCAGCGCACGCGGGTTCGATTCCCGCCTCAAGATCACAATTTTTCGAAATTCTTTTTCTAACCACCAAAAATCTTTGTAGACAATCTACAGTTTATACAAAATAAATGTAGACTATAAGCATTCGTCGGGTAGGTTCAAAGTACCAACGAAATAGTTTTTAAAAGCAGCGGACGGAGTAAGACTGCAACGTTGTCGGCCTAGACAGTGAGGGATAGAGATATGACTTCTTAGTTCGTAATGTGTGGTATTTTGCCCCTAACCGGATTCGAAACCGAGACCTCCTGGCCAATAGTCAGCGATCCAACCATACGGCCCGACAAGACATCTTGACAAAAAAAAACGACATTTACAATGAATAAAACAACTTTAGTATATAAAAACCGATACAGTCTCGCTTACAAATTATATTCGTGTTATTGCTTATGGCGTCACTCGCTTGGGGTCCCTCGGGAACATGGAGGTTTTGCGGATGTTGTCCAGGCCGAGGTAAAGCATCACTACCCGCTCGAGCCCTATGCCGCCACCTAGAAAGAATATGAACAATGATACGATAACTCTTAGGGCCGGCGCAAATTGAAAACATAACTAAAGAGTATGAAAATAAAGTTGAAAGTTCAATGTTGAAGATCGTAGGTACAAAAATAATGGGAGGCTAAGGCATGCCGTGTCGGCAGTCTTCGGAACGCCTCGGCGTCACTCGGAACGCTTTGGCAGTTCGGGAGAAATACCGCGACAAAACAAGAACTAATAACGCCTCGGCATGCCTAAGGACGACTCGGCATGCCTAGGGACGCCTCGGAATGCCTTAGCACGCCTCAGCATGCCTAAGCACGCCTCAGCATGCCTAAGCACGCCTCGGCATGCCTAAGGACGCCTCAGCGTGCCTAAGGACGCCTCGGAATGCCTAAGGACGCCTCAGCATGCCTAAGCACGCCTCAGAATGCCTAAGAAAGCCTCGGCATGCCTAAGGACGCCTCGGAATGCCTAAGCACACCTCGGCATGCCTAAGGACGCCTCGGCATGCTTAAGCACGCCTCAGCATGCCTAAGGACGCCTCGGCACTCTTAAGGATACCACGGCATTGTTACCACCATCGCGCGCCGGGCCTTAGCATTCAATGGATTCACCTTACGGGTGCCGGGTCCATAGTGTGGCAGAGGGGGAAGTCAGTGGCAGTGCCTGGGATTTGAGACCTAAGTATAAATTTATTTACCTGCATGAGGAGGACATCCCAGCCTGAAGGATTCTATGTATGCAGCTATTTTGCTGATGTCTGAAAATAAATTATAATATTGCTATTAACAATATTGCAAATTAGAGTGAGCTCACTGTTCAACCTGTAGTGAAGACGAATTTAATATTTGGTTGCATATTTATAATACGTATATCAAAAAATCCTTCATCTATCCATACCATAATATTTACTACTTACTTTGGGCTAGCTAGATGATAGGTGTTAGTATTTATTTCTTTCTAGCTGACTCGGCAAACGTTGTTGCCCTTATCATCTAGTGATATAAAAAATTGCCTACTAGCTATTCTCTGTCAGACCTACCAAATATACCCGAAAATCCTTATAGTCCATCATTGTAACTTGTTTTCGTAACCAGCTACGAAAATGGACTTTTCCTTCTTTTTTCATTACTGGTTACTTAATAAGAAAACTTACTGCTGCACTCAGAGACGTCAAATAACGTTAATGAGCACTCAATGTCAAAAAATGACAATTCAAAATTAGACTATTCTTGCCGGGTCCGTGGTCTAGATTTTAGACCACGGACCTATTTTATTCTAGGTCTGAAAAAGGATTTTTTTAAGCATCAACCTAATCTCACCTATGGAAACGCAAAACACATTGAAAACATCTTTGAAAAAATAAAACTTTCCTATTGTAAAAAAATAACTTAATTTTTGTACTTAATAAATATTTTTTAACAAAAAAAAACCAACTCAATAAGGAAATAAAAAAAAGAACAACAAAAACTTTCTACCCAAAAATATTGAAAAGCAAAAAAAACTTATAATTTAACAATTCTTCTGTAAATCTAATACCTATTAATTTAAATAAAGTATTATTATAATGTGTGCTAGGTACCAACCGATCTCTTTGAAGTCGGTGCCAAGCCCCTTCTTTGAAGACTTCAAAGACATCAGATAACAGGCGGTGACGGCAGAGTAGAATACAATTGTCACCACCCCAAATCTCTCCCGTGGGTGTCGTACAAGGCGACTAAGGATAAAACAGTGATGAGGAATATGGGCAGCAGCGTTTCACTTCTACCACCTAGCTATAGTACTGCGACTTTGTGCCCGATAAATGGCAATAGGCTCGCCACCTATTACATGGGACCTAACATCATTGGCGAAACGTGGGTGTTAATTCACCTCTGCCTACCCCTTCGGGGATATAGGCGTGATTTATGTATGTATGTCTAATTATAATAAGTTTTTTTTTGCTTAAAAGTGTTTTAATAGGTAGAGTGTTTTGTTATGTTCTTTTTTGTTTCCTTTTTGAGTCGGTTCTTTTTTGTTAAAAAATATTTTTTTGAATGAGAGAAAATGAGAAGTTAATTTTTTTACAATAGGAAAGTTTTATTTTTTAAAGATGGTTTTAATGTGTTTTGCGTTTCCATAGGTAAGACCCCGCTGTAACCCTTCCCCTGTTATGCGAGAAGCAGGAGCACCCAGGAAATTTTTAGTGGGTAGTCCTGGCGCTTTCTACACGCTGGGGAGTCCCATACACCCCCACGGCTCATGTCCCGGAGCCGTGGGATGTGCGTAAATTTGCATTTTTAACCTGGGAAAAAAAAAAAAAAAAAGGTTGGTGTTTAAATAAAACAAAAATGAACTAAGTTTTCTTATTTAGTAACTATTAATGAAAAGAGAAGGAAAAGTCCACTTACAGCTGGTTACAAAAATGGTCTAATTTTTCTTATTTAATAACTGGTTATGAAACAAAGAAGAAAAAATCCCATTTACATAACTGATTACGAAAACTAGTTACGATGATAGGCAAAAAACTTCATAAAAATCGGCAAGCGATTTCCGAGTTTCTTATCGTACTCCAAACTCCTATCGAACGAACAAACACTGCCTGTGACATGAGATTTTTATAGATTAGATAAGTTGGTAATTTGCAGTCACAGTTCGAAATCTAAGTATGTACCTCCCTAATCCTTTAGAGTTTAGGGTATGTGGAGATAATTTTGCAGGCCTAGCACAGGATGTGGACAAAATCTCTCTCCACCACTTGACAGTGTTTTGTCTCGGCATTCAGTGGTGCAGTTAAAGCGGGAGGGAAATATTTTCTTTAGGCCTACAGAGTGCCCGCTTTAGGCCACCTATATCCGTTTTGGGCCACATTCCCCTATGGCTTTATGGCGCGGACTAGGAGGGTGTTACTCACCAATATTGTGGTGCTTCGCTCGCTCGGTCAGGAAGTCGGGGTCGTGTATCCTCTGCGCCCCGCTTAGGATCTCCTCACCGCGCATGAACATGTCATAAGAGTTCGACACTTTCTGGAATACACAACAAAATAAATGTAGACAAAACCAGCCTAGTGCCACTACTATAAACCGATACAACCAGAAAATAGATAGTATCGAGCCTCTTAAATAGTTTTACCAAAAATCTTAACACCGCCTCATAACAAGTGCATTAAGCTGCTAAACGCCATCTAGTGGCGCAAGAGAAAACTACGTAGTCCCGCTTTGACATGCTTTCTTTGTACAATCATGATTGTAGCCCTCTAACTGCCGCACTCAGAGACGTCAAATAACGTTAACGAGTACTTACTGTCAAAAAATGACAATTCAAAACTAATCGCTATTCTTGTCGGGTCTATGGTCTTGATTTGAACGAAATTTTTTGACATTAAGCACTCATTAACTTTAAATGACGTCTCTGAGTGCGGCAGTAAATGTTTATTTTATTCTGTTTATTATTATTTGTTGTTATAGCTACACCTGAAATACATCTTCTGTGAAAATTTCAACTGTCAAATTATCACGGTTCAGATACAGCCTGGTGACAGACGGACGGATGAACCGACAGCGAAGTCTTAGGGTACCGTTTTACCCTTTGGGTACGGAACCCTAAAAAATTCTTCGTCTTCGACAGTACACAATGGCTAACCAGGACGTTACTTAACTTGACGAAATTTCTCCAATATTTCAACTACGCGTACTACTATGGCTGCAGAAAATTCGATTAATCAATAGCTCCAACCCGAAACTACTCATAGAATCGATAGTATCGATAGCATTATGAATATGAATGTTAATTATTTATAATATCGAGCCCACGAATATTTAAAAAAAAAAATTAAATAAACACGTTTACCTAAGTTAAATAAACGTAATAAACACGTTTTTCTTTGTAACAAACATATTTTTCTTTGTAGTAAACTTATTTTGCTTTGTAACAATCACATTTCTCGTTGTAACAAACATACTGTAGACCAACTCACCGGGTTATTGGGGTCAGGCATGGTGTAGAACGGCCTCACGGCCAGCGGGTACTTGTCCAGTATGTAGAAGTCCGTGTCGTACTTGGCGCGAACCAGTCTGCCTAGGAGCTTCTCGTCGGGTGTGGACAAATCATCCTCTTCACCCTGGGTCACACCTATCGAAGGTAAAAGGTATATTGTAAAGAAAATGAAATCAGAAATCTTTGGAGAAATTAAATACTAACGCGAGCCTCTTCGCGGCGCATCTTGCACAGTCCTACCTATAACGGTCTTGACGCAGAACGTCACTTTTGCAAAATGTCATCGGGAAAAATTTGGTCACTTTCGCATAATGTCGCTTTCGCAAAACTACATTTACGCAACTTTTTTCCTAGGAGAGATCTAATACTAACACTGTAGAATCGGGTAAGTAATTACTAATAGGTTGGGGAAAAAGTTTCTTCGCATTTTTTAAGAAAATTTAAAACTTTTTTTAATATAGTTTATTTACATTTAACTAAAGTATGTAGGGACCATTTTGTTCGATAACTTTTTGCCATCTTGTAGGTAGGGACATGATCCCAATGCTATAGAAATTTTGGGACTGCTGGTCAAAATACCGCGACAAGTGGTTTTGGCAGTCCTCTCGTGATGTTAACCTGACACTGCCTAAAGAATTCTGAAGAGACCGAAACAGGTGGAAATCTGAAGGTGCAAGGTCAGGACTATACGGCGGATGCATTAACACCTCCCAGCCAAACTCTCTTAATTTTTGCTGAGTGGCTAAAGATGTGTGAGGTCTAGCGTTATCATGATGAAAAACCACACCCCTTCTGTTGATTAATTCCGGCCGCTTTCTCTCAACTTCTTGCTTTAATCTCATCAGTTCGCAGTAGAGTTCAGAATCGATGGTCCTGGCTGACGGTAACAGCTCATAATGAATAATGCCCTTCCAATCCCACCACACACACAGCATCACCTTGTTGCGAGTTAACCCGGGTTTCGCCACAGTCTGTGAAGCCTGACCGGCCTTTGACCACGACCTTTATCGCACGTTCTTGTCGTACGTGATCCACTTTTCATCACCAGTTATCAGCTTCTTCAAAAATGGTTCGGTTTCATTACGTCGTAATAAAGAATCACAAATGAGTACACGGTTCATTAGGTTTCTTTCAGTGAGCTCGTGAGGTACCCAAATGTCGAGCTTTTTTGTGTACCCAGTTTTTTTCAAATGCGCCAAAACTGTTTTGTGGTCAATTCCCAGTTCTTCAGCTACGTCGTAACTACTGACATGCCGATCTTGCTCCACTTTTTCAAAAATGGCATCCATTTTATCTGTAATAGGGCGACCAGAGCGACGTGCATCTTTGACATCAAAATTTCCGGATTGAAAACGCTTAAACCAAATTTGTGCTACTCTCACAGACACTGCACTAGGTCCATAAACATTGCAAATTTTTTTCGCGGCTTGCGTTGCATTTTTACCTTTTTTGTGGTAAAATTTTAAAATGTATCGACTTTCTTCATTAGATTCACTCATCTTGGCGGTACGAAAAACAAATGAAAATCACACATTTTCCTAATTTGAATTTGGAATTATGTTCTTTAAAATTTAAACTTTCAATGATACCAGAACCAGCCAGATACAAACAGTATAACCAAAGAGATTTTATTACAAGTTTATACATACTATAATGCGAAAAGACTTTTTCCCCAACCTAATATATAATATATAATATAAAATAATAGGTGACGGCAGAGTAGAATACAATAGTCACCACCCCAAAACTCTCCCGTGGGTGTCGTACAAGGCGACTAAGGATAAATCATTGATGAGGAATGGGCAGCAGCGTTCTTCTTATACCACCCAGCAATGTACTGCGACTTTTGTGCCCGATAAATGGCAATAGGCTCGCCACCTATTACATGGGACCTGACATATTTGGCGAAACGTGGGTGCTAGTTCACCTCTGCCTACCCCTTCGGGGATATAGGCGTGATTTATGTATGTATGTAATATAATAACCAATTATCTACATGATAGAAAAAAAATTACTGGAGTGACATCTGGCTAAAATGGCGTTAAGCGAAAGTGACCACCTTTAATATAAATATAACATTTTGCGAAAGTGACTTTCTACGTCAAGACCCCTATAACACGAAGCCTGTCAAAGATTTCTGCTAAAACGAAGTCACGTGGCTTCTAAGAAAACTATGGTGTACCTTATCAAGAAAAATTAAATTAAAGAAGAGAGAAAAAAAAATACATGTATGCACATAATTATCCTATATCCCCGAAAGGGTAAGCAGACGAGAACTAACACCCAGCTTTCAAATTGTCCCAATTAATTAGGTTAGGTCCCATGTAAATAGGTGGCGAGCCTATTTCCATTTATCGGGCACGGAAATCGCAGCACAGTGCTTGGTGGCATAAAAGGAACGCTGCTGCTCATGCTTAACCCTTAGTCACCTTGTACGACACCCACGTGAGAGATTTAGGGTGGTGACAATTATATTATGCTCTGCCACACGGCACGAACCTTTCTTTTAACCTTTATTTTACTGATTTTAAACTTTATTTAATTTTAAACTTTATTTAACTGAGCGAAAAATTTGTATGGAGCAACAAAATTAACATAAATCACCCCTACTCATTCCCGAAGGGGTAGGCAGAACAACTAAGCTCGAGACTCACCCGCTTCCTTGAGCATCTGCACGGCCTGCCAGAACTCCAGCCTCAGAGGGGGATCGAGGAATTTGAACGGCTCCACCGAGTACTGCTGGCCAACCGTCGCTATTTCTGACGCGAATCTTTAAAAAATTTATGAATTTCTAGGTCTGCTGTTACATGCATTACATATACGTATTCTATGCCAGCCCGGCTAGCATGACCACCGAGATTATCGCTATGAACTGTTAAAGATCCAATGATTTTTGTAACTTCAACGCGATAAAATATCGTGTTTGGGTGGTCATGCTAGGTGGACTTACGGCGGGTCCCAATATTCTATCAACAGTTGAAGATAGTACCTACTACAGTTTGTTGCTTGCTTAGCAATTTCTGTTATTTATCGTTATACTCGTATAATAAAAAATACCAGGTAACTCATACTTTAAACTGTAGATGAATCACTAGCCCTGTAATGTCCCCACTAATGGGGCACCGGGCCTTCATAATGAGACTGCAGATGCAGCCGGGACCAACGGCTCAACGTGCCTTCCGAAGCGTGGAGGAACTCGATATAATTAATTTTTGGTCACCCATCCAATGACCGGCCTTAGCGAATATTGCTTAGTTTACGCAATCACAGACCAAGTGCGCTATGCCACTGCGCTAGCGAGCTCATCAATTAAGTACGGTCCCAGGTGGCGAGCCAATTGGCATCTATCGGGCACCTGAATAAAAGACAACGTCACAAGAAGGTGCTAGGCTAATACTTTTAAATTGCAGTGTGCCACGTCACCTGTTGGTCGAGCTTCACCTGGAACCCTCAACCGCAGAGGGGCTGGCTATCTTATCACACATTGTCGGAACACAATGATGCTGTTAACATTATAAGTAGCTAGCCAGGCGAACTTCAAAGAAGTCCTACCAACAACCAAACCGAGCACAAATCTGTACCCCACTGGGGATCGAACCCGGGATCTCTGGCCCTTAATTCCGGTGGCCGAACAATCAGACCACGGAAGCGGTCAAATCCTATTTTAAATCAATCGCACAGTGTGCCAACTCACTCGTCCCGCAGGCCACGGAACATGTCGGTGAAGGTCTGCCCGATGGTGTCGACGACCTCGTGGTAGTGGTGCTTGAAGGACATCTCCAAATCCAGCCCCACGAACTCCGTGAGGTGGCGATGCGTGTTCGAGTCCTCGGCGCGGAACACTGCGCCCACTGTGTACACCTGAGACCAGAAAGATCATTGGGACAAGAGGCATGATGAATGACACTAACAACATACATACATAAATCACGCCTATATCCCCGAAGAGGTAGGCAGAGGTGAACTAGCACCCACGTTTCGCCAATTTAACATAATTGGTCCCATGTAATAGTTGGCGAGCCTATTGCCATTTATCGAGCACAAAAGCCGCAGTACTATTGCTAGGTGGTATAAGAGGAACGCTGCTGCCCATTTCTCATCACTGATTTATCCTTAATCGACACTCACGGGAGAGATTTGGGGTGGTGACAATTGTATTCTACTCTGCCGTCACCATACATACATATGTCACGCCTATATCCCCTAAGGGGTAGGCAGAGGTGAATCAACACCTACGTTTCGCCTAAACGTCGTGCTTATTGCAATATGGTGACAATTGTATTCTACTCTGCCGTCACCATACATACATATGTCACGCCTATATCCCCTAAGGGGTAGGCAGAGGTGAATCAACACCTACGTTTCGCCTAAACGTCGTGCTTATTGCAATATGGTGACAATTGTATTCTACTCTGCCGTCACCATACATACATATGTCACGCCTATATCCCCTAAGGGGTAGGCAGAGGTGAATCAACACCTACAATATATCGGGTACGGAAATCGGAGTACATTGCTGGGTGGCCTAAGAGGAACTCTGCTGCCCATACTCATAGCTGTCTTAACCCTTGGTCGCCTTGCCGCGAGAGAGATGGGGGTGGTGACAATTGTATTCTACTCTGCCGTCACCATACATACATATGTCACGCCTATATCCCCTAAGGGGTAGGCAGAGGTGAATCAACACCTACGTTTCGCCTAAACGTCGTGCTTATTGCAATATGGTGACAATTGTATTCTACTCTGCCGTCACCATACATACATATGTCACGCCTATATCCCCTAAGGGGTAGGCAGAGGTGAATCAACACCTACGTTTCGCCTAAACGTCGTGCTTATTGCAATATGGTGACAATTGTATTCTACTCTGCCGTCACCATACATACATATGTCACGCCTATATCTCCTAAGGGGTAGGCAGAGGTGAATCAACACCTACGTTTCGCCTAAACGTCGTGCTTATTGCAATATGGTGACAATTGTATTCTACTCTGCCGTCACCACACGGCACTGTTATTTCATCTTTCAGTTCAATCATCATCATCATCGCCCTGCCCTTATCCCATCCTATTTGGGGTCGGCGCAGTGTGTCCTCTTTTTCCATTCTCTTCTGTCCCTCGTCATCTCCTCATTCACATCCATCACCTTCCGATCACACCTCACACAATCCATCCATCTTTTCAGTGGTCTTCCTCTACTTCGAGATCCATCAACATTCATGTCCATAACTTTCTTACTCACATTCATGGCATCACGTCCCATAACATGTCTCATAACATTCATCTTTCAGTTCAATATATTTAGAATATTTTCCTGCTATTGTTGATTGTATGTTGTGGGTACTACCTGCCTACCCCTTCGGGGATATAGGCGTGATTTATGTATGTATGTATGTTGTGGGTATTGGGAATGGCTATATCAGTTGGAAGTCCTGTTTTATTTGTGTTTATATATTATTACCTTGTCGAAGTCAGCGGCGATCGCCATTTGCTTGTAGAGCTGGGGGCTCTGGGCGAGATACGCGGACGACTTGAAGTAGGACACGGTGAACACATTCGCGCCGCCTTCGGACGCGGCCGATATTATTTTTGGCGTGTGGATCTCGACGAAGCCTGGAAAATCATTTAAATTTGAATTTATTCAAGCACAAAACAGGTTACAGCCAATAAAAATTACAATAAAACAAAAACTTGTTACTTATTAAACTGTGTTGGAACCCTAAAACATGCATTTACTATGCTAATCAAACAGTAAATTATTTAAATGCAAAACAATAAAGTAATATATTAAACAATACAATTTACGCATAAAAATAATTGCGTAGAAAATTTAAATTTAAAGTTACAAATTAAAACGGCCGGCCGCCTTGGTCGAATGCTCAGATTGCTGGGTATTGGCCAAGAGGTCCCGGGTTCGAATCCTGGAAGGGGCAAACTTTGTGATGACCACAAATGTTTGTTCCCGAGTCATGGTTGTGTATATGTTTATGTAGTATATTTTCAACATTTATATACATAATTATATTAAAAACATGTCCGTCATCTAGTATCCATAACACAAGTGCTTAGGCTACTTACTTTGGGCTAGATGATAGGTGTGAGTGTAAAAATATTAAAAAAATATATTAAAAAAAAAAACAATTTTATTTGTCATTATTATTGAGACAACACAACAAAACAAATAAAAATATCAAACATACTGATTACTTGTCTTAAAATTCTCAAATAGGCTTTCTACGCCATAATAATAATGTTAACAGCATTATTGCGTTCCGACAATTGTGATAAGATAGCCAGCTCTTCTGTGGTTTAGGGTTCCAGCTGAAGCTCGATTCCATCTTCGGTCCGTATCGTCACTTACCACCAGGTGAGATGAAGGGCTAGAGCTTCCCCGTCTAACATGAAAAAAAAATGTTTGTATGCATGTATGTAAGAGAACATATACGTCACCTCTCATAGCCAGCAAGTCCCTGAACAAGCGGCAGACGCCGGCCTCTATCCGGAAGATGGCCTGGTTGGCGGGTGTCCGCAGGTCCAACACCCGGTTGTCCAGCCGGGTGTCCTGGTTGACCCGGATCCTGAGGGCCTCGGGGTCCTACGGCGGGTCGTCCGGTATTCGTGAAAGGAGAAAGGAAACATTTCAGACCTCGCAGGCAGGCACACATTGTAAATTACAACATACAACATAAATTAGTATTCAAGGCGGCGAAACAATCTAACCGCCTCCGTTGTCTAGTGATTCGCCCATCGGAATTAAGATCCAGAGGTTCCGGGTTCGATCCCCAAGGGGGTACAAAATTGTCAAGTCCGCCTGGCTAGCTACCCACCATCTTATCAAAATCTGTCGCCATAATAATCATGTTAACAGCATTAGTGTTCCGACAATTGTGATAAGATATCCAGTCCCTCAGACTCTGTGGTTGAGGGTTCCAGGCGAAGCTCGATTCCATCTTCGGCCCTTAACGTCACTTACCATCAGGTGAGATGAAGGGCAAAAGCTTCCATGTCTAGCATAAATGAAATTGAAGACTATGACAAATGTTCCAAGAGGTTATGTTTTAGTGAGTAATCAAATGTCAGAGGGCAGAGCAGAATATAAGAGATAACTGAATAATGACGTCACGCGGCGTTTTAGCAAATATGGCGGCTTGCTAAGTTTTGTACTTTTATTTTTATAAAATAAATATCAATCACAAGTATAATCTGATAACAAGTGACTATTAACGAATCTCCTTATCCTAAATCATTATTATAAATCATTATATCAAGTGCCGTGTGGTGACGGCAGAGTAGAATACAATTGTCACCACCCCAAATCTCTCCCGTACAAGGCGACTACGGATAAATCAGTGATGAGGAATGGGCAGCAGCGTTCCTCCCTATACCATCTAGCTATGTACCTACTGCGACTTTTGTGCCCGATAAATGGCAATGGGCTCGCCACCTATTACATGGGACCTGACATAACTGGCGAGACGTGGGTGCTAGTTCACCTCTGCCTACCTGCCTATATAGGCGTGATTTATGTATGTATGTTTTGTATGTCAAGTGTCATCATCCCTGTTCCATACTCACATTATTCTTCTCCGGTCGCGCGGCGTCCTCAATCTGCAGAGGCAGTTGCGCCCTCGCCGCCGACACGAGCCACACCTCGCTGGCGACCAGTTCCACATCACTGATGGTGCACGCCTCAACAGGAGACGCGGTCTTTACGACGGTGGCGTAAACGTCGATTATCGACTCCTTTGTGATGCTGAAAAATTAAAAGTACACAAGTACAAGTCACGCCTTTCCTCCATAAGTGGTGGGCGGAGGTATTTTAACACCCGTGTTTCGACGTATTATTTCAGGTGGTATGTTATAGGGTGGGGACCTTTATGCTGTTTCTCCTTTCTATGTAACCAAACCATGCGAGCATCCCTTTTTAAATTCCGGTCTTTACGTCTTCTTTCTTACCACACCATTCTCTTAACATCCAATGATGAATATGATGAATATATGCTCGACGAGAAGCTCTTGCCCTTCATCTCATCTGATGGTAAGGACGATAAGGGCCTGGCTTCACCAGGAACCCTCAACCACAGAAGGGCTGGCTATCATAACACAAATTGTACAATTGATCACTCAGCCTTAATAATATTCGCTTACATTCCGATAAACTTGACCATCTGCTTGCTGACCACCTCGCTGACGCTGACCAGCAACTGAACGGTGCTCGAGGTCTGCCGGAGTACGGCGAAGCATTGCTTGCCTTTGGCCCGAGAGGTTTGCAGGCGGGCTGGAAAGGAATAGGCATCATCATCATCACCAGCCCTTTTAATGTCCCCGCTGCTGGAGCTCGGGCATTTTCTATCGATGGTAGATATCGTGTGTGACACATTAATTGTAAAATACATACATACATAAATCAAGTATATCCCCGAAGGGGTAGGCAGAGTGAATTAAACACCCACCTTTCGCCAGTTAAGTTAGTCCCATGTAATAGGTGGCGAGCATATTGGCATATATCGGGCACATAAAATCGTAGTATGTTGCTTATCACTGTCTTTACCCTTAGTCGCCTTGTACGACACCCACGGGAGATATGGGGGTGGTGACAATTGTATTCTACTATCCGTAGTATTATTGTCCTCTATGTATTCTACTCTGCCGGCACCACACGGCACCAATTGTAAAATAGACTTTGTTTATTGTATTGGGTTCATTAATTTTATTTTAAATGTTTGACATAGGTTTTTGACATTGTTTTTTTTATGTTACTTTATTATCTACTCTTAACATTTTATTGGAATAATTCACAATGCCTTAAAAAGGTCAATTTATACAACTTATTTTTAAGATCTGAGCTACTTTGTGCTGTAACTATATTGTGCAAATAATAGTGAATAAATGAATATGAATTTAGTCCTTTCCATCACTTTGCTATACATTCATTACTAACGCTTTCCAATGTGACGGATGATACAAATCAAAGGGCATGATGATGTCTGACCGATAATAATAGAAAACGAAACATATTGCGTCGACCCCAGATAAACTGGGAAGAAGAGTACTGCATTTAATAAGGCATGCAATTTTTTTTCCATTGGTTTCAAATCTTACCTCTAACCCACACATTTTGACCATTCTTCTGTACACCTAGCTGGTTCACGTCAGTGTAAACCCTGTCAGTGTGCTCCCCGGAAGATTGAAGAAGTTTGTATGTGCCATATTTGCCTTCAGAATAATCTGGTTCTGATTCCGGCTGCACTTGACCCGATGACCCCTGTAAAACGGGAAGAGGATAATGAATCTATATTACCTTTATGTTTTTTGGGGGCTTTGTGAGATGCAAGATATACAGATATATTATGAGACACAAAATTTAGTCCAAATACTATTGATAACAAAATCTAGATCAGAACATTTTAGTCAAAATACAACTGATTTATAACAAAATCTAGGTGAAAACATTTTTAGACAAAATACTGTTGGCAACTAAATCTTCTAAGTCTTAAAAACCTTATGTTCTGCTTTCTTCTGCTGTTTCTCCGCTGCTTTGGCTGCCTTCTTGGCGGCTTTCTTGCTGACTGCTGCTTCTCCTTCCACTACACTCTGGGGATCCTCTGACACAACCATTATGGGGTAAAACTGGAAAGGAGTTGCATTTAAGCTAATAATTAACATTCTATAAAGAATATTAAGTAGGTATTGCAACTTATATCACTACATAGAGAGGGTTAGGAATACTATATCATTTTTTTCCCTATGATTCCTTAAAACTTCTTTTGCTTCATCCATTCTCATTCATGACCTCATACATGCCAGTTGCTTTCTTGTCCCGACCCCAGATTTGATTTTGGTGACTTGTTCATTTATAAAATTCTCATTAAGAAGGTCTTATACATAGGTGTGTATAGCTTATATTTTCTAGCAGTGCATCAGCTTACTGCATAGGCTTTTATTTGTGCACAGTGAATCCATGGAAAACTAAGAGTTATCATCTCTGTCTCCATACTTATTTCAAATGTTTAATCTAAAATCTGGGTTCAACAAAACTTCCGTAGCAGATTAAAAACAAATGAATATCATTGTATGTGGTATCCCAGTATTCAGGTATAATAGTCAAACCAGAATCAAATATTTATAGCCATGAATAAAATAGTGTAAAATAGCATAATAAATAGCATGAAACACGGTGATTTATACAACACCAACAATATGACCAACGGACTGATAAGATACTGCAATCAATCTAGTTGAAATGTCAACAAAGTTTATTTTAAATACTGATAATATGAACTTTCAACTGAGTTTTAATGTTACATGTTCATTTACATTACTCTTCCACTGAAAACAGCTAAGTAAATAAAATGTATTTAAGAATATTAGTGCTGTATTTGAAAGAAATATAAAACATCTTTTCATACAAAAATATACTAACCACGTTTTACTATAGTGTTATACCTTCTGTATTTAAAATAATAATATGTGGCAAAAACAAGAAGTATGTAATAATATGAATTCAATTCTCAAATAAATTCTTATGGCATTGATTATGATTATGTTAACCATTAAAATTTATAGAAAGAATGGAAAGTACAAAAGTGGCTTTTAAAGTACATTTTGACCTCATTTGTACAATACCTATTGCTCCCTACTTAGACTATTCATTTCCAATTGCAGACAAACAAAAATTAACTCAAATAATATTATTTAGGTCATTGTATTCAACCAAACCAACCCAGTAATAAAGAAATATTATAGCAACATTTGGACATAACTATTAACACGTGATAGCTTTAATAATCGTAAAACAAGAGATTATTAAAAATTTTTTGCTTTTCTAAATAAACAAAACTTATGTTTGAATTTCTTTAAAAGTTAGAAAATTGCATTAAAAGTTATGAAATGTTTACCGGTAAGTTACTCTCTTATTTTTGGAACAACAGAATAGTTAATATAAATTATACAAGTGCCAGGGAAATATGAATTAATTTTTAACAAATAATTACCAAGTTAATTGACTACAGTTTTGAGGTTAAGCCCGCTGCACAGTCGGTCACCACACCTGTCAAAAATGAATGACAAAATTGACATTTGACAATGACAGAACAACAATAAGTGTAACCTATCTAAAAAATATATTAAATAAAAGTTGCGTTCAGTGACACAATATTTACCTATTTAATATTCTGTAGGTATAAAACAAAACTTTTTGTAACCAAACAGACAAATAATTTAAAAATGAAAACGACCAGAATGCCTTTGACACAGGCTTGTCTTCGTCGCACACCATTGAAAAATAAATACAAAAAACGTTCAGCTGTAAAAGTTTTCGTAAGATGATTAAATTTTTTGTTCAAAATGCCAAAAGATACAATTGCCCCTGACGTAAGTATTGCTTGGGCCAAGTGTTTAGAAAGTGTAATAAATCTGAAACAAGGATGCCAGTGTTTACAGCAAACATACCGAATGTTCTTAAAGTTGGAGACAAGATTGAAATCGGTGGAAAAATCAAAGAGAATGCTCGGAAGTAAGTATAAATTCTACGTCCTATCCTAAATGAGTCTGGTTTTTCATTTCATACCTTAAGAAATACTATTTTAAAAAACTAAATTACTCCATTTGTCCAAAAAGCTAGTAAAGGTGGAAACAGACTTCATGCATGTAAAATTGTTATTTAGGTTTATTGTAATGAATTTTACTTTTAAAGAATAGAATCGCTGTACATACTTGATGCAAATTTACAAAATATTAGGCAATATACGATAAGATAGGATTGTGAACACTACTTATTTAGCGATGGGATGGTTTAATTCCTAGAACGAGCGGTAGGTACCTATTTTCTACTTCCATTCCCAATCGGTCAAAATAAAACAGAAAGTTTCTTGACCTAGGATGTCTGTGAATCTGTGCGCACAGGAAGGCGAAGAGCCAAGGGACGTGGTCCTTCACTTCGATGTGCGATTTCACAGGGACAACATCATCTCTCTCTCAAGGAAGAACGGCATTTGGATCGGTAGCGGCAACTACGATACTAACTATAACATGTTTGTGCCCGGTTAGTTACTATTAGCTAATTAATTAGATGAACTAATTATTAGACATGTATGGCGGCTTGTAGACGTCCGTTCTTTTCACCGGATAACGGACCGTCAGAGCGGTTCAGCACTACGTCAGCTCCGAACCGTGAAAATATGGTCCGTGGTAACCGTAGAACTATTTCTATGGTAACTTATGCACTAGATCCTATATCCGTCATCCGATTTCATTCCGTCTAATCAAGTAGGTATTCCATATATTCTGGGATTCGGATCGGACATAGTGCGTAACCGCTCTCAAGATCGTCAGGTGGTGTATCCAAAGTAAATTGTTCACCAAACCGATGTCCGGTGCATGTTCACACGTTCATAATAAGCAATAGACCATCGAGAATCCGGTAAAAAACACGGTCCGTTGTCCGGTGAAAAAAACGGACGTCTACAAACGGCCTCAGACTTCTGATACAGTATACTTGGTTAACGGTATTAGAAATTTTCAATGTTGTACAACTCTATAATAAATTATATATTATAAAATAGGTACCTAGGACAAGACGTAGGTACGTCATAAGTCTGATATCTGACTTGGCGGCTCTGTATTTCGTCAATATCCAGAGGCGCCAATACCTCTTCTTCGTCACTAAACCTAATACCTATACGATGTCTGCCCAAAAGTTAGCATGTCCCAGCTTCAGTAGCATACATTGTGCATTCGCAGTGCACCATGGTTTGAAAAACCGCGTCACACTGACACTCCGGGTTGGAATCATCCGAGGGTCAACCTGAACATGCTGTCCTTACTATAGCCTACCTTCGTCAGGAGTCTATTTAAAGCCTTCCAGGAAGCCTACGGGATATGGACAAAATCTTTGTCCACCATTTGAGAGTCCAAGGCAATTTGCGTCTCAGCTGTCGTTTCAGGACAGCCAGTTCATTAAACTATGTGCAACAAGTTAAGTTAAATCAAGACGCTTACCAATTGTTTTATCACCACACAGGAACGGTGTTTCGCATTATATTCGAAATCAAAGACATTGACGTGATCACCATCTACTGCCAGGGGAAATTTCACTCGAACTTCCTGCCAAAGATACCGCTCACCATGGCCCGGTATATAGTGGCGTGGGCTGATGTCGAGAGGATCACGCATTGTTTCTTCCATTTCGGGAATAAGGTAAGGTATTTATGAGAGTAGCTCTCATTTTAAAGAAGATTTAATTATTAATTAGAAATATTTATATTTGGTTATTTAAATTTAGTAAAGGATTCTTCCTTTTCCTTCCCTTATCCCGCTCTAGTCGGGGTCGGCACATTATGTCTCCTTCTTCCACTCCTTTCTATCATTCAACAATTTATCATCCACTCTCGCTATCATATCCTCCTCAATCCATCAGTCTCTTCTTTGGTCTTCCTCTTCTTCTACGTCCATTTAGGAAAAGATGATTACGATTATTTCGAGGTTATGTATTTCGAGACTTAAGAATGTTATGTATACAATATATGTAAAATCTCTCTTTATATAGGTCGTCAATGGTGACGAGGCTGGCTTGCCAAATTCGTTTCCGCAGTCACCACGCATGGGTGTGACCACGGGGGATAACAAGAAATGGTATGTTAAAAATGTAACTCTAACTGCCGCACTCAGAGACGTCAATTAACTTTAATGAGTATTTAATGTCACAAAATTTCATTCAAATCTAGACCATGGACCCTACAAGAATAGCGACTAGTTTTGAATTGTCATTTTTTGACGATAAGTACTCATTAACTTTATTTGACGTCTCTGAGTGCGGCAGTTACTCTTTCCATATTCATTAATTTACTGTGAAATATATCATTAAACAGCCACCCAATCTAATCTGCGTTTGTTATCTGTCGTGCTCAACATCACCAGCCCTTTAATATCCCCACTGCTGGGGCACAGACCTTCCCTATGGATGGAATAGGGTCTCGCTAAGGTCAGCTTAAAATAAATATTTTCGATATTATGAGATGAAAAAAATATACCTCACCAATCTTCTTTCTCTGTCCCCTTACAGCCAAAGAACACACAAGAAATCTGCCCCTGGTTCTCCAAATCTACATTCTTCTAACGACAGTTCCGATGAAGAAGACAAAATTAAGCCTAAAGCAGAAGGTCGCGCCGATAGATACTTTTACGACACCCTCATGTGCCAACAAACGGATCACGCGAAATTCTCTCCTGAAATGAAGCACAGAAGAGAACAGGCTAGAAGTAAAACGGAGTACATTAAGAAATACAGGGACGTATCTGATTCGGAGAAGCTCGAGAGCGAAGATTACTCTGAAGAATTTGCCTCGAAGAATATGGATTCTTCTGTTGCAGAATCAGATGACGTCCTCCAAGAACTAGGTGCTAAGAAACGCATGAGAAGAGGTAAATTCGGAGCGCCACTGGCTCAAGTTGTAAATTTTATGGGGAAGACAACGAGGAGAAATTAGTGTTGTGCTGTGGTGGTAAAATGTTTTTTGACTGGTAACATTTTTTTGTGTTTATTATTTATACCTATTTATTAATAAATAAAAGGTGTTTTGTTTTAGTGAAATAATGCTTTTATTTGCATGATTGTTACATACACATACATAAATCACGCCTATATCCCCGAAGGGGTAGGCATAGGTGAACTAGCACCCACGTTTCGCCAAATATGTCAAGTCCCATGGAATAGGTGTTGAGCCTATTGCCATTTATCGGGCACAAAAGTCGCAGTACATTGCTACCCTAGGTGGTATAAGAGGAACGCTGCTGCCCATTCCTAATCATATTCAGATTTATCCTTAGTCGCCTTGTACGACACCCACGGGAAAGACTTGGGGTGGTGACAATTGTATTCTACTCTGCCGTCACCACGCGACATGATTGTTGATATGACATATTAACATATCATATCATAGAATTCTTGTTTAATTAGTATGACACGCTTCAGCGCCTCTGGTATGTTTCTAAGGAATTAACTGGAAATTGATGATGACACTTACAAAGAATCACTGATGTAATGATTTATAATAATAATTTAGGATACTTGTGATTTATATTTATTTTATAAAAATAAAAGTACAAAACTTAGCAAGCAATATTTGCTAAAAGGCCGCGTGACGTCATTATTTAGATAACTCCATTTTGACACTTCATTTGCCAATAAAATTCACTAGTTTAACATAGAAACTGGCCTTTTTACGGAATAGTGACGTCACACAGACGCCATTGCTGTTTTGGCGGAAATTTTAAATTGCATTATTTAAAACGTTTTTTCTATCAAAATCGAAAGTTTTTACAAAAATATAATTTATTTTGGGTAAAGAAAAACATGGTGTAGTTTGTCAAAATTAGTCATAATGCATATTTCATTAGCGTTTTCAATGAAAACTTCTTTATATTTTAACAATAAAAAGCAGTTATGATATAAAAATAATATTTAATTGCATAATATACTCAGTCGTAATACCAAGAACCAAAATAATGGTTCTATTTGAATAATTACATTTATTTACAGGTCTTATTATTATTATATAACATTTTCTGGACGTTAATTATAATTGAATAATAATTTACATGGGAGTAGAGAACATCCTTTTGTAAATTCGATAGTAACTTATTAATAACCCCTTATTAATAACTATCGCTAAATTAACTAAATCTTTTAAAAAATTAAATACTAATTGGTTAATTTTGGCTAGCATCTGTATATTATCTTTTAAAGCTATTTTTTATAACTTAGGGTAATGGTATTCAATTTTGTTTACTGGCAACATAGACGTCTGGTTTCTATTTACATTACGATTTGTGATGAAGCGAGTAGGTATTTAATATTTCATTGGTCTACACTGCTGGTATATTATTAGGCAGATAAGCGCAATATTGAATATTTCTTTCATATGTTTATCTGTATCAAAAACGGACCATAGATAAAAGATACCGAGAACATGTTAGCCGGCCATAATTGTTATAATTTTAATTTAGATGCGTTTAAAACAAAGATAACAAAATTAAGTAACAACAGAAAATAAATTTCCAAGAAATTGTTTCCTATAACAAATCTAGTTTAGTCTTGTGATATTTTACTCGCATGATTTAAGAGTGGTCCCTTGTTCAATTCTGTCGAAGCTGTATAAAAAACCTCCATTATCGATCGATGTTGATATCATCATTTATGGTCGCCTTCCAAAACAAAGAGGAACTTTTTGCCTTAGACAATATTTACAGTATCGTAGTTCAGTCGTAGGTTACGATTTCACAAAATTACATATCACTTCTGCATGGTTATCTTTAACGCCAATAGTCAGTAGTTGTGTCTTGGAAACTAGGAATAATGATTCTCCGTCTATTTCGTGTTCCAAAAACAGGGAAGCCGTTTCCGCCCACCTGAGTTTTGATAGATGTGCTGATAATTCTTCAGTCTGGAAATACAATTATATAACCTAAAGAAAATCGTGTTTCTTTGTCCTGGTAGTTTCATGATTAACCTATTAAATGTAAATTGCCTCCAAAAGCGAATGATACATCTAAGTCTAAATAGTTTCTTGTGATTGTAAAATTGTATTTTTATTCTGATCAGAAAATGCAAATAAGCAAACTGCAATTGAACTTGGAATGTTGCCCTTTAATTAATTGAATACTAATTTAAGGTGTTTTTAAATCTTACCGTCCATGATTTCACTGTGATATGCTGAAGACTGGTAAATGGATTATCTGAAATAGAAATATGAAATTATACATTTAAATTTCTAAATTAGGTGCTGCTTTCTGTTCGGCCTTAATTTTCTGATTAAATTTCATATGATAAAATTAAATTAAGTACTTCATTCACAGTTCTGTGCCTAATTTTTTGAATAATACAAAATATAGCACTTACCATCTTCATTTGATTGCTCGTTATCATATACTGTAGTTTGATGTTCTTCTTTTGGTTCTGTAATTAGTTTTGGCATGTCTTTACTTGAAGTATCCGGTTTTACTTCTTCTTTTGGCTTTACCTCTGTTTCCTCAAGAACTATCTTCTTTTCAGTCGTCTGTGCTAGTTGTTGCACAAATCTACGCGTTACTGGTTCTCGAATCTGAAAGATATAAACATTTATTAAATTTTGTTTGACTAATATACAAGTTTAACTTTTTCGGCGGGTCCCAAAATTCTATTTACAATTAAAGTAAAGTAAGCTTACTAAACTTTAGTTGCCTGGCATTTTTATTATATTACGTTAAATAACAGAAGTTGCTAAGCAACTAAGCTGTAGTACGTCTATCTTCAACAGTAGATAGAATATTGTGACCCGCCGTTAAAAACTTGTTACTACTTACTGGGAAAGCAACATTAGATTCTTGTATAACGATTCCATCCAGCACGTGCGTAAGAAGAAAATCTTTATCTTGTTTGAATTTTCTATCTACTACTGGAAGCATGCCTTTATTATTCGCTGTATTTAAGGAAACGCTGGCATCATGCATATCTCTCTTATCAACTTTTTTTACTTCTGGAACAGGCAGAGTTGTTTGAACGTTTTGGCTTTCATTTTTAATTTCAACTTTGACTTCTGGTATAGCTGGTTGAATTTCAGGACTCTTCTCTTGTTTCAGTACATTACTATCAACGACATTTAGGATTTCTTTGTCCGTAAGCACTCTGCCACGTGCTTGTGTATACACCGTATTTCTTATTAATTTGTCATTGTCTGTACTAGATGTATCTTTAGACTCAGAGCTAGTTTTTATATTACTTTTATCTATTTGAATGGCCTGTTGGACATTTTCAACTAGTTTGGTGATTTGCTTCAATTCTGCTGCTTGCGTTTCAGCATTGTTACTTTGAAGTGGCTTAGGAACAACAGTAACGGCAGGCTTTTGTTCAACTCTTTGCATTGAAACCGTATTAACTCCAATTTCCACCGACCGCTGAGGGACCATCACTGGTTTTATAGGTGTTGTAATATTCACCTGTATTGCAGCCATTTTTTTATGAATTTCATCTGGTGATTCGCTCTTTCTTTTTCTTATGTTCTTATTTTCTTCTGGTTTCGTGTAAGGTGCTGACAATATTGGCATATGTAAACTTGGCATGCTTGGGAGCGTAGAATTAACATTTATAACATTCGTTGGCGTAGTATTTACGATTGTATTACTAGGAAGCGTTGAGTGGACGTTCATTACATTGGATAAAGAAGTATTAACGTTCATTGGGTTAGAAGTATTAACGTTCATAGGGTTTGGTAACGAAGGTGTCGGAGGAGCTGTTGGTCTGTGTTGGTGTGGCATGTTCACTGTGGTTTGATTTTGATAGGGTGTATTGCTTCTAAATTGTTGTGGCCGTGGTTGTATCGGCCTGTAAGTTTGCCCAACACCTCTGACTGTGACGTTGGTGTTCGTTACTTTGTTAACGGTGGTAGGAGCCACTTTTCTGATCCTAGGTAGCTGTTGCCCGTTCGTAGCATTGGCGAACGTTGGTGGCGACATCTGTGACCCGACACTATGAGTTTGTATTTGACGAGGAACAATATTAGTCGGCATAGTCTGAACATTGGCATTTGTTTGAGGTATATTCTGTATAGGGTTTACTGTTAGGACTTGTGGCGACGGCCTAATTTGTTGTTGGTTAAGTTGGGAAGCTACTTGCGGCATAACATTCATGTGCATTGCAGGTTTTAGTTCTACTCTCTGGTTATTATGTTGGGCTGGTTGTGAAGCTTGCACTATTTGCATGTTAGGCTCCCTTTTTATATTATTAACTATATTGAGTTGCTGCTGTACTTGCATTTGCATGCCAGGTGCTATATTCTGCATATGGCTATAATTTTGGGATATTCTATCCGGTAAATTTGATATATTAGGACTCATGTTTGTTTGATAGTTTTGTATCATATTCTGAGGTATAATATTCGATAGCTGCACCCTTTGTTCCTGACCTAAAATTTGTTGTGGAATCATCTGTTGGTAGTTCTGGTATTGTTGTAGATACAATTGATTCTGATCAATGTGCTGTGGTACTGTTGGCATAATATTGTTTGGCATCTGTTGAACATATATAACTGGGTTCTGCATTTGCCTGTTCTGTGCCCATGGTGGGGGGTTCTGTGGATTTATGAAAAGGGTCTGGTTTGGTTGTATTTGGTCACCTGGAAACGAAAATGTTTATTAATTAAATTAATTTATTTTAATGTAGTGGAATTTATCATTAATTTTTTATAAGGGTAACTTTAAAGTGTAGTTTAGATGTATGGTTTTTACCTGGTTGTACTAATATCTGTGTTTCATATACTACACGCACAGGACACAGCATCATTTGTTGTTGTAGTTGTTGGGCTCTGAAATTTATATATTTTTTTAAATAAGCTAGTATTTAGTACAGGTTTGTTGCCTAATGCATGTAGGCAACTTATCAAATACAAGAATAAAATAAGAGTGTTTAGCGCGTTTCAATGGAGTCAGATTTTTTTTTCGTAAATTCATAGATTATTTCAGAGTGGATTTTGTGCGGTGAAAATGGTGTTATTTTGATGCCGAAGCATCCGTGGTGATGTACAATTATGCAGTTTCATTGAAAATAGGTGTTGTGATGTGTTTGACGTTGAGAACTTTTCATCACCTTATCAGTCGCCATCATGAACTCTGTTACCATGCATTTCGCGCCTAGCACTCCATAGATGCGTTAAAATGTGGGTCCACTTATATTTTTTCATTTCATTCATATTCATTCATTCATTTTAATGTGAAATAAATACAAGACAAAATATACTAAACATGGCTGTATGGGCTAAACCCTTTGCCTTCCCTAAAAATACAGGACGAATTTAACAAAATATAATAATTATTATTTTACTAAAATGACCTTCATTAGACATTCGTCCACAAAAAACAGGCCACAATTTTATTCGCATTGATATTTATTCGCGGCATTATTATAAAATAGTAGATTATTAAATTAAAACAAAGTTGTATGATTATTGTAGCCATTTTGAATATTGTTCATTATTTATAGAAAAGATAACAAAAGATAATTAATAACAATTTGGCCAACTTACGCAAGTTGTTCTTGTTGCTGCTGCTGCATGCCTTGCGGCATTGCTTGTTGGATTGGCTGCTGCATCTAAAAACAATTTACAAGTATTTGAAATATTTAAATACCCACTTATAATCCATGTAGAATAGGGATAATGACACTAACTAATAACTGAAATAATGGTTTGTAATAATAATTTCGGATAAGGAGATTTGATTAAAATCACTTGTTCTCAGATTATACTCGTGATTGTTATTTATTTTATAAAAATAAAAATACAATGTTCAGGAATCCGCCATATTTCATCAAACACCGCGTGATGTCACATTTTTTTTAACATTTTATCTGCCAAATAAAATCACTCTGAAGAAACTGTCATCTTTTACGCTATAGTGACGTCACACATATGCCTTATACTACGCCTCATACCCTACACTATTACATACGATAAGTGTGGCACTAATATTAAATAAAGCAAAAACGTTATTTTTACACCATTAAGTAAAAAAAAAATTAAAGAAAAATATCGTATTTTGCAATATTCACATAGCATTCTTACTCTAAATTTCCCTGATGCGAACGCGTCCGTAAGCTAACAATCGATTGACAGGGGCTGTAGCTATGCTGAGGACTGTCGAAAATGGGTCTTAATACAAGGGGTTAAGATACATAGCGAACGTCGAAGTTAACACTGCACTCTCCTGTCGTAAACAATATTGGTATAGTTTAAGTTGATTTTAGTTGCAAGCTTGACATTGTAATAGTAAAACCTCATATCAGGAACAAATAACACGCTCGTTCTAACCTGAGGCTATGCTTTACAAGAAATTGTTTATTTTAAACTCGCAGATACAATCAAAATATTTGTTGTAAGTATGGAGGTGTTTCTTAGTGTTATCGATCACTCCCTATACTCATAGTTTCAATGCATCACGTTTAGTTTGAAAAACTTTGCTTGTGTTTACTTAATAAATAATTGCTAGTGGCTTCCGGCAAAAACTGAAAGCGATTTCAACAAATAAACCTGATAAACACTGATAGAACTTTATTGTTTTGTTTTGTTTGAATTGGGTTGCCAGCACAAATAGATACAGTCCCCGATTCGAACTCTTCCCTGATATTTTCTTACTCTGTGCGTAGATCCTGTAGTTTTGAGCATTAGATTCTGTGGTTTTAAGACGGGCTCCCAAGGAGACAGACAGACATGGGCAAAGTAGGCGTGTAGGTTTTAGTGATATCTTTGATTTTTTTAAGTTTGAATCTATTAGAATACATTTTTCAATATTATGATTGTTCAAATAACTGTGGCAAGAAAAATAATTTTATGTTTATAAAATTAATTCAAAATAAAAAGGAAATAAATAGACATGCTCGTAACATTTTAGGGTTGGTATCGATTATCGATGTTCTTATTATATTGATTTAATATTCGATATTGATGAGATAAGATTTAATTTTATTTTATTTTATATTGATTAGATATAATAACGTTCGCTAAGGCCAGCTTTTGGGTAAGTAACCAAAAATTGTTTCATGAGTTGCTCCGTGCTTCGGGAGGCACGTTGAGCCGTTGGTCACGGCAGCATCTGCAGTCGTCAATACCGACCAATGTTGTGGGCCAGGGTGCTGGGTTATTTATTTATTTTTAAGGGAAACATAAAACATAAAACATATGTCACAATTAAGCTTCCACAGTTATGGCCCATTCTCGCTATTTTCTACCATCCATAGAGAAAGTCTATGCCCTAGCAATAGGGATATTAACAAGGCCCGTGATGATGATAATGATTCTATATTGATTATTCGTAATCGTCATTAATTGAAATATTTTAAAGTTTGATTTGACCAACCATTTAAGGTATCGTCTGTGAGTTGAAATTAGATTATGTATAATGACATATGCCTATCAATTCATTTAAGTACCTAATTAATTGGTGACATGAATGTTAGATATTTTCATTCCACTATTTTGAGTAAAATTTGGAATGGATTGCATAACAAATGATCTGTTTGTCAAAACAACAGTATCGCGTTTGCCCTTGGGCATATCTACTGTTTTTGTCATGCTCTCTACTTATATTAACAAATCTACTAATACCATGGTTATGTTTGAGATGCACCTAACACCAGTACTGTAAAACGTTTCCATGTTGCCACCAAACAAATATCAGGTGGGATCGGTAAATAATCTCAACAGAAAGTCATATTATCGACGAATGCCAGAATTGGCAAGCTATACTGCTCTTTATGTCGCTCTTCGTAAGATTTATCCCTGTCGTTTTATCCATGACACCAGGGGGCCTACCGCCTAACTCGATTGCCGATGATAGCTATATTGCAATGTACTGCTTACGGCTATAGCAGCCATCCTGAATTTTTAGGCAGCACGGATTTTGTGCCAAATTCATATAAAATCATTCGTTCAAAGCTATCGCTAATAGTTTATGACAGCATGACGTCATAAAGTATAGCTTTTGCTTTAGCAATCGAGTTAGGCGTATTCGCTATCTTTTTTTGACAGTTGTAAGTGATGATCACCGAAATATTTACTTAACCATTACTACTTTACTATAACGCTATTTTGACACTTTTCCTGTGAAAACAGTAATGGAAAAGTAAATAGTTCGGTGATCATCATTTTTAACTGTCAAAAAAAGTTAGCGAATAGGCCTACTGGTCTCCCATAATGGCAACATTATTAAAGTGATGTTGATGAATAGTATCGATAGTTTTTTTCTGTAACCTGTTATAGTTCTACAATCAATGGCACATGAAATTAGTGCACTACGTAAACAAAATTGTATTATTTTAGGAATAAAAGTACACCAATATGCAATCCCTATAACTAGGTATACAAGTATAATAATATATTCATAGCGTTTGTTGACCCTATTTTTCTGCTAGGGTCTATCCTATGAATGAAATAATATACCTAGGGAGAATGGGGCCGTAGCCCACAATGCTGGCCCAGGTTTGGTGGGCTATCATGGTGGACTATGTATTATAATTATTTATAATACGTTATGAAATATTATGTTGTAGCTTGAACACGCTCAGCTAGCTATATTGTAATCATCCAAACATGATATACCTAATATCGCAGTTTCAGTCCTCAGTAAAATTTATTTAGATTTGAATTATACTTTTTAGGGTTTATTACTTATAAATAATACACACGCGACGTCGATTCTTGCCCCCATAGGCTTCACCCACGTGGGTTTACGGGTGAATCGCGAGCACCCCTCAGCCCCTTGTAAGTACAAAGAATTGGAATTCGACTTAAAATACCCATCTCTGTCCTACCTTTCTTTCAAGCAGAGAAGTTTGCTGAATGAATTTTGCTCTTTATAATAAGGAGCTCAAGGTTGAAAAACAATTGGGGTCAGTTGTAAAACGTGACGTATTTTTTCCCTGAACAAGTCGTCCCATTTCATATTCTTAATGCGACATAATATCGAGCTTTGAATTAAACTATCAATATATGAGAAGCGCTAAATATTCATTGGGTCCCAGTCTAACTTTGCTTATATCAGGAATACTCTTTATAGGAAGGTCGTGGAAGCTAGACAGAAACACATTTCATATTCAAGCGATGCGCACCCTGGCTGTTGTGCTCTTCTTATGCGAGAGTGGAAAAAACCAATGCCAGGTACACGCCTTAACAAACGTCAAACTATGCAGATCTTTGAAATCCTCTGTCTTCTTTTGTTTTACGATTCGACATAGAAATTTGTATTCTTTGTAATTGTAGTATTATATTGTATTTGTTGTTAGCATTTGAATTTGTTTTAGTTACAGATATTGTAACTTAAAATATTTTATACCTACGTGAATCAGCCATCACATCGATGAATTGATTTTATTCGTTTATTTTGTTATGTTGACATTACCTACGTAACTATCTACAACAGAATGAGCATCGTGTTATTTCACCGCAGGTGTCAATGACAGAAGAACGAACGAATGAGATAAAAAAGACCTATCTTAATTAAAGTATTTAGGGGAGTTTCGGGTCGGTCATAAATAATTTTTTGACAGCTGACCCATTATCTACTCAGGACAGGCGATGATATGAATACATTACATGTGACTCAACTCTATTCGCCAGCTCGTAACCCTACCTCATAATGAAGACATATTTTTTAAGACTTTCCAATAACAATTAAAGCTGTCACAAATAAGCAAAAATGTAATAAAGGAAACACCGTACTACCGCAAGCGAATTGATACGTGTGTCTCTTTCTAAAATAACTAAATTTGTGCTCTCTCCTGCTCTTTACCTCGTACCCTAATCATTCTTCTATGAATTATTCAATGAAAAGGGCATGGAACACCAAGAGAATATATTATCTGTAACACAAAAGTAGGGCCCGACATGTTTTGTTGACCAAATCACGATGGACTTTACTTCATCGTGTTAAAGTCGAAAACGGAAAAGCGAAACCAACGAACTCATGCTGCGTGTCGATGCAGTTATGTCAAACGAAAATAAGCTTTAGTACATGGTACATAAAGGTTATTAAAACAGTATATACTATTTGGCAAGGAATAATAATCCCTGTCAGAAATGGCGGCAGACATTTTTATCTTTTTTTTGTCCTAGTGATGTGGTGGGTGGATACAGAATATTTTTTATCGATGGAGTTGTTATTATTAGTCCTTAATTTCGTACAAGATAAGGTATCATTTCGTGTATTCATAGAATTTTTGGTTATTATAATTTCTGTTTTCAGTTTATTATAGTGAGATATTATTTTTTTTATTGGTATTTATTTTTAGAAGTATGTCGAAAGCGAATAAAAGTTATATAATATGTAATATTTACACTACACAAAGACACTTCATAAAAACTATTTGTAAATATGTGACAGAATGAAAATTAATTTAAGTAAATTAAAAAATGAGAACAGAGAACAGGACATATTATGATGATGATGATAAACTCCCATTTTAAATAATTAAACAAATGACTTGTTTAATAATTTAAGATTGTGGCATTTTTGCATTAAATAAGTGGAAGTAGATACTTAAAACATTTCCTCTACATAAAAAATATCCTATACTCATTTTTATGTCAATAGTTTATAAAATACACTATATATTTTACTATAACTAAGATACATATAAAAAAAACCAACCTATTACTTAAATCATAGTACTTGGAAAGACCACCGAATCACAAAAATAATGTATTAAAAACATATTACAAGCATCGATAACAAAATATCGATATAACATTTCAGCACTGATTTAAATATAGGACGCCCCAGGGGCGCGCTGGATTCCCGATTCCTCTATAAATAAGTATCACGTGCCAGAAAGAGACAGCAACAACTAAGCCTGCCTCACGATAGAAAGAGACTTCCAACAACATTGAATTGAGGAGACCATAGCGCTATCACAACACTACAGTATTATGAACCTTAGTGAGAAGGAATTAAAGAAGTGTTGAATTAAACTAAATATAATCTTGCAGTAAACTACATATAGATAACATATTGGAATATAATAACATATACTACACATATAATTGGATATAAACAATATATTAATGCACAGATAACTAATAATTTGGAATTTAATTGCTCAAATGACAATTATTTACCAATATACAATTAATACTATGATTGAAATTTATCCAGAGCCATTTAAACTTCTCGATATATTTAATCTTTAACACATTAAGCAACATTCCTTTGCAAAGAAACAGAAACTCTGAACAAAATTATTCAAAAATGGTATTATTGTAGACTATTAGCGTAACCACAGCACAAATCTAAAAGATAATAAAGGACACCACTAAAATAAGCTTACCGTTACAGATTATCTACACTCCCAATACTCATAACAATTATAGACAGCTAAAAATCACACTAAAACGTCACTAGCACTGTGTCTCCGGACATCTTTGCCGACTAAATGGCTACACGAATAACGTAAAAGAACCACCAACTCAACAGACGACTTGTACTACAGAATTCAATGCGACAGCGTTATAAGCGACAGTTTAGTTAATTTTCTAACAAAACCAGCTGTCAGGTATCGATTATCGTTGACCCGAAGTTGCCGTGGTACAAGTGAGGGCTAACCAATGACAAAGCATCCGACGCGAAGCCACCGCATTGGACGGATAGCATTTCGGAATTTAAACACGTTCCATGACCCCGATTCCGCGTTGCTTCGCAGTGTATAGTTCAGAAAAGCTGTTTATCTCTTTCTGATCTATCGTTAAATCGTCTAAGCTAAGAAGGGATGGCAATAGATTATTTTTCATCTTCAAATGGAAAGGTTAAATGGAAGAAGTCTTTGTTTTTCTTCTATGAGGAGTAATGTGCTTTATTATATTGAGGTAAAGTTGATAATAATAGTGAATGCCAATATCCATTATGCTATGGCGTCATCGCAATAGCATGGCGGATTTGTCGAAATAAATTTTAATCTTAAGTTCATACAAAACAATGTACCTATTTGAATGAGGTTTCAGAGTACAAATATTAATAGCCAAATGGCTGAAATGGCTGTATTTGAAACCATTACAGGCATTGTAATCGTGTCAAATATATTGCATGTTATCGCGACATGAGGATTATTGTCGATGCTAGTATTTCTAATTTGATGATTCGGTTCATATCAATCGAAAACAATTCAGTTGAATGATAAATGTGACTGTATAAAGAAACATTTCGTATGTATACACACACCTACACATGGACTCGTTTTATTAATTGCCTTCGTGTCTTGTAAGAAGTTACTTAAAACAACAATAAACAGATGTAGGCACCTAGGTAACAAGCTAAGTAGTTCTGTTTGATGTGGGAACCAAATACTTGCCATCCATCAGTAGGTAGCTACCTACCTAATTATTTCGGGTACTTGCATCTCTATAAACATTGATTGATTGCCATGTTGGCGAGTTATGACTACAGGTTACCAGTATTTTACAAAAATATTTGTCGCAACGATTGGTCAAAAGGCGTATTAAAGTGTACCTATTTAACGTCAGTTTTATTTTTTTAACGGACCATTCGGAAATTAGTGAATGGCGTCTTTGCTATCAAAATTTTCAGACTGCATACATACATACATAAATCACGCCTATATCGGCTATAGGCAGAGGTGAACTAGCACCCACGTTTCGCCAATTATGTTATGTAATAGGTGGCGAGCCTATTGCTATTTATCGGGCACAAAAGTCGCAGTCGTTTATATTTTATATAGGAAAGCTGCTGCCCATTCCTCATCATTGATTTATCCTTAGTCGCCTTGTACGACACCCATGGGAGAGATTTGGGATGGTGACAATTGTATTCTACTCTGCCATCACCACACGGCAATTTTCAGACTGGTAATGAACTAATATGATTTTTGTGGAAAAGGTACCGTAATAACTGCCGGTAAAAATTGGTTAAGCAGCTATAAAGATGCATAACTATTATTGTATTGACTGTACATACGTAGACAGACTTTTCTCTGCTACTAAACTTTTAAGCACCATTACACCTTAACGGTTTAACTTCACGGTATAGATAAACAGAATGAATTTGACGACTATTCGCCTAGGCACAAAATTAAATTAAAAAGTATAGTAGTATAAACTAATTATTATTCAATTCGATAAAAGTAAAATGTGGGACATCACTATATTAGATCATAATTGCCATTGCCATCTGACAGTGGCGGGCATAGACTATACACAATAATAATATATTTTGGGACGGGTAAGAATAGTTCAAAGTCAAAAAAGAGTACCGTAAAACGGGGAAATAAGGATTGGCGGGGTATATTGGCGCGAAAACCTTATTTTCTAAACACAAATTTCTTTGTCCTAATTTATTTATTGTTTCAATTTTACCATTTTTGCAAGTACCTGTAGTAGGTACGGTTTTCCAAATTTTTTGTTCCAAAGCAGAGTTAAATAGATCGGTAGACTTACAAAAATGGTAAAATTGAATCAAGAAATAAATTAGGACAAAGAAATTTGTAGTTACAATTCAAAAGTTTGAAAAATTATTTCTTAGGCTGGAGTTTACCAACACATAAACAGGCGATTATAAGATAACCGTCAGTTTGTGACATTTTCCTCTATGGAAGAACTGTCAAAAACTGCTGATTATCTTTTAATCGCTTGATTTACGTGTTGGTGAACTCAGGCCTAAGAAGTAGTAGATGCGGGAGAAGTTAACGTAGGTACTAGGGGTTGCGGTACCGGTACTGTAGACAAAACTAGATTCCCGGTAGTGTGCTAACTCTGGTACCAGGAAATTCGGTACTTTTCGGTATCACTTAATGAGGTTTTATTTTCTTATCATATCTTACGTATTAAGCTCCTCAAGAATAGAGATTGGTTCTCATTGCAGTCCAAGCAGACGTCGCCAGCGCCACATTTCGAATGCCTCTACTTTTTTAATTATGTTCGATTTCATAGTTCGAACTATAGGAAAATGAAAACACAATGGATTGCACGAGTCTTACTTTTGTTTTCCGTTGTTGTTTCTCTCCATACCTTATCCAGTTTGCTCATGGTGCCCTTAGCCACCTGGATCCTGCGGACAATTTCTTTATCACAGATACCGTCATTGCGAGGCTAGTTAGTTAAACTCGCTGACACACTCCAGGTCTTGTAGGTAGCTGATAGCTCTGCGTGACGTTCAAGTTGCGACCAATGATCATCAATTTGGTTTTGGTTCTATTGATTCGCAACCCTAGGCGTATGCTTTCTATTTCGATGCGTTTGAACAGTTCAGCCATTTCGGTATCATCAGAAGCTAGTTGAAAAACTGGGGTGACAAAATGTATCCCTGCCGGACACCTCTTTGTAGTTTAATGGGCTCTGAGCAGCATCGTTCGAGCTTAATCTTCGCTGAGCTGTCTGCGTTGAGGCTTTCCAATAGGTAAGCCAGATCTGCAGACGTGCCTATCTCTAGAAGTATTTCAAACATTTTTTTGCCATCCAACGCCATTGAGTTAAAGGTAATAGTAGTTAGTAATAGCTAAGTAATAAATAACGCTAGTAATAGTAGTTCAAAGTCCAACGCAATCGAATGCCTTCGCATAGTCTATTAAACCGAACGATTTAATAGACAGAAAAAGGTTGTCGGGTTTTTCTTTGTACAGGTCTTCGGTGTATTCTCGCCAGCGATTAAGAGCTTTGTCCAGCTCGATTAAGGCCTAGCCACGTTTATCCGCGATTTGCCATGTCTTTGGCTTGAAATCCCGTGTGAGGGTCTTCACCTTTTCTAAGAGGTCCTTGGTCTGCGATCTTGTAGCATGCCTTTCAATATGTTCGGATATCTCGATGATGTAGTTGTTCCGGTCGTATCTGTAAGCTTTTTTTATTTGTGTGTGGGGCGTTTAATATTGAGCCCGTACGTCTTATATCGTTTTATAGTTCCTTTAGAGCCCTCTGCTCTTCCACTAAGGTCCACGTGGAGTCAGAAAACTATGCTTTCCGAGTACCTACGTGTTGATTGCATTTGATGACAACTGAAACTGCCAAAGAAGTGTGCAGTCTTTTTTGGCAGTTTCAGTCATTGCTTGTTGAAAGCATTCCAAGTGGTTTCTGCTGCTTCAAATGGCTCGTTTTGTAAGTTTTTCATACGCCGTGGTATCCTTCCTGCAAACTCTACTGTCTTATCTTATTCTAGTTTAAAAATGCCATTAAAAAGGCCCGGTGGCACCACCTCCGCTTGAGGTACCTACTATCTCGGCGTTTGCCAGCTACCTTCAACTCGACTTACTCCTCGTATTGGTCATATCCTCCACGTTTCATACATTTTTGGTCCAAAATTAAAGGTGCCGGCCAATAAAAAAAAGGGCTGTATTCTGACAGAACACGTCGGCCTTAGCATTTGTTAATAATAATATGGCACCAAAGCTGTAGCACCAATATTAATTAGTAGTGCTATACAGGGTGGAAAGTTGAGATGGGGCAGTAAGGGCAGCTCCCAGATCACTTACCTTACCCAACTTTTTGATTGATGACAATCGACATTCTCATGTTTTTGATAATATGTACAGTCAGCGAGAAAATCGTCAGAATTGACAAAAATTTTTTTTATGCCAATCGATCCCATTCCTATAGAGGATTAGAACACTCTTTGAGACCAACTGAGGTTAGAGTACCTACTAGAAAACCCACAAATCAAAGAAAACTTTTTCCATTCATTTTAGTAGGAGAAGTGGAATTTTCTTAAGCATAAAGATCATTCATTTTTATCGGGACAACTTTCATAAGGATATTAAAAATGGGACAAACCGAATTTCTGAGAAATATAAAAAAAAACCCAGTGAATACGATACAAAATGAAAAAATAAGCTTCTACCTAATCTAAAATTTTCTTGATTTGAAGCCATTTCAACGTTCCAGGGAAGAACAAAACCTGAAATAAAATATCAGATAGGTATCTTGTTACTTATTTTGTTACATATAACTACTAGCGGTACTAAGTAGTAGTTAGATATTAGTTTTTTTTAATGAAAGTCATAAGCCAAACCTCGTAAAAATTTGCGACAACAGTTAATTCATGATATATAAATAGTTTATTAGAAATAAGATAGCTAAATATAAATTGTAGTGACATAAGAAGGATAGACTTATTAAGTAAAAAAAGGTAAAATTATAATAAAATATTATATTTATTATACATACATACATAAATCACGCCTTTATCCTTGAAGGGGTAGGCAGAGCTGAAATAACACCCACTGTTTGCCAATTAAGCTAGGTCCCAAGTAATAGGTAACACAATTACCACCACACGGCATGCAACACAATTATTGTAAATCATATTTATTATGATTAACAATAATTAATTACCAATTAATTGTGTTCACCTAAAATGTCTACATTTGACATTTCCTCACTCTTGTTAGTAGTTTAATCATTATTGGTAATATTCTTTTACAATAAAACTAAAATAAGTATATTTAATTGATTTAGAAAAGACTTAATAAAACTGATACTAGTAACCCAATTTAATGGCGGCAATCCGAACTTGTACACACTAATATGGATTATGCGGGACCTCCTTACGTTTTTCACATTCAGAAAAGACCTTAGCTTTAACACAATTAATCTTTCATCACTTTTCAATGTTTTGGACATGAATTTCTCAAAGATAAAAAACATAAAAACCCTCAAGGTATGACTTCCGCGTTGATGCTGTCATCACGGCATAGGAAGTTAGGAACTATAAGATGAAACGCACTCTAGTTAGAATTTAGACCACAGAACATTATAAGATTTAGACGGTAGATAACTACAGTACGTAAAATTAAACATCGTCATCAAAATTTATTATGCTATTATCTGACAGCCTGAATTATTCAATAACTGCCGCACTCAGAGACGTCAATTAACTTTAATGAGTTCTTACTTAATGTAAAAAAAACATTTATATCTAGACTATAAGACCCGGTAAGAATAGGGACTAGTTTTGAAATGTTTATTTTTTTTTAAGTTAGTTGTTATTTTTTATTAACTCATTAACGTTAATTGACGTCTCTGAGTGTCGCAGTTATTAGGCTCGAGTTCACGAACACTTAAAACAAGCGATAGATAACCGACAGTTTTTGACAGTTCTTCCGTACGATAAATAATAATCCTAACTACTCTCCGGCATAACACACCTTTTTCACTCAAGGGATAGATTAAGGTGACCTACATTCTACAGGTACGCAGGTAGGTACCTACGCCAGCGAAAGAATGTTAGGTCCTATGTAGGTAGATAAAGATATTAAAAACAATGGTTTACCTATTCATGGGACTATCATTACAACACTCACGAATCGTCAAAGAAATACGTTAAACATTTGGAAACGAGTGTGTCACAGTAAAAGGTTTTCAAATATTTAAAGTCATCGTTTCGATTCGTAAGCTACCATTACCTAGGCTTAGCACGGGACTTGGACAAAATCTCTCTCCACATGATAGTGTTTTGCCGCAGGATTTAGTGGGAGTTAGAGCGAGAGGTCATAGCCGCGTGGTGACGGCAGAGTAGAATACAATTGTCACCACCCCGTGGGTTTCGTACAAGGCGACTAAGAATAAATCTGAATATGATTAGGAATGGGCAGGCTAGCAATGTACTGCGACTTTTGTGCCCGATAAATGGCAATAGGCTCGCCACCTATTACATGGGACTTGACATATTTGGCGAAACGAGGGCGCTAGTTCACCTCTGCCTACCCCTTCGGGGATATAGGCGTGATTTATGTATGTATGTATGTAGAGCGAGAGGAAAATAGTTTCCTTTCCCCGAGGAGATTTCGTCGACGTCCCGTGCTAGGCCTCTAGTACAGCGGGCCTAGCACGGGGACGTGGACAAGTCGAGAGACTACCACTTGACAGTGTTTTGTCGACGGGATTTAGTGGGATTTAGAGCGAGATGAAAAGATTTTCTTTCCCCCGAAGGAGATGTGTCCACGTCTCGTGCTACGGAGGCAGGAGGCTAATGTTATGAGAAGAACGGGCCAGATGTCTACCTACATAAAGTGTTGTTCATTGAGTAGGTACGCTAGTAATTTTGTTCAATGGTTTTGTTTGTTCCTCTCTTTACACGTGGTTTTGAGTTAACGAAAGACGGTTTTTGCTGTGATTTTGGTCTACAGTCTGTGGAAGCGGTGCCTTTTAAAACATTTAGATCTCAAAGATGATTTTCTGTTAATACCTACCCAAGTACTTATTTAGGTAGGTACTGAGGTAACAATGCTGGGAGGGGGAACTACATTTATTATGTCAGATCACCTATAATAATATTAGGTAGGTATCTATCTGGCTAATATGGATTAGATTAAATTAAACCCAGATTTAGCCAGATTATAGCATTTTTATTTGGAATTAAAAAGCTCTATCTAAATAAAACCATAATGATGAGTGTCTTGGTTGGCCGAGCGGTCAGGCACCTGCCCGGATAGCAGCGGACCCGGGTTCGATTCCCGCATCAAGACCATAATTTTTCGAAATTCATTTTCTAACCACCAAAATCTTTGTAAAACAATAATTTTAAAAGTCACGGCTTTTTATCGTGTTGTTATTATTATAAATATGTATTACCTACCAAAATTAAATAGGTATGGCTGGGCAGAGTCATTATCGTCACACCGGCTTCTCTCTGAAGCCGGGGGGACGATAATGAGTGATGACATAGAGGTATTGTGAAGAGGCCCCATAAATCTACATTTAAGTTGCAGGTCCCAAGCACTGCTCCGGTAGTTAAACTGCCGGCACTATCCTGCTATAGGTAAACTGCAATCTACGCATCATCCCCGCAGTACGGTGCAACTACAGAGGTATGTGGGACTCGGGGTAGAGGCGTTCCCCCACTACACAACTAAACATCCTCTCCGGGCATCCAGCCTAAGCACACTATGGCAGCCATCCGGGGTCATCCTAGCCGGACTACTAGGGCATATAGGTAGGTACCTAATGGACCCTGGCATCCGCACGGTGAATCCATAGAATAAGTACCTAACTAACAGTTTTCGTGTCATCGGCTCGCATTGGCATAACGGACGGACTTATTGACCCGCCCTCGTACCTTTGTGACTCCATTCCATCGGATAGGTTTCATCCTTTGCAAAACTATAAGGACTGAATTGTGCTCATTAATGCTTTGGAAGATACGAAAAGCTCTATTTCCCTGACCACGAATTCTGCCGTGTAAGCCTATAAAGAACCGCATTGTAAGTACCAAGATATTCTTATTGTTTACAGACCACAGCACGTCAGACTACCACAAAATGTTAAATTTTCTCAGTCGACTTTTGGCTCTACTGCCAACAAGATAAGGTTGCAAATTCGATTGAAGAAGTTCGACAGTTTTGGGTAGTCTGCAGAGCCGTTGACTGTACCTAAAAGTGCAGCCTCTTCACATAATATCTAAAGCAGTGGTGTATTACCACATTGCTATTTAAATATGTCAGGCGCATTTAAAAAGGAGCATTGTTGTGGTCGGTCGCGCAAGGAAACTGGAAAGGGCATAAAATTTAGATACTACACTGGAATACCGTCACAACGAGGTAGAATTGTAGGTATTGTACCTATTTCGTATCCATCACCACGGCAACAACTATAATCCCCATTGTAAAGTGAAAGTGGCGAGATGGTCTGTATGCCTGGTGTCACCGCCGTAAGCCGTAGGTACCGTAACGAAAACAACGGGAAATATTTTTTTTACTGTTGTCCGGGTTACAGGGGTTCTGCTAACTTAGACAATGGGCATAGTAGGTAGGTACCTGTACTAATTGTTCGTGTCTCTGTTTGATTGTCCTTATTAGAAGATAGAAGTTAGTTATCCAGACAGAAGTTTATAATTTATGAAATAAAAATGAATTTTAGAACTGAATATTCTTTTCTGTATCAATTGTATTCTGCTCTGCCGTTACCACACGCTACCTTTCTAGGATCGGTATCCTTATAATTTTATTATGGGTGGTTTTGGTGGTGTTTTCCCTCCAATCTTTCATACCTTTATGTACAATCCTTGATATTCCTATAGACCATAGAACAGAGAATCGTTCAACTGAAATCGTAGAAATACAGCACAGGAGTGAAGGGTAACAGGTGACCTAAATGGGAACCTTACTATGGGAAATTGTCATAAAACTACATTTAATTTTGTTAAATTTCTTATAACTTTTAATTCGGAAGTCTTACATCGATTGTCTAACTATATTTTACATTACAATCACAGTCATGGATTGTTATTGTAGGTAGGTAGTTACTTTACTTACCTACAATAACGATTTACAAAAAAAAATCAATTTCATACAAAATCATTCGGTGATCATTCGTTCAAAGCTATCGCTAATATTTTAGGTACATTTGGTGCGAAATGACAGCATGACGTCATAAATTATAGCTTTTACTTTAGCAATCGAGTTAGGCGGTAGGCCCCCAGATCCCAATTTACTGCGGGCCTAGCACGGGAACGTGGACAAGTCTCTCTCCACCACATGACAGTGTTTTGTCTCAGGATTTAGTGGGAGTTGAGCGAGAGAAATAAGATCTTCTTTCCCCGAAGGAGGTGTGTCCACGTCCCGTGCTACGAGGACTGAAATAGACAAAATTATTTGTATGCAAAAGTATTCTATTAATAAAATAAGTAGGTACTCATTTGACAAGCACTTTTTGACGTGTCCTAGATAACATTTTTTATGTCATTTTAAACCTTAATATTCGAGAGACAATTAATAATGGAACTAAAGCTAATACATTATGGGTAATTAACCGTAATAAGTTTCTATGTATACCTATTGTATATTCGGCATGACTGACCTAATGACTGCTTCAGCGCATTCAAAATTATAATGATCGACGCAATCCATCAACTTGCGTGCCGGGATCTTTGTGCCACCGTTGTTGGCGTAAACATCCTTTTATACCTACCGCGCGGAAACAAGATTCAGAAGCATGAACTTGGCTCTTTTATTCTAAACTACCCTCACGTTCTCTAACATTTCGCCAATTCAATTGCAATAAAATACCGGGCTCTCTTTACGGTATAGCCTCGGACTAGCTCATGCAACAAGACCCAGCAAAATAGTTTGGTCGTCCAAAATTTTTATCAAGCACCATGTCTTCAGATTCCGATGTGGAAATGCATTCGGTGCTACCGAAGAAAATTATGAAGAAACCGCCCAATAGTCCATCGATCGAAGATAAGAACTCTGAATCCAAGAAAACATCCACAAAAGACATGATCCATGATGCATTGCGAGTATTAAATACGAGGAAAGGGGTTTCTCTGTACGCCATTAAGAAGTATGTGACTGAACAATACAATGTGGACGTGAATAAAATAAATTACCTCATCAAGAAGACTATTAAAAGTGAATTAGAAAATGGAAACATAGTTCAAGCGAAAGGAGTAGGAGTCACTGGCTCATTCAGGCTGCCCCCAAAGAAGAAAGTAGAGAAAAAGATTAAGAAGAGCAAGCCGGAGAAAATTAAGAAACCAACCAAGTCGGACATCAAGATGCTCTCCAAGAAAGTGACAGAGAAACCTGTGAAAAAAGCGAACATTATGAAAACAAAATCGGCAGAGAAACCAGAGAAGACAACGGTGGACTCTGAGAGAAAAGGCGAGAAAATCAAAAAGAAGAGCTTAACCGACAAACCGTTGAAAAAGACCGCCAAGAAAATCATGACCAAAGAGAAAGCGGAAGTGAAGAAAGTGAAAAACAAGATGGCCACCAACGCAATGACTCCCGCCAAAAAGAGGTCCGCCATGTTGAAACGGAAGAGTATCGGGTCCATTATAAAACCGCCAAAAATGAAGCCAAAAGCGCGATAGGCCAGTTACCTACTAGCTCTCTCAAAAAGTGTAAATATAAACCAATTAATGTTATTTATAGAAAAGTGATTCTATGATGTTATTGAAATTATATAATTTGTAAATACTATAGTAAAAAACGATTGAAATTGACACTTTCAAGGTGGTTTTTTTATCTCTTATCTCCTATTAGGCAAACAATCACATTTTTTAAGGAAATCAATAGGTAGGGAGGGTGGGTTTATAAATAGTAGGTTTGTATTATAATAATAATAAATATTTTTACACTCACACCTATCATCAAGCCCAAAGTAAGTAGCTTAAGCACTTGTGTTATGGATACTAGATGACGGACATATTTTTGATACAATTATGTATATAAATGTTGAAAATATATTACATAAACAATACACAACCATGACTCGGAAACAAACATTTGTGGTCATCACAAAGTTTGCCCCTACCAGGATTCGAACCTGGGACCTCTTGGCCAATACCCAGCAATCAGAGCATTCGACCAAGGCAGCCGTCGAATTATACCTTTTTTTATTCGTTTAACCATTAATGTAAAGAGTAATTTGCAAATAAAACTATTAATTTTAATACTGTATATTATACATACATATATCACACCTTTCTCCCCTGAGGGGGTACTTCAGGTCTTATGTAATAGGGGGCGAGTCTATTGCCATTAATCGGGAAAATTGGTATTCAAGTTTTTTTTTGCCAGATTGCATACCAGGAGCGCTTAGTCACCTTGTAAGACACCCACGAAGGAGGCAAAAATGACAATTCAAAACTAGTCTCTATTCTTGCTGGGTCTATGGTCTAGATTTGAATAATTTTTTTTGACATTAAATACTCATTAAAGATAATTGACGTCTCTGAGTGCGGCAGTTGATCCGGTGACCTGTATAAAACAATGCCAAGTGTATGTTGTATGAGCGAGTATGAAACGGACGTATTGTTTTCTGTGTAATAAGTACGTCCGGGCCTAGCACGGGGACGTGGACAAGTCTCTCTCCACCACTAGGCAGTGTTTTGTCTCGGCAATTAGTGGGAGTTATAGCGAGAGGAAAAGATTTTATGTCCCCTGAAAGAGATGTGTCCACGTCCCGTGCTACGGGGGCAGATTAATATATTTTGTATTCTATATATATAGTATGAGCGTTCGATAGTTTGGCCATTTGGCTAAGCGGGCAGGTTCGAATCCTAGTAGGGGCAAATGATTATGGTGAACACAGTCATTCATTCTCAAAATATCGTGTCACAGTGTTTGTTAAAAAACTCCTCCGAAGCGGCTGGACCGATTGTTATGAAATTGTTTAGAGTATATTTGGTAGGTCTGAGAATAGGCTATGTACAGTCAACGGACAGACACGTCAAGATACCACGAAATGCCAAATTTTCTCAATAGACTTGGTGCTTTACTACCAAGAAGTTAAGGTTGACAAAATTGTCATCCTAAGTCAAATGACCCAAAACGTGTTTCTTCAATCGATTGTCTTTACAATCAAGAGATAGCATTTTTGTGGTCACCCATCCAATGACCGGCCTTAGCGCACAATGCTTAGTTTACGCAATCGCAGGCCCACCGTGCCAAGCCACCATTTGCAAAATCTGTTGCACAAATTATACCTAACACCGTCGTCTGTAAAAGTGCTATTTCAAGTAGATTATATATATATATATCTGGAAAACAACTATCGTAAGGTTCATAGATTCAAAGAGAAAAGTTACAGAACTTCTATTGTAACCCTGATATGCTATTGAATGTACATTTGATATTTCATTATAGTAGTCCTTTATACTTAGATAATTAGTTGAATGTTTTCATAATCAAACTGTGGGTAGTTATAAAAAAAAACAAGTTTTAAAAATAATAGTTGATACTTTATTCTATAAGTATATACTGTTTACATTTGTTTAACAAAAACAGCTCATACTATACGCATGTTTACAATACCAGCTCTTGATAAATAACTATGTATTAAAATAAAGATAAATACCATTTTTAAGCTTAATCAATATTTACGTATAAAAATGCACGTTCTATTGTAAAAATAGTCACTCTCAATTAACATTCATGCGATTCAATCTTTACACAGGTAATTTACACACTTAAATTGTACAATTTCATGGGAAAACCACTCTCTTTCAATGGCTTAATTATGACACCCTTGCGTGCTATTCGTAAACCAGTTTCTAATTTTGTTTAGGTCCTTTGATGTCCATCGATCAGGGACAAATATAGAAAACATTATTATACATTTACACTTATGACAATTATATATAACACATTAAACTGACTTATTCTGACTTACATTAACAAATATATTTACAGCGTGCCTCTGCGATTACACCAGATAAGTATTTTAATTGAATATTACTATTATATATAATAAGCACGCACACCTTTGCCGAAGGGAATGTTTACATTTATCTACAGATATAACATTGAAACCTGTCCAGAGTCACATAGGTGTGGTAAATACGTGGGATTGCATTGTTTACAATAATGCATTGCAATTAATTAAGTTGAGGATTCAACATAGCTATAAGGGCAAAGGTTATCTATCGATACGTGCAGTACAGTACCTATGTAAGATATTTTATAAATAAATTCAATAATTTCAAACTGTAAAAACCCAAGATTAATTTAGTCAGCTTTGACATAAAAAAATTAAGTAAAACAAAAAAAAATACCCTTCCTTCTCCCGAATAATGTGATACCTATCTCGTAAACAGTGATCTATCGACAGAGATTGATTTTGTTTCTTTCAGTCATATATTAGTACGCGCGTATTTTAGTAGAGAATACCCACATTTATGTTATTGAAAATTTAAAATTCGGTGTTTCAAAAGGTCAATTAGAATAGATTAAATTTGAGTTAACACATTATTTTATCAAAGGAACGATATACCTTTAAATATTTCTGTAAAAGCTTACACAGTTTCGAACATTCCTATACATGTCGGCAGTATACTCAATACTATTTTATCCATTAACCGCAAACTTAGAATGGTTTTTTATTTAAACTACAAACAAAAAAAAATACCTCGAAGATTTTGATAAAATCCTGTTATTATTCTGATTAAGGATATAGGTTCGATTCCATAGCATATAAATAATTTCTTTCGACTCCGACTCTCTTTCGACTATCTTTTATTATATATAGTTCAGCATAAATTTTATTAATTGAGACCGTTTCTAAGTTTGCGATGAATTAAACTTTCTGACAAGATGCTTTCATCAATTTAACATTTAACTCACTATACATCTTATGAACAGCTGCTTATAGACTAAATTTGTTTACAACTAAACTTTACTAGCAAGTCATGGATATAAACGGCGATATTATAATTATCGCATCACAATGTTTCAAATATATCTCGATATTAATTATGGCGTTGTATTGCCATTTTTAAATAAAATTATTATAAGACGGGATAGAAGATATTAATAATTGCACTTAGGGTCATCAACACAAAAGTGTTGGTAGCAATAAATGGTATAAATATTCTATATTATTGCAGTTTCCCTCGAAAAAGCTCCTGAAGTAAATTTCAAGAAAAAGTTTTTTGGCTTGGATCTTAAAGCTTTGTAATAAGCAAGAAATAAAGTTAAAGGAGGGACGATATCTTTTGTGAGACGAATTTATGTGGCAGTTATTTAATAAACTATTGTTTTTGTTTTTTAATGTTGATTATGTATAAAAGATGAATTTCAAATAAATACAGCACAGACAGTGAAAACAAATCCACGACTATTGAAATGCGTACGAGCAGATTCATTAACACAAATTACATTTGACACTGACAGAATAAATAAGTGTCAAATTCAAAACTGTCAAGGTTTATGCTTTTATCAATGGCGGCAATTTAGAACTATCCCGCGAAAACACATGCAAGTCCAACGCGTAATGGACTAGTAACCTAAGTGAAAAATAATTTAAATTAGTTCAATATAAATTTTGAACGACAATGGGATCAGAATTTTACATGTGTGTCTGATGTAAACTCATTCATAGTTTACGCAAAAATAGGATAGATAATGCAAATGTAAGAAGGGTGAGTGTAATAAGATTTTATTAGTAGGAAGTATACATAAAATCTTTACAAGTAATGGGAATTTGCATAACATGCTTTAGAAAAAACATTATTATTATATGTACACATTTCAATCGAATAGTAGAAAGATGGAAGAATTTTGAATGATAAACATTATGATATATTTTTTTAACAAAGTTGTTAAGTTCTACGGTTTTTTTTTTATTTTTTAAATTTGTTTATAAAAAAGGATGTCTGACAATTAAAATATAAGCTGCCCTTCTTTAATTGCCAATGATAATAATGATAATAATAAAGAGAAAGGGGCAGTGGGTACTAAAAATATGTAAGTGAGCTTCCGGATCAGCACCATTGTTTTTTTACCAAATATTAACACTAAATTATTGACATACTTATTAATTACTTTACACTGGGAAATCCCTCAATATTGTTTTTCGTGTAAGGATGCAGTGCCTGGCAGTGCAATGATGCAGCAACACTTGCTAGGGATGTATGTTTAGATAACTCCTTTGCTTTCCAATTACAGAAAGTTTAGAAAAAAAATTGACTTCAAACCAAGGGTTCATATTTATTCTTCTTTTTCATTTTAACAACAAAGAAATTATGTTTCAAATTTTATATGTATGTACCTGCGTAAATTACTAGGGATCAATTTGAAAATAAATCACATACCTAACGGTGTTAATCCTGGACCTAATTCTGACTTTTTAAAGTTATTCCATCAAAATAAAGTGGAAACATAATATGGGGATATGAGTGACAATAAGATATTTTTTTTTTACACTGATAAAAGATGACGATGTGGTCGTTTCGGAATTATGTCCAGAAAGATTCTTAACTTCTTAAATTATACACTTCCCAATGTCCAAATCCTTTAGCTAACCCCTAGTTAAATCGACTCAACATCACTCGTCGGGAGGGCAACACTTTTATACATACATCTTTACAAAAACAGTGTTGCCCTTACAAAAAAAATGCGTCTCATTTCCCTTACCAAGAACAAACTATCTATATCTATAAAAATTCGTTTTTGTATTGTATAAAAATTGAGTTAGTCTTAACATTAAAATTGGTTCTTATTTGAGATAAGCTAAACTAGAAGACCTAACATGTAAATACATAACAGTCATATCTTCAAAGTAGGATAAATATGAAAATTTGGACGATCGGTTTAGCCCAATCTATTGACCAAAAGATAGCGAGTTCGAATCGTGGTTAGGGTAAATGTTTGTGTAATGATTATTTAATTTCTTTCTTGAGTCATGGTTATTCATGTAGCATGTACATTATTCGTCATCTAGATTTCATAATTCATAACATAAGTGCTTATGCTATTTACTTTAGGCTAGATGATAGGCGTGAGTTAATAAATTTATGCCTATTTTTTTTTTTACATTATAGAACATCAATTTATTTTATTGAAGATACGACAGCCATGTATTTCTGCGTGTTGATAAGTTATCATAACTAGATAATGTTTTTTTAAAGCAATTTTTAATTTCATCAAACTTTATGCCCGTTAGGAAATCCAATTAGGTAAGTTTTATTTAGTATGGACATTACTTAAAACGAATCACTTATTGCATTTACTAATTGAAATTGACTTCAAGATAACAATGGTGATTTTTATTAGCAGTACACTATTTTTGTGTGAATGTTAATACAATTAAACAATAACAATTTGCAATCGTTCAAAAACTGCGAATATCCTAATAAAACTGCGCAAAACGCCCAATTTGCCTAAACGCCCCACTCACCAGTTTATAACGCCCAAATTGGCGAAACGCTACAAGAGCACATACTTCGATAAGCTGGGCGATTAGCCAACGGGGGTGTTTAAGGGACCAACCACACTTTGTCAGCTCTGTTCAACTATTTTGTATGGAGATGCGTACGCGTCGGTCAGTCTGGAGGGCGCTAAGCCACTGCACAATCGAGCTCCTCAATTAATAGCATAGATATTGATATATTATAAATCTCAGCTATATCCCCAAAGGGTGGGCAGAGGTGACTTTAAACTAATTTAACTAAAGTAACTTTTAAAACCACTTTGCACAAACGCGCATGTAGCCAATGAATGCAGTTAGTCCCACACTCGGAATAAGCTATGTTCGTACATAAAAGATCTTGACGCAGACCGTCACTTTCGGAAATGTCATAGTGAAAAATTAGTCCACTTTTCCATAATGTTACTTTCGCAGAACTCCATTTTCGCACAAAGTCATTTTCGCTACAATTTCTCAGGACGTCACTTTCGCAAAACGCCATGTTCGCAGGGCATCACTCACTCCAACAAATTAATTTTATCTATCATGTTGATTTTTTATATTTTTGATTCTACAGAGTTTCTGAGTTACAATCTACCAAGAAAAAAGGAGAGATATAATGATAACTCTGCAGTGACATCCTGCGAAAATGACATTATGCGAAAGTGACCAAATTACTCACGATCACATTTTGCGAAAGTGACGTTCCGCGTCAAGACCACATAAAGTGACAAAATTTTTCACAAAGAAAAGTGACGTTCTGCACCAAGACAACATAAAGTTTGAGAGATTTGGTTACCTCACCGCTGCAAGAACCCGGCAGTCTTGGCGTTTCTAGAATCTACCCTGAGCTTTGGATTCTGCGGCGAACTTCCTCACGTGTACTATGTAGTCCATCATGACGGACGCGAACGCTGTGTCCAGGACGAATTGGGGGATTTTGCCTGTGGACAAGGTGGGAACACAACATGAACATAAAGAAATTATTTCTGAGTGTTTGAAGAAATAGTAGAGTGTCTGGCGCGCTTTCAATGGCATCAGCCAACCGCCTCCATGGTTTAGTGGTTCACGGTTAAGGTCCCGGGTTCGATCCCCAGGGGGTACAAATATGTCCTCGGTTTGGTTGGCGGTAGGACGTCTTTCAAGTCCGCCAGGCTAGCTACCACCATCTTAACAAAATCTGTCGCCATAATAATAATGTTAACAGCATTATTGTGTTCTGACAATTTGTGATAAGATAGCCAGCCCCTCTGTGGTTGAGGGTTCCATGTGAAGCTCGATTCCATCTTTGGCCCGTATCGTCACTTACCATCAGGTGGATGAAGGGTAAGAGCTTCCCCGTCTACCATAAAAAATAGCCAAATTTTTGTTACAATCATTCAAAAATTGGTACAAAGTGAACGGACTTTGTGCAGTGAAAGTGGTGTAATTTTGATGCATCCGCGTTGACGTTCAATTATGAGCCATGGTTGTACCAATTATATTTACAAATAAAATGAGGTCATACATTTTTCGAATATTTATTCTCCCAAATTGCAGAGTACCCGGGTTCGATTCTGCGTCAGTACTACTATAATATTTCTAACATCTGTTTATCTAATTATATCTAATGTTCAAAATAATTATACATACATACATAAATCACGCCTATATCCCCGAAGGGGTAGGCAGAGGTGAATTAGCACCCACGTTTCGCCAATTATGTTAGGTCCCATGTAATAGCTGGTAGGCCTATTACCATATATCGGGCACAAAAGTCGCCATGTATTTATCCTTAGTCGCCATGTACGACATCCGCGGAAGAGATTTGGGGTGGTGACAATTGTATTCTAATGTTCAAAAATAAAAATTATTTAAGAACATAATAATTACAAATACGAATTAGAACAAGAGAGAAGTAAGAAGCACGCAGAAGGAAACGGAGAAGGGCAAAGCAGAAGAATAAGAACTCCAACGCTCACCTTTGAGGTCGCAACACATCAGCCACTGGAAGACGGTGTGCTGCTCGATCTTGCCGCCCGGTGTCTTCGCCTTTATCGGTTTCATGTGCCAACAGCCGACCTTGTTGTGGCCTCTGCGAGAGGGATAAATGTTGAATTAGACGGTGAAATTAATAGAAGAGAAGAAAAAATAGGAGAAAAAGAAATACTTAAACAAAATGTATAATTTCTTTGTAAATAATAATAAATATTTGAATGCTACTTATAGCGAATCATGTAAATCTATTACAAATAATGTCATCAATGTAAACCATGGTTGTTGCAAATAAAACTATACTATTCTATTCTAGGCTAATACTGTGATCTAGAAGAGAAGAATATAGGGATGGTGACATTAACAAGGAATCACTGAAATAAATAAATAATAAATATTTTTACACTCACACCTATCATCTAGCCCAAAGTAAGTAGCCTAAGCACTTGTGTTATGGATACTAGATGACGGACATATTTTTAATATAATTATGTATATAAATGATGAAAATATAATATACTACATAAACATATGCACAACCATGACTCGGGAACAAACATTTGTGGTCATCACAAAGTTTGCCCCTTCCAGGATTCGAACCCGGGACCTCTTGGCCGATACCCACCGATCTGAGCATTCGACCAAGGCGGCCGTCAACAACTGAAATAATGATTAGTAATAATAATTTAGGATAAGGAGGGTCAGAGGTTTTCAGGTTAAGAAATTAAAATTAGGGGTAAAATAAACAAAACCATAATAAGACCTATCGTATGGTATGGATCAGAGTGTTGGGCAACAAAAGCGAGAGATGAAACAAAAAAGCATGCAGCGGAAATGAGAATGTTGAGACGGATGTGGTGGGGTGACTAGGAAAGACAGGATTAAAAGAGCTAGTTAGAGAAGTCTGAAAGTAGCGCCGATGATCGACAAATTGAGGAGTAACTGGTTAGCGTGGTACGGGCATGTCATGAGGAAGGGATGAATGTAACGCAACTTGAGGTATGTCACGTATGGATGTGCATGGGTCTAGAATGATAAGAAGACGGAAGACGCGACGGATGAGATGAGAGGAGAGTGGAAGAAGAAGACATGTTGTGCCGACCCTACTTAGAGTAGGATAAGGTCAGGGCGAAGAAGAGTTTGTGGTGAGATGAATAAATAAATAAAACATCGTCTTTTCATCAAGACGGACAAGTCTGCCTTGTCCTGTGAAGTATAAGCCTTAGTATTACTGACCTCTATTATACAAGTACGCTGGACTGAATACGTCTAATCAAATGTCAAATTTTCTTGTGCCGATTTAAAGCGCCCCCTCAAGCGACAGGGTACTAAAATTGAAGTTTGTCGCTTGTATTTGACATTACAAATGAATCTATAATATTAGTTCCGTGGACGTCCACCAGTGCCATCAGCGCCAAGATGGCGATAATCAAATGGCATCATTTTTGGATGACAACTTTCAGTCCAGTCCAGCAAACTTGTCTATTAGAGATCAATGGTTAGTATAGAGATGTTCAATTCAGCACTGACCTGACCATATCCCTGTGCGGTGGATACCCAGGCACCAGCACGCTGACCCCGCTGCTGATGTACGAGTAGGGCTCCGCCTCGACCACCCTGCCCTCCCTGGAGAGCATGGCGCACCGGCGGAGGATCACGAAGTCCCGGGGCGCGATGATGCCCCGGCCTCCGCCCGCTGTCACTTGGTATGAGAGGTCGATGCCGCTGCCGATTTCCTGGCGGTTAATTAATACTTTTTATTGGGCTACACGATTCCACTCTGGGCAAAGGCCTCCATCGCAACACTCCATATCGAATGTAGTATACTTATGTCACTCCTGCCCATAAAGTGGACTTTTAAAAATCCCACTATCTGGGCAGTGGGTGACATAAAACTGTGATCTTACCTTGGGCGATAAAAACGAATGCCTCAGATTGCATATTATCTCCCTCGCTTTCGGCTCATGCGCCAAATACTCGCAATCTGAGACATTCTTCGTTTTATCGCCCTAGGTATGTAATGTACTATTATTGTGCTACAAGATGCCACTGCTGGGCAAAGGCCTCCATCGCAACCCTCCATATCGAGTGTAGTATACGCATGTATTCTTTATGGCACACCTGACCATAAAGTGGACTTTTCCCATTTAGGTCGACCTCGATACCTTTAACCATCTTTACGTGTCCATTCTGTGGTGACCTTTGCCCAGCGATCTCAACGCATACGGCATACATGTCCCGGAATTTGACATTGGGAAAATATAATAAGTCACGTCATAGCGTTACACATACAATGTATCGTACGACTGATAAATGGTTGACCAGCGAAAAGTGCTACATTTGACGATAACAATACAGTCACATCAACATTGGACCTAATTACGGTTGTGATAATAAGGCAGACCAAGATCAGCAAGATTCCTCTAATGTACCTATATATCTATAGCTACGAATTTAAAGAGGATTGAAATGGTTACGGTACTAACCTTAATTAGCTCGCTCTTCAAAATGGTGGGATTCCACTCTGGAAGCTTCGTGAGATTACTTTTGAACTCCTCGAAGAGGAAATTTGGCGGGCACTCCACTATACCCTGGAAGCGAAATAGTTTCACCATTAATAATAATACAAATGGAACCTGTATGGAATTTTCAGCCCTATAATTTCCCCAATGTTGGGGCACGAGCCTTCGCTATGGATGGAAGAATTTAGGGAGATTGGGTCTTAACTCACCACGCTGGCCCAGTGACATACATACATACATAAATCACGCCTATATCCCCGAAAGGGTAGGCAGAGGTGAACTAGCACCCGCGTTTCGCCAATTATGTTAGGTCCCATGTAATAGGTGGCGAGCCTATTGCCATTTATCAGGCACAAAAGTCGCAGTACATTGCTATTGCTAGGTGGTATATGCTAGGAGGAACGCTGCTGCCCATTCCTCATAATTGATTTATCCTTAGTCGCTTTGTACGACACCCACGGGAGAGATTTAGGGTGGTGACAATTGTATTCTACTCTGCCGTCACCACACGGCAGAGGCCCAGTGACGGTTGTTGGATATTAACGACTGCAGGTGCAGCCGGGACCAACGGCTTAACGTGGCTTCCGAAGCACGGAGGAACTCGACATAATACATTTTTGGTCGCCCATCTAATGACCGGCCTTAGCGATCATTGATTATAGTCCGGCAAGTTCGTGCGCGACCTTCCTGCGGTATGAGACGGTGGCGATGTTGGTGGGTGATGCGGGTAGGAGCGAGTTTTCCCTCCTCCCCGCATCGCCCGCCCCCGCTGGCATCTGAAGTGCCCCGTCCCCGCCACCGTCTCTCATACCGCAGGAAGGTCGCGCACGAAGTTGTCTGACTATAATGTTTACGCAATCACAGGCCAAGCGCGCTATGCTACTGCGCTAGCGAGCTCCTCAAATTTATGTTCCACGTTGTATATTGCTAGATGATAGGTGTGAGTGTAAAAATATTTATTAATTATTTGTTTATTTAAAAAAAAAATGTATCAAGATAACTTACTGTAAACCTATACACCTTGCCGAACTGGTCGGTCCTCCTCGACTCGACCACGTCGCCGTTGGAGCTCCTCTTCTCCTGCCGCCAGTCAGGCATGTGGATCACGCGCCACGCGCTCTGCATGCTCTCCTCCGCTTGGGCCTTGTACTCGTCTATCTATGGACAAACGGGTATATTTATACCAGGAACATTGAACATGAAAATCGAAATAGGATTGTCGAGTGGTGACGGCGGAGTAGAACACAATTGTCACCGATTTCCATCTCTTTCGCGAGTCGTAATATGTTTTTTTGTAACTTGTCAGGCCCATTTGCTCGTACGTTACGGTAAAGTAAAAGTAAAAATTTTACTAAGTATTGTCAATTTTGGCATTGGTAAAAAAAGTGACGTCGGTTATCTTCGCAGTTTTAAATTATTGAGATTTTACCTCTCGTTAAAGTCACCGTTGTTTCAGCAACGCTTTTCAAGTGATCCCGCCGGTTAATTTTACTTTCACCGTAACTTGACCCTTCAGTTGAGGTAACCGAGTTTCGAGCAACCTCAGGCTGCCTCACGTGCACCGAACGAAACCGACAGATCGCGACTCCGTCCGTTTAAGACCGCGCTTCGTCTAAGACGTTTTTATGCTCAAGTGCAATCTCGTTAAACTCGCGAGATCTCGCCCTTTTTTCGTCCGAAATCAAATCTCGCTAAAAAAGGTCCGAGATCTCACGAGAACGAGATTGCATTCCCTAAGTTCAACCATAAAAGTTAAAATGTATACGCTGTAGTCCGACAAGATGGCTAGAGGGGGCGGGCGATGCGGTGAGGAGCGAGTTTTCCCTCCTCCCCGCATCACCCACCCCCGCCAACATCCAGAGCGGCCCGTACCCGCCACCGCCCCTCATACCGCACGAGGGTCGCGCACGAACTTGTCTTATAATAGCATTGCACTTACTGTGAGCCACTCGGCATTGAATTCCTCGTCTTTCGTGTCCCTGTTAAACAGATACTTCATCCAGCTGCTCATTGAAAAGTTTATCTTGTTCATGCTATCCAACTTCTCATCTAATTCCTCTTCGGTTTTGATCTTCTCCATGTCGGAAATGTGCTTCTCCATGTCATGGTAATTGGCGGGTTGTTCCACAGAGGTGATGGGCGCCATTTTGTTTTCTTTTCTTATATCAAAATGTCCGAACACTGCTGGTGAATTCGATGTTCGTATTCGTAGCACAAAAATATCGTTGTTATTTATTATACTATACTTATTTAATAAATAACTGTGATATTTTTGGTGATTGTGCATGGGGTCATAGAGTTATCTTTGTAAGGATTTGGTGTTGAGAGAGATCCATCTCTGTCGCACTCGCAGCGAGTGAAAGAGAGAGGGCACGCTCGGAATATTGTCTTTGAATGCGAAACGTCTACCAGTACAGGCAACGAATATAATTTTGAACATATTCTGTGAATAGGCGTTGCAAAAACTATAAGCGGAACAGGTGTGACAACCCAATGGAAAAATTAACGGACATAAGTGGTAGTAGCGATAAAGAAAAATTGGCGGATGTGAAAGCCCTAGTTACACCGGAAACAAATGGAAATTTAACCGTTCCGCGTTTACTAAGCGTTAGCGTTGTAGACGCTATAGCTAGGCTTGCGTAAAACGTAAATAAGATATCTATAAACGTAGGTAAATAAGATAAGTGACAGTTACTGCATCATCATTTAATTCAGCAAGGATTCCGATAAAACAATAGTACCTATGGATATATTACTCTTACTGCCGCACTCAGAGACGTCAATTAACTTTAATGAGTATTTAATGTCAAAAATTTTCATTTAAATCTAGACCATAGACCCGGCAAGAATAGCGACTAGTTTTGAATTGTCATTTTTTGACGTTAAGTACTCATTAACGTTATCTGACGTCTCTGAGTGCGGCAGTTAAACCTTTACCTAACCATTTAATTGTGAATTTATTGCAATACTTAACGCATATTATTTTTAATACCAATATTTTTTCAAATGTAAGTAGGGTACCTGATCTGTTTATTTCTGTGGTATAAAATTGGGAATTCTGCCTACCTAATTCGCTTCAAGGCACAACTAAGAATTGCATTCAGGCAACAATAAGTCTTATTTACATACATTTAGAACGAAATGTTTCTAAGTTCAATCATCGAATAAATTGGTAATAAATAAACTAATTATTTTTATAACTTGAATGTTAAATTGTGTAATAATAATTAGAAGACAAAGACATAATTAGGGTTATCTAGATTCAAATGACCGCTTATTTTTGCATTATATAGGTTGTCATTCACGAGCTAATAAACTGCCAGGAAATTACCAGATAAACCAAATCACATTAATTTATCACCAAAACTTGCGACCCATATTCGCTCACTTGCCACAAGAGAGACGCAACTCAAAAGTCACTCGCAAACATTGCGTGTTCTAAACTGATGACAATAAGACTTAATGTTGCATGAGTGCAATTCTGAGTTGTGATTAAAACGATAAAAAGTAATGTTTGTTTTGCAACACAATCACTGTACAAAGACAAATGTATGACCTTAAATTGGAATAATTGTTTTAACGTGCGCACGCGTCTTTCCTATACGGGGTTTACAGTGCCACTGGCTAAGTTTGAATACTAATACTACTACTATCAGACTAAGCAAGGGCCTTGTGATCATTATCTATGATGGGTATACGATACGACTGAAGTACGGTCAGCACACACACACACCGTTCAAAATACGAGGTGCCTTTTAAACATGTCGAACTTCCAATGTATATGGAAAGAGGGAAGTACACACAGAAAGAAAAGCCGTGACGTATATATGACGTCACGCCTTTCTTCCACAGAGATCACTTTTTTATTTAATTTGTTACGGTCCTTACATACCTACTTCTTTCTGTTCTAGGCCCTTTAATATAAGACTTTTAATTTGATTTTCTTTAAAAAATGAGAGGGAAGTTCTTACTTAAGCTATTTTTTTGGCATAACATAATTTTGCTATTGCTTTTCTACACAGGAACACAAAGCTACTTGAAAATTAGTTTTGAACATTTTTATAACAAAATCTGTCTCTACATCTACAACAATCTTTTTTTTCGCAGAAAGAAGCAGAAGAGTCATTTGGCCATTCAGCCATTTATCGCATTTGGCACTTACGTCTTTTTAGTATGGCCGGAATAATAGGGGTTAAAGTATGAAATTGTCGATGTTCCTTCATTATTTAGTAGTAGTGTATAATTCCTTTAAAACATTGGTTATGTCCATTATTCTTTTTTTATTTTAAACTTCATTTCAAGGACTTATATTTATGTATAAAATTTTATCTTATTTTTATTTCTTTCACTACCAATAAATCTTCAAAAACAGCTCGTCCTAAGAACCACTTAGATCCACGGACACGGACACCAGTCCGTCTCCGTTATAAAAAAAAATCTCTAGGTATCCCATAGCTTAATATTGTCTAAATATACCCACAAAATCATATAAAATTTAGACTTGTGGTTCCTTAAAAAAAAATCGCAAATATGTTTGTATGGAAAAATGAATGTTCGCTAAATTCTCCATACAAAACCCCTAATATTAATCATAATTACAATTCATGTTCATACAAAATAACGAGTGTCTTAATTTTTGGTCTGATCTGATATATCAAAATCTCGTGTCAGTTTTTGTTATCGAACTTGTCCGAACCGGTTTTTATTAAATTTTGTGTGTTTGTATGTATTTGGTAGGTAGGTTATTTTATAGAGCTATTTGTAGGCCGAGTCAGCTAGCTTTATATTATATATTAACTTGATGTTAAGGAAAATATGAAGTGTTGTTAGTTGTACCTAATTCTGTAATTGTATAACATATTTGAGATTCTTGCTGCTTTATTAAATTAGATATGTCTTAAGAAAACAAACCCGGAAATGGAGTAATACACCGTGGTAATACACCATGTTACGTCAAAGAATCCACGTATAAAATCAAACCGGTTCAAAATACAAGTTTTTACATTGAGAAAAACGCGACACAACAATGTGGTTTATTAGTTAATTTTTGTGATCTGTTTAGCAATTTTATTTATTTATTTGTTCACCTTACCACAAACAACGATACAAGAAACAGACATGTAACTTAAAAATGCGTGATTTATGTATGTATGTTAGGTTTGTTAAAATCCAATTTCCAATTCGTTCCGCTGCAATGTTGATTGAGCCACAGTATAGATTATCGGGCTACAGGTAGGAATCCCTAGTACTGCAGCGAGCGATAGGGTGATTAAACTATCAGCGTCCTATTCAATATAGAGGGCAGATAGAAATAGAGTCTGTACCATCTAACTTGTCTTAATTGGCAAGCAATCATGGGATAGCTTTTTAAAAAAATCACCCAGTTTAAGAATAAAATAATAACAAAGTCCTATTGAATCTGGTTCTCAGTTGATTTTTAATGCTGCATTTTCAATAAAAAGATGTTCCAAGATTGTTTACCAAATAGGACAAGTTAGATGGAACAGACTGTACAACTGAATCCAGACTAATAATAGATCGCTAACTAGACACAGTGATAGAGGAAAATGTCACTTCTCAAAAGATGACTTCTATTGATTAACCTATGGAAAAGTAATGGAAAGGAGACCAGTTAAAAGATAGAGATTGTGATGACGAGAACATACAGCTAATGTCTTAGGTTTTACAGCCAGTCGCGTGACTGCCATAAACCCTTTTTGAGTAATAATTTAAAGTAGTATTAAGGTCAATCGATATAAAATCAATGAAATTTAACACACGAAGTTATTTTATAAGGTATTACAATCTTAAACTGTGCTTTTTTATAAAAAAAAATAAAGAAAAATAAGATATTTTTAAATAAGATGTCGCTATTGCAACACTCGTTATCAATATCAAACAATACATAAGTTGAAAATGTTTATCTGATAAAAAAGGCATTCACGTGTGGGAACACGTTTCGGCTTAGATAAAAAACATACTGTAAAATATTTCACACGATACAACCTTCGATCATAAATAAATATGATCGAGAGATATAACAGGAAACCTTCTTTTGCAAAAAAAAAGACGAAATACATATCAGTAAATAAATAATGCTCGAAAAAATACATCAGATCAGTAGATAAATAATGCTTTCAAATGCATGAAGGAACAGTATAAATAAATAAAGTTCTCACACTCACACTACACTTCCTGTCATCTAGCTCAATGTAAGTAGCATACGCACTTGTGTAAATGGATACGAGACGACTGACAAATTATACACAATTAAATTATATTAAATAAATATAATAAACTATGCTGGCCTGGGTGCGAACAAATAACGTAGAATAGGCTAGCCCTGTCTCATCCCATGGGTGTCGTAAAAGTCGACTAAGGGAGACTATCCAGTGTAGACCAATAAGCACCTTGGGACACCCAAATGGTGGATGGCAAACCACCAACAACAGCATACCCAAAGAGGGTTGGTGTCAGGCAGGCGGCTCGCTGTAAAACCTAAGCCAAAACCTTGAGCAGTATTGATTGGAATGTTGTCATTCCAATCACTCTCTCCGTTCATCGGTCTCTCGACATGGTCCGTTCCGTCTCTTTTCTGTACACTCATTTATCACTAGCACCTTTACGGCGTGATGGATGATATGAATCAAAAGGGAGTGGACCGCTTGATGACCGATATGAATGGAAGAGGAAACATACTGCGCCGACCCCAGATAGACTGGGAACAGGGCAGGGAGAAGAAGAAAAAAAATAATAAACAACTATGACTTGAGAAAAAATATATATCTGTGCTGTGTTCATTACAAAATTTGCCCCTACTAGGACTCGAACCCGGGATCTCTTCACCGATAGGCAGTGATCTGACCATTTGACTGTCTGACCGTCAAGTATAAAAATAATGTGTAGTCTATAATCATAAAAGTTAGATTTCTACAGTAGGCATGTACCAACTTAACCCCTCAAGGGTGCAGTCAATTGACGGGAATATAATATGGGTAAAATACACGAGAGTATTATAATACAATATTCATAATATTTTAGGTGGTCGGTTATAGGTCAACTTCCTCTACCTCACACACCTTATCCATCTTTTCAGTGGTCTACCTTTTCCTGTCCATACGTAAACGTACATTTTCACCAGTCTTTAAGTTACACGCATTTTATATCTCCTCATAAAATGTCCATCATACTACCGTACCAAAAATTAACTTTTATCTTCATTGTCAATGGTACCACTTTAAAACTTCATTTTATTTACTAATTCCTTGCTTATTCTTATCACGCCGCAAATCTCTTGCAGCATTTTTATCTCTGCCGCATGCAATTTTCTTTCATACATCTTTTTCACAGCTATTATGCATCTATTTCGATATTACTCTCAAAACAGCATATACTTGGTAACTAATCCATTAAATATTTATTACTAGCTTTTAGCCGCGGCGAGCGTTGATGTCTTTAAATAACTGTCAGTCATAATTTTTAGACGTAACAAAATAACAGCGCACTTCATAAAATTACATTTATATGCAATATGTTGATACATGGATTATTTAATGCAGCCTATTTTACTTATTCATACTGTAGCTTTCTATTGGTTAAATAAATTTTAGAACCGCAGTTTTAGATTAGGGCGGGAAAGTATATAACCAAAAAAACAAACTCACATTCGCATTTATAATATTAGTTAGGATTATAAACGTAATTAATAAACGATTTATAAAATGATAATCCTAGATGAAATACTCGTAGCATAGTAGTCAATTTGACTCCATAGGGCATAGACAAGAATGTATGAAACTGACGTATCACTAAGAAAACACCATGGCGACCATCGTGTCAAATGTAAGAGCAGTTGTCATAATTTGACATTCGTTCTATAGAAACTCTGTATCGTTTGCCATTTGGCTAGCCACCAAGGTCAAATTTAGACTAACCGGTCAGACAGAGCTTGAAACCATTTTCCAAGTACAAAATACTATTCCATTTGGAACGTTTAAATTCTAACAGACAGTGAGACAAAAGATTTCGAACGACATTGCTGTTATCACTGTAAACAGGCAGAAGGGGACGCGTGCGCGCAATTACGAAATGGAAATAAGTACAATAACATAATATAGAGCAATATGTACGATACCACACACAGAACAAGGTCGATATTACGCAATCAACACGACCGGCCAACAGGATTCGCGACAGGCTACTGCGCGACCAACCACCTGAATGAGCATTTAAAACGTGCGTCACAATCAACGTACAGTGGCGGCCGCTTTCTACTGGACATAAATGGAGCAATTTTCCGAAATTATTCCGAACTCTTTTACTTGCTACGCAAATAAAAAAAAGCCTACGATCTATTCCCAGATCTACAAAACACACACAAAAAAATCTCATAAAAATTTCAAGCAAGCCGTTTCGGAGGAGTTCGGTTACAAACACTGTGACACGGGATTTTTGTATATGTATTAGAAGATTTAACACAACAAGTAAAATAAGGCCAAAACAAAAAAAAACTAGTTGCAGGGAGTAGTGTATTATCGGAGTAGCGTGTGCGCCAATCACCCAGGTTTATCACCGAAGGGATAAACAGATATAAACATCCACATTTCGTTTGGTTGGTCCCAAGTCACTAATTACTTCAGCAAAGATGTGTTTTAAGAGTAACAAAGTGTTAGTAATCTAAAAATGTACAAAAACTTGTTGAGTCTTGGGTGCAAGTTCAATGAATTTTTATTACATAATTCATCATTCAACAATAATTCTAGTCCACCAAAAAAAAAACAAAGCACGTGAAAAACGTGACGGTGACATATCATTATCAACAACAGTCTTGTACACGTGAAATATCTATCATTATATCATAACAATCAGTCAAACTGATAGGCGAACGAACCTCCAAAACGTGACCGCTAGACGGTGAGAAAAAACATTGCCTATATCATGCTTGTTCGTGCAAACTAGCTACATAATTAGCTTCCTGTTTATATGATAACCTAATTTTAAAACGCGTATATAGAGGTGAAATGGGTCATGGGCAGCAGCATTCCTCTTATACCACCTAGCAATAAACTGCGATTTACGTGCCCGATACATGGCAATAGGCTCGCCACTTATTACATGAGACCTAATCTTTGGCGAAACGTGTGTGTTATTCAACCTCTCCCAACCCCCTTCGGGGATATAGGCGTGATTTATGTATATATGGTATATTTTAACCCTTTGAGGTGGTGTTGGTGTGTGTACAAGGTTGTCGCTTAAGAATGGGCAGTAGCGTTCTTGGTGAACCATTTAGCAAATTCCTGTGATTAAGGTTCCCGGTGAATAACTAAACATAAGGCTTGCCCACTAATAAATTAAACCTGGAATAAGCTGTTAACAGACCTGTGCCTATTCCTTTAGGGAAAAGGGCGTGGTTTATAAAAATGTGTAGGTAAATAAAGTACATACAAAATATGTGTGTCCATTACTTTGCACGCCATTGTATTGTCAATTAATAGTAACGTTATTGTATTTGCAAAAAGTGCTTGTGCGTTATTGACATTTCGTTGCCAACAATATAATATTTTAGGCTTAACAAGTATTTAAAAAAGTTATTGAGAGCTTGCTATAGTATTTATTGACCTTTTACTAAGAAGAACTTTTTCTTATTTTTGTTGTAGCAGATAGTTCAATTAATGTAATACAACTACACACACACATGCTAATAATAATATAGTGATATAAATACTATAGTGCTTTTAAAAAATCGTTATGGTAAAAATATTTTTAAATTTCAAAACAAAATGAATATAAGTTTCGAATAATATTTTTTTCGAAGTTACCTTTGTTGAGATAGTTATTTTATTCTACGTAATTGCCCATAGTCGCCTATATGTTGTCCGATGTTGAGAACGGCATGGTAGCAACTGTACTACCGTCACCACAGGTTGAAAAGCAGCATATATGATTAGGTCGAGGTACCACGGCAGTTTAGACTACCCAAAACTGTCAAATTTGAATCGATTGTCAACCTTAATTTGTTTCAAGTAAAGCACAAAGTCGATTGAGAAATTTTGACATTTAGTGCTAGCTTGACGTGCTGTTTACTGTACCTACCTACACAATAAGATTGCAGGGAAAACGGTAGCACTTTTATCATTAAAAAACTAATTTAAGTGATAAATAAATATTGTCTGTTTTATTATTAGGCACTGCTTTAAATCTGTGCGCGTACGTGCCTATCAGAGTATTAAAGGTTTTGCATATATTAATTTTGTACGGATTAACAACCTCTGATAACATTTCTCCTGTGCGAGCACGTGTTGTTCTAATGATAATAATATATTGAAAGAAAAAAAATATGGAAACTAATCCATTCAAGGATTTGAAAGGACTAGTGGCCACTTTTCACCAGGATCATAGTGGAATACAGGGTGTTCTGACGGCCGGTTTGGTAATTTTATTTACCTGTGTATTTTTATTGTTAGTTTTACTGTACTGTACTGTTTATTTTAGTTTCATGGCATCCATATGTCAAAAAAAAAATTGGTGCTAGTTGAAAACCAGCGTCAGGCCTCAAAAGCTGACACTATGCTGAACTAGCAACCTTTTGTGGAACCGTGGGATGTGCTTTTGGTATACCTAATATTTTGTTCTGTATTTTTTTAAGTACCTGTTTTTTCTCATGGTGTGCCAATAAATGTTTCCTATTCTATGTATATATATAGCCATTTATCGCTTTGGACTGTCAAAAAAAAAAAAACAATATTTTTGACAGTTCAAAGCGATAAATGGCTTTATCATATCGTGTTTCGGTGGTCACGCTAGCAGGGCTGGTATACAATTAGTATTTCTGGTCATCGCATAATAAGTTTGACCTTGCGGGGAATACAGAAAGGCAAATATTAATTAATTACCACCCACGTCACAGGGCAGGATCAGAGCGTTTTGCTCATTGGGGTCAATTGGCGATCAATGGAGGCAAGGATTAAGCTGTTGCGTCATCATTGATCGTTCGATTAGATTACTGTCATAACTGATGTAGGTAGGAACATCTGGGTAATATGAATAATGAATTGTGAGATTGGTCTTAATTAACAGTTTTTCTCATACTAACCACCAGCCCGGGCTTCGCACGAGTGTAGGTAATAAAACCTACACAGAGACAGAACCCTAAAAATATGTAACAAAGGTATTGCATGGCGGAAGTGAATGGAGAAATGGAAAGAGGAAGGCCTAGGCGGATCTTTCATAATCAAATTGAAAGTGTATTAAAAAAGGGCCAGTTCAAGAGCACCCGAAACTGGCGGGCATGCATGAAGAGATTGGATGAAGCGAAAGAAGTATGTAAGGATCGTAGCAAGTGGAAAGAAGTGATCTTGGCCTACCCCTGTGGGAGAATGGTGTGACATATGTATGTATGTAAAAATATGTTTCAAACTGAGAATACGAAATGGTATTTTTATTAATCTTCTATATGTATATCTTCTTGTGTCTCGGTAAAACTCGAGAACGGCTGGGCCAATTTGGCTAATTTTGCTTTTAAAATTGTCTTGGGCTAGGCAAGGCATCAAAGATGAGAGAATATGGGAAATCTTGCGAGGAGAATAGTAAAAACAACAATTTCATTTTCCCATATAAACTGCTTTCCTGTCAAACATTTGACGTTCGTTCATTCGGTACGGTGGAAGAGTCGGGTCCGATGGAGTATTGTTGTTTGGGCATAACAGCACCACTGATTTAAATTATACACTGGCCTGAATACTTCTACTAAAATGACAATCCTTCTTTTGTCGATCTGAAGCGCCCCATCAAGCGGTAAGGGTACTAAATTTGACGTTTGTTGCTTGTATTTGACATTACAAATGCACTCTAATATTAGTTCCGTGGACATTCGCCTTCGTACACCTGTACCTACCATCAGCGCCAAAATGGCAACAATCAAATTGGCTCCATTTTCTGCATGTCCTTAACCTTTACCTTCCTTAACGTCCTAAACCTTAGTCCAGCGTACGTGTATAATAGACTTGATAGAGATCAGTGGACACCACCAAATCGTAACCAATGGCTAGGGAATAATTTATATGGCATAACAACCGGTCAGCTAGTACGATATAAATCTTTTTGAAAAAAATTGTCTTATTTTAATCCAATACCATTTGAGCATTGAACTACTATTACTAGCGTATAGAAGCGACACCGCCAACAATACTTGTAGCTCGTGCGATGCTTGCGGTGCAGGGCAACAACTCATTTAGTCATTTACGCACGAAGCGACTGCTTGCTCGAAAGAAACGCGTAAGCGCCATGAAATCGGCGGCGCTTACGATGTTTTGGTCGCGAGAAAACTGTGCTCGAAACTTCGAGAATATTTTTGTTTGGCATAGCGTCTTTAGTTTACCATATAACTCAATGCATTTACAGCTTGGCAAAAAAGAGTTTGATGCGGAGACAGATGGAACAAATTTTTATTTGCATTAGATATCACTGATTTGCTGTCGAACTCTGGTAGTTCAATTTTCAAACTTTTCGGTAACTTTGCGATTTATTTGTATTTTAATTTATTAGCTTCAATTCAACGGTTATCTGACTAAAAATTAACAAAACAAACAAGTGGCGCCATCATTTTGTCCAAACTCTTTTTTGCCAAGCTGTAAGTACAGACGGTGACGGCAGAGTAGAATACAATTGTCACCACCCCAAATCTCTCTCATGGGTGTCGTACAAGGCGACTAAGGATAAATCAGTGATGAGGAATGGGCAGCAGCGTTCCTCTTATATCACCTAGCAATGTACTGCGACACTTTTGTGCCCGATATATGGCAACAGGCTCGCCACCTATTACATGGGACCTAACATAATTGTCGAAACGTGGGTGCTAGTTCACCTCTGCCTACCCCTTCGGGGATATAGGCGTGATTTATGTATGCATGTATGTATGTAAGTACAGAACCGACCACATTACCTGCTCCTGTGTCAGTATGACTTGTTCTCCAGGTCGCTTAGGCCGGGGACTCGACTCGGGCGACTCGACGGGCGAGAACCAGTTGACAGTGGACTCGCCGTGGGTGGAGGTGCTAGCCCTCCGGGGGGCGATCAACGGGGTGCGCTCCGAGGCGCCGTATTGAGCTGTGAACAATTTGAACGGTCTTATGTCGGGTCCAGAATGTAACGTGTAATATAATCTAAAGCATCTCGGTTTTTGTAAATTTTGTTTAACTTTTTAATTAAACCCAAAATTGCAGAGAAAGAATAAGATAAAATGCGCGAAGGCCCTTTTTTGAGCTCCTGGAGTGAACTACTGATCTACGCGAATGAAATAAAAAAAATAGACTTTTATCTGTAATATAGTCGAATAGTTCGTAGCGGCCTCGGAATTTTGAAATTTCATTGATTTAATATAGAAAAAAATCTTATTCAAATCAAAAAACTTCGAAAATAGCTTGAACTTCAACTGTAAATATCTCCTTTCTACAATAATATTTTTGAGCAAAATATATACTAGAATAATTGTTACTTTATGAGGAATAAAGATTTTATATTTTTAAAGTGAGAATTTATTATCCTTTCTCAATAAACACTATAAACATAACTGCAAAATTACTACGAAATGCGATGCACCGGCCGTCTTAGTATGGGAGGAGTGAGATTTATAATAGGGCTCTTAATATCGAGGGGTGAAAGCCTATTTGGTTTAAGCGACATTTTTTGAATTTTACAGGTTCAATTCATTGCAAAAAAACGGTTTGTTAATTTTGCCTGAAAGTCTTACAAACTAGTTTTGATTTATAAAACCCATATTTTGGTTACATTTTTCACTTTGTAATGATAATAATTTTGAAAATAAATGTCGCTTCACTCAAAATAGCCACATAATAGAGTAAGGCAAAATGATTTAACTGCCACTTCGTTCTGCTGACAGTTGCAGGCAAAGTGGTTTAAGTGTTATTTTCATAGTCTTGCAGAGTCTGGCAAAGTGCTTTAACCTACATTCTACCAACTGGATAGAAAAAAAACTATTTGGCTTAAACTCCAAAATGAAATATTTCAGAGTCAAATCATAATGGCTTAAATAACAGTTTGAAAACTATGACATTTGTTTTAAATCGCATATGTTTGTATTACTTTATAAAGAATGGTGAATAATACCATGCACTTATTTCTCATTTTTAAATTACAACGACAGTGGAGATGATGGTTTTTTTTAATAAAAGATTTTCTCAAATCTATGAGAATCATCCTCCTTATAATTATCATAATCAGTTTTTATAACAACTATTTATGCAACATATTAAGATCCGGTTTCTTGATGCATAGTTAACTCAACCAATTGTTAAAAATTGTTACTAATGGTTAAATAACGGACTGATATTCAATCATCAGTAACAATATCAGACTGAATATCAGAATTGGTAACAATTGGTTGAGTTAACTATTTATCCAAAAACCGGCACTTAATTATCAGTATTCAATATTAAAAAAATAGCTTTCCATTTCAGTCGTGATATTATTAGTAAGCTTAACAATTAAAACTAAATTATAATTATGAAAATTTAACGACTGTTAAAATAATCAAATTCGTAGCGCAGCGCACACAAATACTCGTTCTCACGGTTGACGACAGACTGGACTGAAGCGCCCGCGCAGGGGGGTGGGGTATTTATACCCGCGGCACTCAAATGCGCTGGCGGCAAACAACCATTGTTTGATCCGACGTTGCAAAATTGTCACATAATAATATTTGCATGTCTGAACGTACATAGATATCATTAATTTGAATTTTTTAAGTGCTTCAAGTAACGTAAGGTAAACTTGAGATATGTTTGACCGACACTCAATTAAATTATAGAGTACGGATCAATTTCTGAAACGGCATGCTAGTCAAGTTTTGCATCCAGACGATAATGATTCAAACAACATTTTATGATGAAAGGACGTAGAGGCAAAAAGGTTGAAGCGCCATATCATATATTTTTTAGATTCAAGCAAAATGTTTTAAGCGACGGTTACTTCTAAGAGTAATGATAGGCAAAACGCTCTAACCGCCATTGAGTACTATTATTGTGAAAGCACAAACAGTTTAAACGGTTTTTAATAAAAAAAATGTATGGTTCATATCCACTTTCTCTAAAAAGGTATTGATTTTTTGTCGTTTCATACATCAATGCTCTAAAATGAAGCCAAAATTTTCGTTGGTTTAAACGCCAAAAAACTGCTCCGATATTTATGGGACCCAGCTCAGTCGACGCAGAAAAATTCGCTGATTCCAAATATCCATATAACTCAAAATCGCCCTAGGTGTCGCTTAAACCAAATAGGCTTTCACCCGTCGATATGTAGTACCTAGATTCAAATTTGTGTAACTTACTGATGGTGTCAATGATCTGTCTGGCTTGCAGCTCCTGCGGGAGGACCCTAAAGTCCAGGAACCAGGCTTCGCTCCACGCCAGCGTGAACGAGGTGACGATCAGGAACACTTGGTAGACTGGCTGGGACGCGTTCGGCCACTGACGGAATATGGGAACCAGGTAAATAATAACAGTGTGATAAGAGAAAGGTGTGGTTTAAAAATAGATGTAATGACAAGGATTGAGAAAGGGATGCTCGCATGGTTTGGTCACGTCGAAAGAATGGATGAAAGGAGAATGACAAAAAGGATTTACATGGCGAAAGTGAATGGAGAAATGGCAAGGGGAAGGCCTAGGCGGATCTTGCATAATCAAATTGAAGGTCTTTTGAATAAGGGCCAGGTCAAGAGTACCCGAAACCGACGGGCATGCATGAAGAGATTGATGAGATTGGATGAAGCGAAAGAAGTATGTAAGGATCGTAGCAAGTGGAAGGAAGTGATCTCTGCCTACCCCTGTGGGAGAAGGGCGTGACGTATGTATGTATGTAAATAATAATAAAACTGCTTTGCATTACAACAAAACAGATAATCTCATAATATAAAACAGATGATCTCTGGTGAGAAAAAGGGTCTCAAATAAAGCAAATAGCGCGGGAATCCGGTGAGTTTTGACAGATTTACCATGGATTAAGCAATAACATGAACAGCTTCTTCACCCCAACGCTGTGTATTTTAGGAAAGCACATAATAATAAAGTAAGTAGCCTAAGTACTTGTGTTATGGATACTAGATGACGGACAAATTTTTAATATCATAATACTATAATGTGGCCAAGCTGTTTAAGTTTCTACGCGCCAATCATAAGACATACTGCGTCACGTCACAATTATTGAAAATAGATACTTACATCGAATACAAATACTTTAGCTATCAAGAAGGCACACGTCCCCGCTGTAGACAACTGGAAGAATACAAATAAGTATTAGAAAATACTTGTGATGAATTAACAACTACGTTTCGCCAGCTATACTAACTAGGTCCCATTTGATAGGGGGCGAGTTTATTGCCATCCACCAGGGAAGTAAATTGCTAGGTGGTATAAGATGAGCTCGATAGCGTAGTATAGTGGCTTAGCGGGCTTGGCTTTCGATTGCGCAAACTAAGCAATGTTTGGTAAGGCCGGTCGTGAGATGGGCGTCCAAAAATATACAGGGTTATTTTTAAAACACCAAAAACTATATATTTATAAACAACGTTTGTTTTATGAGTTTTAATATAACGCAATGCATTGCGCAATTTTTTTTTAAAGTTTTTATTGTACTGTTGTGACAAAACATAGACGTATGTCTATGTTTTCATTAATAAACGAAAGGACGACGCTACGCTAGACCCGCACGCTGCTTAATGCCGATGCAAGTAGGTGTACGTAGAGTTATTGACTTTTAGAGAGGTAAATTAAATTAGTATTTATTTTTGTATGGAAGTAAAATCTTACGAATCTTCAAAAATCGTAGAACAAACATTGTTTGTTCCTAAAGATGTTAACTATCTATCTAATTACTGCGAGTTTTTGGTGTTTTAAAAATAACCCTGTATATTATCCAGTTCCTCCACTTGGAAGGCTATACTATGGCATACCCAGCACTCACACGGTGAATCCATGGAATGCTAAGTTGTCGTCTCTAGAGTAGGTATAGCAGCACATACCGCAATCACACTCCAATTGTTGATATACAGCAGGGCGTAGAACAGAAGCAGCAGGGTGAAACGGCTCACTGCCACCATCACTATGTCGAAAAGGGACGTTTTCACGCTGTAGTGGACGATCTCGCGGTCGAATATCTGCAGGAGCGTCTCGCCCCTCATCTGAAAATGTTTATTTTTTTGTATCTGTATTTGTTTAAGGACTTTTGCGCTTTCTGCTATGTCAGTCCCATAGTACCCTATATATCGTGTTTTAGTAGTTTCGTTCATATATGCAATTTTACAAAGGGACAATAATATTGATATGATGACGTATCATATTACAGATTAGTTTAGCTTCGGAAATGTCAATATTTGCTTTACGTATAAAATTACACTAGGATTGAGTACTTTTTTACATATATTACATACAAAAATCACGCCTTGTTATCCCCTAAGGCTAAGGGGCAAACTAAACGTGGGTGTTAATGCACCTCTGCCTGTCCCTTCAGTTATACTAGGTGTAACAGGCATATGTGCAATATTTATAGGGGTTATTCAGGCCATCAAACTGAACAACCTTCACTACAGGACCAAAATCGAAATCTCAGAAAAAAAATTTACTTCCCCATACTAAGCTGAGTACCAGCTGACATCAGTTTGTATGGGGAGGTGTTTTTTTTGTTGAGATTTTGTTATTGCTCTAATACTAAAAGTTGTTCATTTTGATGGCCTGAATAACCTCTTTAAATATTACTGCATCTTTATTTTACACCTTCTATAGGCGGGATTTATGTATGTATGTAATATGAGGGTAGTTTAAAACCTTACCATCACACATATGAGCCACATGAGACTTGTGAACAGGATATCGAACGTGACGAACAGACAGAAAAACCTTCGGACCGTTGACATCTTCCCGTGGGGCCGGTGTCCAGCGACCAGGTCTTCTGACACCAGATTCAGCGAGTGCGACTGTGAGTGAGCTGCGAAATAAGGTCAGGAGTTTCATTTGAGAATAACACAATTTTTTATGATTTAATACTCTGTGTCTGCCGTGTGGTGACGGAAGAGTACAATATAATCGTCACCACCCCAAATCTCTCCCGTGGGTGTCGTAAAAGGCGAATAAGGATAAATCAGTGATAAGGAATGGGTAGCAGCGTTCCTCTTATACCACTCAGTAATGCACTGCAACTTTCGTGCCCGATAAATGGCAATAGGCTCGCCACCTATTACATGGGACCTAACATAATTGGCGAAACATGGGTGCTAGTTCACCTCTGCTTCCCCTTCGGGGATATAGGCGTGATTTATGTATGTCGGGGATATAAACAGTGATGAGTAGAGGCAGCAGCATTCCTGTTATACCTAGAAATACACAGCAATTTACGTGCCTGATGGATGGCAATAGGCTCGCCCACTATAACATTCCATGGATTCAGCGTGCGGGTGCCGGGCCAATGGTGTGGTAGAAAGGGAAGTTAATGGCAACGCCTCGGAAATGTGACCCAAGTGTCGTTTGGTTTGTTATATGTCACTAAAAATACATCCGTAATTGCAAATATGTCATGTGTGTAGTAGTAAGACTACACCTAAAATTCCAATTACATTACAAATCTTTGTTAGAGGAGTTGCATTCCAATAAATTGATAACAATCCACCTTTGACATTTAATGTGGGTCAGTCATAAAATTAATTTAACATTAAGGCCCTCTGATAGTTACATTGAATCTCTATTCTCTATCTTTATTAATAAATATACTACTAACTAGGTATATTGTTAATAAAAAATTATTATTTCTTCATTACCTAGCTAGCCCAAAGTAAGTAGGATGAGCACTTGTGTTTTCGATTCTTGACCATGGATAAATTTGTTAGTATACATACTAATATAAAAAAAATACACCATAAACTTATAACACAATGATAACTTGAGAACAAATGTATGTTAGTAGCCACTACCAGGATTCCAACCTGGCCTGGAGCTCTTGGCCAATAGTATGCTTACAAGAGGGTGCTAGGTTAATGATTGCACACGGGCCCTACATGGGCCCCTTAAAACCACAAGACCAAGATCAGTCTTTGAATCTAGCAATATACTTACACATTGTATGAGGATTCACACTGCTTAGTAATGATTCAGCTGCTATCCGAATATCATAGTGTGTCATTTTGCGTTTAGATCTGTAATAATTTAATCAAATAATTTATACTTGTTTCAATAAACAATAACTGCTACATTATGCTTTACAACAGTGGATAGGATAGGAAATAAAGCGTCTGTCATCATTCTATTCATATCATACTAGTCAGCACTACCTTAGAATGAAATGACACCAATATTGAAATAATCTTCGGTTGTTTTTATCATTGTTGTCAAGCGACATAAACTAAAAATCTGCTATTTAAGTTGTTAAAATGATTGATAAGCTTACTAGGATGATTCATATATGGTTTGGATGACAACAAAGAATATAATACCCAATTGCTTAATTTCAAAATAAGAAATACCTTTTACAAACATACAGTGCAGAAAGATGATACAATGATAAGATTTTAAGCGACATTCAGGTTATGTAAGGCAATTCTAGTGTTAAATTCAAATGAAATATCAGATTAAATTACTTATCTCATAGGGTCAGACTATTAATTGGTTTTTGGATTGTAAAAGTTCATTTACTAGCCTTTTCTCTGAATATATATATACAATGAGGCCAATAATTATTTAGTTAAGATTGAGGGATTAAATTGCTATTCATTTACCTTGTTACAACTAGCAATCACAGCTCTTTATAAATAACATCAGTTGTCTCTAATTTTGCCTGTCTGGCATAAAATCTAGGCAGCTTGGATTACATTTGTTATTTGTATTGTATGTGTGTACGTTTTCAAACAATGCACTTGGTAACTCGTTATCAATTTTAGTTTAATAAATTACAAACAAAGAAAACAACATTACATAGGTTTACAAAACATACTCTGTGGAAAAAAATAGATGACAGCAACAATGACAATGTTTGAAGTTATACTTCTTAAAGTATAAAGGCAAATAATTTTTAACCGTACAGCCGCATAATTGTAATTGTATTCAGTTAAAAATGTCGTATACAATAAATAAATCATTGGGTTTCAAAAAACAGAAATACAGACATTATTTGTTAGTGGTTGAATTTCTAATACTCGTAAGCAGTAAGTATTGTTTCGACAGCATACTGAATCACGTTAATGTTAATGAAATGAAATTTTAACTACTTAAGGCGTTATTGTAGTACAATAACGCCTTAAGTAGTTAAAATTTCATTAGAAGCTAGGGAATTATTAAGGAGTTCTTCTCATGCCACATAAATTACTGTTTTGTATCTAAAATACAATAAAATCTTTATTAATATTATAAAGCTCAAGCGTTTGTTTATTTGGTTGAAGGCGCTAATCTCAGGACTACTAATTCAAATTAAAAATTATTTTTGTGTTGGATAGGTCCATTTATCAAGGAAGGAAAAATATAATATCCGACATTAACGTGAGCGAAGCCGCGGGCGACCCATAGAAACATATATTATAATGTGCCAGCTCTAACACATTCTAGGGCGCTGTCTCCACGAGCGAGAAAATCGCGATGAGTTGGCGCTTCTATCGTCGGGTAATCTCCACGAACGAGCGATTATTGCCGGGTAATCTCCACGAACTCGGCGACTCGCACGTAACGGAATCGCCGCATTTTCTTGACGACGACGACGCGTTGAGCTATTATTTGTTCAAAGAGCGCAAAGTTCCACGGCGTGCGCACCGCCAGTAGCGGCGTAACGAGACTATAGAAATACGTGACACGACGATGACAGCGCCTATGGGTGCCGTAAAGGTCGTTAGGGAGTAATTAAGGGTGTAAGATCACGAATAAATTATCAGTTTGGCGCATCCAAATGGTGGAGTTAAAACCACCAATAACAGTATAAATATACCGAAAGAGGTGGCTGTAACTTCAGCCGAAATCTTGAAAACCTAGTCTGGATTGGAATGTTGTCATCCGAACAGTCTCCCAGTAGAATCTCTCTCTACCACTTGACAGTGTTTTGTCTCGGGATTTAGTGGGAGTGAGAGCGAGAGGAAAATATTTTGTTTTCCCCGAGGAGATTTTCTCCACGTCCCGTGCTATGGGGACTGTTCAGCGGTCTCTTTCGTCATGGTCCTATTCGTCTGCTCCTATTCGTAGCCCTATGAGCAGTCGGGTTGTTATTAAGTTATTTTTTTTAACAAATAAAAAAATCACATGTCATATGTTTGTAAAGTTGTAGTGAGTAGAATTAAAAATTTAACTGACTGTACACCATAGAGGACAATAATATTCTTCTCCCTGCCCTGTTCCCAGTCTATCTGGGGTCTGCGTAGTATGTTTCTTCTTCCATTCATATCATCCATCACACCGTAAAGGTGCCAGTGATGATGAATGTATAGAAAAGAGACAGACCGGACCATGTCGAGAGATCGATGAACGGAGAGAGTTATTGGAATGACAACATTCCAATCCATGCTGCTCAAAGTTTTGGCATAGGTTTGACAGCCGGCCGCCCGCCTGCCTGACACCAAACCCCTTATTGGTCTACACCGGGCAATCTCCCTTAGTCGACTTTTACGACACCCATGGGATGACTCGGGGCTGGCCTATTCTACGTTATTTATTCGCTCCCAGGCCAGCATAGAAGACTCCTCCTCCCCATAGAGGACAATAACACTACACTTAAACCTTAGTATATTCCTCTCTTTGCTCCACTGAGTAGGTATTAATCAATGAAAAAGGAGGACTTACAGTAGGTAGGAGGACGGGAGGACAAAAAAAACAAACAAAGAAAACAAGAATTGAATGAAACTTAATATATTAATATAATATTTCAAATCAATAACATGATCGCAAAGTTTTTTTAGTGTAGTTTACAATTATGATTTTTCAATTAAGAGCATTCATATGTAAGCGGTAGGTACCTACCTGTCTATAATTAATAATAATTATACATTCATGGACGCTACTCAATTGAATTACAATACCTACCTAACTCAATATTAAAACTATTACTGTCTTTGTCTATACCTAACGCGTGGACAAATAACTAAATAATAATATTTCTCTACATTGTAAAACACTAATAGAACAGATTTAAAATAAAATCTCAGTGATGTAAATAATTTATTTACATCACGGAGACATTTTATAATCATTTACAACTTAATTGCATGTAAACATATGATTTACTACGAGGTAAACTACAAAAAGTAGCACGAATTTCGTAACAATTGTCCTTTGATTCGATTCAAAGGACCATTGATAGAAAATTTGTGATTAGAAGTTGCAATTTCTATTGTCTATGTGGTGGGGTTACACGAAACTCTTGTGATAAAAATATGAATTATTTTTTTAAACTACCCACCATTATACGCTTTCTACGGCGCCCACTTCGTACCTAAGCAAAGTGTTACCTCCATCGTTAGTTTTGTAACTATAGTAACAACAGTAATAAACTAACATAGGTACAACTATGCCGACATGTTTCGATGCTTAATTAATAACGTATAGCATACGATTTACAACAATCCCGCTTATTCTATAGTTATAAAGTCCTTAAATTAGTGACTATGACGGTTTTAATTTATGTATCAGGAAAAAGCTTTTTCCATCCCCTTTTACATTAAAATATACATATCATGAATGCTAAGAGTATAATTACCTGCATACTTATTTATATTTGAATGCACCATACTACATACATACACAACCGAGGTAAAGTCACGGTGCATTACAATTGATGCAAAAGTCACCGTAGTATCGTCGCAGACGTGCCTTGTCATTAATTATTAGCATTGACTCTGAAATATGTTAAGTTTTTGCAATGCAGTATCGTGTTTGTTCGATGCAGTATCCAGTTTGTTCGATGAAGTATCCAGTTAGCTCGATGCAGTATCCAGTTTGCTCTATACAGTATCCAGTTTGTTCGTTACACTATCCAATTTTATCGATACAGTATCCAGTTTTATCGATGAAGTGTTGCGTTTTTTAAGTACAGTCACTATCGCATTTTAGCAACGAAGTACCGAGTTTGCGTCGATTTTGTTCTGTATTCAATACCACGTAGTGCTTCCCACTCTGTTATCGGGTGGGTCTCTCGCGCAACAGTAAGACGCGAGCACTCCGAGCGAAGCCAGGGCTAGGCATAGTATGCTGACGGCGCAGACGGCCCCAGACGTTATGTCGTTGAGGGCTGTGCCTGGGCTAGGTTGGACGGTCAGGAGGAGGAGTAGGCCAAACGCGCTGAGCAGTGAGAACGACGAGAGGACGATGTATCCTGCAAATAGATAATATAACATGAAGGACCTGTTTCACAATCGACGGGTAAGTTCTGGGTAGCTTACTTTGCAGTTCAATTGACATGTATTTATATTACAACTGTTAAGCTACCCAGCTAATTTAACAAAATTTTTTTTAGGTTCATTTTTTTAAGGCCCATATATACCCACTGCTGGGGCACAGGTCTTCGTAAGGATTGAAGAATTTATTATATGATATATGACTTCCCTCTCTGGAACATTATGGACCCGGGCGGGACCCGCACGGTGAATCCATAGAAAACTAAGAGTTTTCGTCTCTTTCACCCATCATAAAATTAGCCATAGGGAACATATCTTGGTTTACGCAATCGCAGCCCGAGCGCGCTAAGCCACTGCGCTATCGAGCTTCTCTTTTTAGACAAAATGATTATATTGCTCGGAAGTTACATTTGTTGCGAGCAAGAGTAGCAACTGTTGGCTTGTGTAGGTACTGGTACAAGCTGTGGGTACAAGTTGATGATAGTTGGCTTGTGAGGGGTGTAGGTACTGGCGTATGACACCTTTTTATACATCACTCAGCAGGAAAACCTTACCAGAAACGTAGTTCCTGTTCGGCAGGAGATGCTGCCTCCGCGACCTGAACCCCAGCAAGCCGAGCAGAAAACAAGTGAAGCCGGAGAGGACGCCGAAGTCGAGGTAGTAGCGGCGGCCGAGCTGAAACAAACCAACGGGCTATTTTGTAATTATTATTGGCATTAGTAGCCGTAGGTAGAAGAAACGCCACTGCAAGTGCTCAGAGAATGCAGGAGCGTGGAAGGATCAACGCTACTCCAATCCCCAGTATCGGTCCCGGAAGCGTGCAGCAGTTTGAAAAGACTGCTAAGTTTTTGGGATGATCTGGTAAGTAAGTACGTAGTAGGTGCATTATGCCGTGTGGTGACGGCAGAGCAAAATACAATTGTCGCCAGTTCACCACCCAATCTTTCGCGGGGATATCGTACAAGGCGACAAGGCGAGTAAGGCCAGCAATGAGGGGTAGCATCGTTCCTGTTATTCTTATGTCACCTAGCAATGTACCGCGATTTCCGTGCCCGATAAACGGCAATAGGCTCGCCACGTTTAGATACATGGGACCTAACCTAATTGGCGAAATGTGGGTGTTTATTCACCTCTGCCTACATAGGCAATAGGCGTGATTATGTATGTAACTGTACTAGCGCCATCTGTGTTCACTCATGTTCAACTTTTATAATAAAAGCCAGTCTTTACAAATGTGTTATCCTGCGCTCAAGCTCCGAGTCGGGCGCCCTGTGAGGCTCTCCGCGGCAGTATATCTCCCCCGGGAGATGCCGTCCCACCACGGGGGACGCCTACTGTGGAGGTCGACTGAAAGGCTTGAGGACAAGGTCTTCGTCTTCTCTAAAAACCCGGTAGATGCTGTAAAGGCCTCTCGGCCAACAGCCTAGGTCCTTAAAAAAATTTATCCTGCGTATTATTATCAGCACTCACCGTGTACATGAGGTTGAAGCTGAGGCCTGTGGTGAGAGCACCGCAGAGAGTGAGCATGAGCGCGGCGATGGTGAGGGGCGCTGGTGAGGGTTTCAGGTTGATGGACTTGTACGTAGTCTCGGAGTACTCCGACGGCTCAGGCGGCGGTGCTACCCTGAGGAAAAGACAAGACAGTTAAGATGATGACCACGGAAGAGATGTGACGTAAACTCTAACTCTAAGCTAACTGACCAACGTTACGAGGTGTAATCGCGAGCGATAATTACAAGGTTCGCATCGAGCATAGGAACCATTTCCGTTACTATTCCTCGCTGGGTCTCCTCCCCGTAACACTACGTATTGACTGCATGAATGCTCGCTGTTTAACATGTTACATTACACATCGTAACACTTGGTCAGTAGCCAGCTTTATGCCTGTAGCGTGGAGGTGTCTCCACTGCGTAGCTGAAATGACGGAACCGCAATAGTTTCGCTGTGAGTTATGTTTTTGGCGGCGAAGAAGTGAACTGTGAAGTTCCCTGCTAGAACCATTGAGTTATAAAGTAAAGTAATAGTCGTTCATTGGGTTTTGGAGGTTTCATTTGGACCTATTTAATAACCTTATTTGTCGTTCAATTTAGTTCATATTGTTATACTATATTATACATATTTCCATGTTATGTTTGTTCAATGTTTGTTTGTAGTGCTTTCTTCATTAACATTAAAGTTTCTTGGAGATTTGGGTACTATTTTTGACAGCCGCCTTGGCCGAATGCTCAGATTGCTGGGTATTGGCCTAGAAGTCCCGGGTTCAAATCCTGGTAGGGGCAAACTTTGTGATGACCACAAATGTTTGTTTCTGAGTCATGGTTGTGTATATGTTTATGTAGTATATTTTCAACATTTATATATATAATTATATTAAAAATATGTCCGTCATCTAGTATCCATAACACAAGTGCCTTACTTTGGGCTAGATGATAGGTGTGAGTGTAAAAATATTTATTATTATTATTATTTTATGGCTGCCCGCACCCACTGTGCAGATAGCGCAGTGGAGGCAGCTGACTGTAACTTTTAAGGCAAAACATTGAGCGGTCTTTGGTGTTGTCTTCCCAATTACACTTTCCGTTCATCAGTCTCTCGACATAGACCTTTCCATCACTCTTCTATACAATGTATTCACTACTAACAAGTTAACAACTTTCCGATGGGACAGGCCCGTTGCGTGCAGGCGTGCCGCACAAGGGTGGCATTTTCAAGAGGTCGGAAAAAACAGATCTCATATTATTTCGACGTCGAAATTAACAATACCATAATATTATTATAATTTAACGGGCTGACTAATAAATAAGTAACACGGCCTTGAGTATGTAGTTACTCAGTGTTAAAGTCTTGGTCTCACAGACATGATTTTGAATGCGATGAAAAGAGTAAAACCACTGAGTTTTGAGACTCAATAATTATACCCTGTTTATTAGTAAAGGCCGTTAACTATAACCTAATCGGTATTGCATGCGGGCACTCAAACAAATTATACCGGCAGGCCTAAGGGTACTGGGTGGCTTTATAAAAGAAGGCTATATTGATGAGCTCGCTAGCGCAGTGGCATAGCGCGCTCGGCCTGCGATTGCGTAAACCAAGCAATGTCCGCGAAGGCCGGTCATTGAATGGGGAACCAAAAATGTATGATCTGTAGTTCCTCCGTGCTTCAGAAGGCACGTTAAGCCATTGGTCCCGGTTGCATCTGCAGTCGTTAATACCCACCAACACGCACTGAGCCATCTTGGTGGGTTAGGGCCCATTCTCCCTATATTCTTCCATCCATAGGAAAGGCCTGTGCCCCAGCAGTTGGGACATTAAAGGGCTGGTGATGATGATTATGAAATAAAGAGGAAACATACTGCGCCGACCCCAGATAACCTGGGAACACAGAAGGAAAATTACTCATCGCTTACCTGGGCATGATAACAGCTGTAGTTTTGTCCTTGTGGCATTTGCTTCTTCTGTCTTCTCTTCTGCTCTCTCTGCTAGCATCCCTCCTGTCCATATCGAGACTCCTGTCCCGGCTTTTCTCCCTAAAACTAGTAACGAAGACATCTTGCCTATCAATGTCTGGTAAGCCATAGTTCAGTTTCTGCTGAGCTTTCGGCGATATAGGTGACGTCGCTATGCTGCCTCTCGACAGTGTGAGATTAGCGCAAGACTTGGAAGGAGTCACTCCCTGCGTTGGGGTGCTGGACACCATTTTCTTGGGAGTGACATACCTGAGCTGGCTATCTGAGGATTTGTTAGGCGTTAAGTGCACTGAAGGCTGGCTCGCGTAACTCTTCAACTTCCTTGGGGTCGACAGGAGTTCGTGCAGTTTCTGAGTGGCAATAAGGTTCTTCCGGCTCATCATAGGAGACGTGAACGTCACGTTCCCTCTCCTAATCGGCTCGTCGTCATCCGAAGGCACTATGGCGTATCTGTGAGTTTTCCCGTTCACAGTCTTCACTATTTCCGTGGGTATCTCTTTCATTTCGTTGTCGTCAGGTCCGTCTACGTTGTATTCTTCGACGTGCGCGGAATCAACTTCGACAATCCTCTTTTTTGTGGGTGAAAATTCTACCAGGTCATCCAGATCCCCTTCAATCACCTCGTACCTGTGCTTCGTCCTGCTGTCTTCCAGACCGTCGTCGCTCTCTGCATTTCTGTCGTACTTGCTTCTCTGTTGCTGCTTGAACTGCGCCATTTCCAAGTCTTCGCTTCGCGTCCTGCTCCTCACTGACGATCTGGTGGTCTTGTAAACTAAGGAAGACTGCCTGTGAAAGCTTCTGTTCTGAAATTTCGCCGGTTTCGGTGGCAATTCTGGGGGTTCATCCCTTATTCTCCCGTTTGGGATTATTCTTAGAGGGTTGTCTGATATATCAGTGCGGAGGATTCTGTTTGAAATGTCCATTTTTCGGGGAGATGCGCCCAAGGGCGACATCCTTCTGTTCGGCATGACCTTCTTTGTGACGCATTGTTTTTGAAACACCAACTCGCTTTGGGTGCAAAACGCTGGGTTTGAGTAGTACTTGTACACTATCTTGGGAGACTCCATTTCGCGTGGAGTATTCCTTTGCTTTGCTCCTCAGACCATGACGGCTTGGTCGCGCACAATAAAGCCTCACAAGACACTAGCTCTCAAGCTTTGTAACATTCACAACACTAGCACAGGTATTTTGCATTAATTATTAAAAGATTTTCACACTGTCTTGTGATAATTTTGAAGAAATATCCCAGTCGTGGTTTCTCACCAACGGTCAACCGTCAACTGTCATAGGATCCCTTTTTCAAAAACAACTTAGGGTTCGGCGCGCGCGCACCCTTGCAATCGGCGGCACGCGCTCAGCTATACGGCCCGTTATTCAATTATCGACTCTATCACTTCTAAAGGAGTACGATATTAGCTTGTGGTGCGAAATTCAATTGTAGAAACTTTTTCTTTGAGCTTTGAAAATGTGAGAAGGGAACGGTGCTAGCATTAAGGTCGAATATGTTTAGCGTCGGCAACTTGTTATGCAATTATTGAATGAAGCTAACGGAAGAGCGGCTTTTTTTTTGTGGGAGGGTAAATTTCTCAGTAGTCGCGACCTTTTGAAGAGTAATAATAATGAGTACGTTTTATTTTTTTAGTAAAAAGTATAGTGAGTTTTTGTAATGTCTTAATATTTTTCAAGACGAAAGGTAAATTGTTCATCAAACTAAATTTTTTACCAACAAAAAACCTAATCTTTTTCTCCCTGCCCTGTTCCCAGTATACCTATCTGGGGTCGGCACAGTATGATTCCTCTTCCATTCATATGTCAGACGTCATCAAGCCATCCACTCCTTGTGATTCATATCATCCATCACACCGTATAGGTGCTAGTGATGAATGAGTGTATAGAAAAGAGATGGAACGGACCATGTCGAGAGATCGATGAACAGAGAGAGAGTGATTGGAATGACAACATTCTAATCCATACCGCTCAAATTTTGGCTAAGGTTTTACAGCCGGCCGCCTGCCTGACACCAACCCTCTTTGGGTATGCTGTTGTTGGTGGTTTAGCCTCCACCATTCGGGTGCCCCAAGGTGCTTATTGGTCTACACCGAGCAATCTCCCTTAGTCGACTTTTACGACACCCATGGGAAGAAACGGGGCTGGCTTATTCTACGTTATTTGTTCGTTTCCAGGCCTGCATACCACCTAGCAATTTACTGCGATTTACCTATGAGCCCGATACCTTTGGCAATATGCTCGCCACTACATGGGACCTAAGTTGATTGGTGAAAAATGGATGTTTCTAATTCTTTCAGTGATTTATCTATGTATATATCTATTTTTGAGTAGGTAACACGCAAAATATAATCAATGTACAATAGTTTGCAGTTACATTGAAAATTCACGTCTTTTACTTATCTGTTTAAAGTATGGGTATTTTGTCAACCCTTCATGCTAGCTAGTGTGTCCTAATATTAGGTTTTTGATCAACAACATGATAAGAATTTTATTCCCACAACTGTTCCTTGTGTAAAAAATATGTTTTTTTTTCATATAAGTTTAAGTTATCTGATATTTGTTTCCGAGCACTCTTTGACCTTGATTTCGATGTATTATTATAGCATTCGACATGTAACCGTTTCAGGATTCCTATGCTGGAGTGTTAAATAGAACTATGTAGTAATTCCCAAAAATGATTCAGATTTACGTAAACGTACCTTTTATTAAATCGTTTTTTTTTCATTTTAATTGAAGGTAGTTAAAAATTATTAGTTCGTCAGCAAGAAAAAGAGTTGAATACATACATACATCATTATATCCGATATTAAGCGAGACAAATGCACAGTAATTCATTTTTATAGAAGATATGTCAAATACAGTAAATAAGTACAAAGATTTTGGTGGTTAGAAAACGTATTTCTAAAAATTATGATCTTGAGACAAGTTCATAATTTTTTGAATTTTTTTTTCTAATCTTTGTACTAATTTTTCTAACATTTATATAATGTTAAAATTAAAATCGAACAGTAAATAAGTGTTTGAAACTCCACATTTAGATGTTACCTTTCACCTGCGTGTGCCGCCTCGCTCGCGCGGCCCGTAGGGTGACTCGTGCGCACCGCGCGTAACGGTTGCGCGCAGCTGCCTGTGACAGCTGTAACCAGAAGTCGACAACATTTTACAAGAGCTTTGAAACAACTCGATACACAACATTTTACAAGAACTTTAACAAAAACATAGATTCCTACATTAGAATCCTACAATAGTAGGTATTATAATTATGATCACAGAATTAATTGCGAAAAATAAGCAACAGACGAAATAATTCTATGAATTTGTTTAGCTTTATTTTGGATTCAGATTATGAATCAATAGGGAGTGGGTGCCTTTATGATATGTGACCGCCAAGAATGGCGCGCACCTCAGAAATCCTGGGAGCAGGACAAGGAATGATGATGAGAACAAGAAGTAACAACAACCTGGGTTATTTTTAGCAATTTGACTAATAATTACTAGGTAAAAAAAACTTCAGTAAACAGTAAACTTACCTACTTCTATCTTTTTATCTTCTGTAGTATAAAACATTGAATGAAGACCAGCATCGCTTGATTGAGTACAAGTTAATTTGAACAATCAAATACCGACCTTAATGCATGCTGTTATAATACTTATAATCTTAGTTTTCCTATTCGAGCTTTTCGAAATGGGTTTTGATAAAAAATGTTTTATTAAAAAAACAAAATGTTACTAATCTGCGCCGTGTACTCCGCCGCGCCGGTGGGCGATAACCCGCATCACTATTAATAGTTTATTGTTAGGTTTTGCTATTAGCAAAAACGTGTAATCTTGACCTTGAGCGTGTATTGAACCTTAATCATTATTTTCTTAGTTCAAAATCTTCCTGTAGGAACACTGGCAGTCCTGCATGCATACAATTACATACATAAATCACGCCTATAGCCTCGAAGTGTAGGCAGAGGTGAACTAGCACCCTCGTTTCGCCTACTATAAGTCCCATGTAATAGGTAGCGAGCCTATTGCCATTTATTGGGCACAACAGTCGCAGTACATCATTGCTAGGTGGTTTAAGAGGAACGCTGCTGCCCATTCCTCATCACTGACTTATCCATGCCGTGTGGTGACGGCAGAGTGTCACCACCCCACATCTCTCCCGTGGGTGTCGTACAAGGCGATTAAGGATAAATCAGAATCAGTCCATATGGATGTGTCATTTACTCATTTCATAATCCATATCCAGTGCGGTACGGTGGGTGTTAATGTTAACGCAGCTGCTGTGTCCAACGGAATTACCTAATAACTCGCCGATTATCCATGAGATATCTCTTATTACATGCTAGGTTTGAATAGCCATTGTAAGATGGCACGCGTTTAAATTAGGTCCAAAAAGTTACCTAACTTTCGAGAAGCTTTTTAGTAAAATCAATACTTCTAGTAATTGTATACAAAGCATAGAAATACATATATGTATAGGTATTGAGTTTTGCCAACTGTCGTCAATATGTTCAATTTGAACCCTGTATCCTATATTGTACTTTGGAGATTTATTAATCTCGGACTTACGTAAGAATATACATTCTTTGAAGACAACAAATAGATTCGTTCTTGCGCGAGCAGTCCCAACGTGCCACTCGCTCCGCACCCCGCTAGTTGCGACACTTGAAAATCTACTTACGTAAAACTATTGTCGACCAAACAGTTCCAACCTAGGTAACATACATTTCAACGTCAACCACACCTTGGTGCTTCAAAAACCACGACATGTCTCAAATTAAGAAAAAGTCAAGGTCCGCCCGCGCTGGTCTCCAGTTCCCTGTGGGAAGGATTCACAAGATCCTGAGGAAAGGGAACTTCGCAAGGCGGATTGGTGGAGGGGCGCCAGTGTACCTAGCGGCTGCCTTGGAGTATCTGGTGGCAGAAATCCTGGAGCTATCGTCTGAGGCTGCCATGGAGAATCAGAAGGGGAGAGTGGTTCCCAGGCATGTCCTCTTCGCCATAAGAAAGGACGAAGAACTAAGCATGCTACTGTCTGACGTCACAATTTCGCAGGGAGGCGTTATCCCTGGGATACAACCTCAGCTGTTGCCCAAGAAAACGGCCAAGAGTCAAGATTGAGGCGTGCTGTTCTGAGCGTAGAAGAAAAAAGAAAAAAATGTAAAAAAAAAACAATTGCATATTTATTACTGTTGACAAAGTCCTTTTAGGGACTGCATTCTGTACAGTTTCAAAAGCGATAGAAGAGGTCCTATTGAAATTGAAAATTTACTGTTATTTATTGTTAATATTCTATCAATCGTACAAATAAAAATGCTAATATTAAAAATATTGCAAAGAGGAATGGAATTTACTTATTTATTTATGCCAGCATTTTTCCTTTGAAGGTAAACTTTATAAATTGTGTTTCACACAAAAGGATGAAAAATTATAAAAATTAAAGTGTTGGTTCTTATTATTTTTGATAAAAGACAAACTGCCTTAAGAAACGTAAGGTGGGCAGCCCTGAAAAGGGCTTTGTCAATAGGTATTAAGCTTCGCTCTGAAGCAGCGTCAGGATCCACCATCCCTTTCACGCCCTCTCCCCTCTCACTCTTCGAGCCAGCTGAATGTCTTTAGGCATGATGGTGACCCTTTTCGCGTGAATCGCGCACAGATTCGTATCTTCAAACAGACCGACCAGGTATGCTTCGCTCGCTTCCTGCAGCGCCATTACAGCGGAGCTCTGGAAGCGTAGATCGGTTTTGAAATCTTGAGCTATTTCCCTGACCAGCCGTTGGAAAGGCAGCTTCCGGATTAGCAGCTCTGTGCTCTTCTGATAGCGGCGGATTTCGCGTAGCGCGACCGTGCCCGGTCGGTATCTGTGCGGTTTCTTGACCCCGCCAGTCGCTGGAGCGCTTTTTCTAGCCGCTTTTGTTGCTAGCTGTTTCCTTGGCGCCTTCCCGCCGGTGGATTTGCGAGCTGTCTGCTTCGTGCGCGCCATCTTGGTTGTCTCGAGACTCCGAGTGGGTTCCGCTACTTGCCGCTTTTATAAGATTTGTATGCAAAGTTTATTGAGGGTAGATTTAAAAAAAATACGTCTACCTAACTTTTTTGAACTGTGGGTGGCTCGAGTGTTTGTAATAGAGAAAAATAATTTATTGGAACAGTTTCACTCAAATTAATGATTGTATATTAAATTAGAAAATACTCATGTTTTATTGCAATTTACTTTCTATAAGTATGTAATTTACATTTCACATTTTAAACACGCATTAGGCGTGATTAAAGTTCCCGGTGAATGGCAATAGGCTCGACCCCTATTGGAACCTGGAATAAGATGGTAAAATGCGGATGTTAAAACACGATTACTTAGGGGAGCGATTTATGAAGTATGCTTAAATGTAATAAGTAATATGGGTCAACACTGAATAGCTTGAATTAAAATGAAAAGAATTATTAGTTTAACTTTTTCAAGTCATTATTTCACAAGGAAATTTGTGGTCAGAAAAAGTTCGAAAAATTATAGTCTTCATGCGGGAATCGAACCCGCGTCTTCTGCAAGCAGAACAATTTTTACAGATCCAGAGGAGTTACTCTGGAAGTTTATTTCGTTCGATCGGGTCTTTGCGTCCTTGTTGCTATTATTTTAACACGCAGTGGCGTGAGAAAGACGGATAGATGTGAGTTCGTTCGTTCGGAGTTCCAGACTCTTACTGCCGCACTCAGAGACGTCAAATAACGTTAATGAGTACTTAATGTCAAAAAATAACAACTCAAAACTAGTCGCTGTTTTTGCCGGGTCTATGGTCTAGATTTAAATGAGATTTTTTGACATTAAGTACTCATTAAAGTTATTTGACGTCTCTGAGTGCGGCAGTTAAGTATATATAGGTGATTGGGATTTTTATTATTTTATCGAAACGTAGAGTGAGACAAATAATAAAAATGCCAAACATCTAAATTATTATAACGCTATCGTTACAATAATCAGTAGTAAAAATGGTTATATTCCAAATCATTGTGTAATTATCAGTAAGTAGGTCTGTATCTTAATATCATTGCATAATTAATTTCTAAATCGATGGTAATATTTGATAGTTTGTGGTAAACTGAAATGCTATTGCTGCAAGCATATTTATCCCCCCCCCCCCCCCCCCTCGATCATCTACAATTATTGGCTCCAGACAAGTTGCCAATCTATTCGAACGAATGGAATAAAAATGTATGAAACTGGCATATTAGAAAAGATCATGGAGTGTCAAATGTAAGAGTAGGTAGTTTTCAAAAATTTACATTTGTATACAAATACAATACAAATGAAACATTGTCTCGAAACATTGAAAAAAGCTGCGGCCCTGAAAAGGGCCTTGTCATTTATTTTTAACCAAAATTCAAAACCCCCGTAAATAAATAATCAACATTCAACGAATTCAATTTCAAATTGATCTATTTTATTTTATCCCCCAAATCCGTATATCGTCCTGCCTTGCCTCTTCAGGGCGTAAACGACGTCCATTGCCGTCACAGTCTTCCGTTTCGCGTGCTCCGTGTATGTCACTGCATCTCTGATGACATTCTCCAGGAAAACCTTCAACACGCCACGTGTCTCCTCGTAGATAAGGCCGGAGATGCGTTTGACGCCGCCTCTCCTCGCCAGTCTCCTGATGGCGGGCTTGGTAATACCCTGGATGTTGTCCCTGAGTACCTTCCTGTGGCGTTTCGCGCCTCCCTTCCCCAGACCTTTCCCGCCTTTTCCGCGGCCTGTCATGTTGACGTTTCGATAGTTTTTTTTCACGCGCGCTACTGCTCGGCAAATGGCGAAGGGGTACACGCGTTCGGCTTTATATTGCCGTCGTGCAGTAGCTCGTGTAGGTGGTGGGTATTTTGCGAAAAATGTTGCAAGATTTTTTTTAAAGTACCTCCAAATAATATCATACAACTGTGTCCTAAAAATACAACTTTATTGTGCCTTGTGGATAATATTCTTTTATAATTTATACGACGGCCGGTTTGGTCGAATAATCAGATGGTTGGCTATAGGAGAGATCCCGGGTTCGACTCCTGGTAGTTGCAAATATTTGTGTGATGAACTCAAACATTTGTTAAGACATAGACGTTGTTTATCTGCAGTCGCAGTAATACCTACCAATCCTCACTAGGCCAGCGTGGTGGGTAATGGCCCATTTTCATTAAAACTACGACATTATAAGGCTGGCACAAGACTTTCTGATCTAACCCACAACACCTGGCCTACGACGTAGATTAAGCCCGGGGTGCCTTCCGAAGCACGTTGGAAATGGAAATTGTATATTTTGGTCACCAATCCGATCCAATGACCGCCTGAATCTCTATAAATAATCGACTTCCTCTACAGGGCGTCCCACGGCCATGCCACACGGAGGGAAAGTATATTAAATATTGAACGTAGGATATTTTACTAAAAGAAGACATCGTTTTATTTTTAATAATAAGTAGAACTGCATTCACATATTTTTTTAAAATCGCCTACCTCAACCGGGAATCGAACCCGTTATTTTTTCCTAAATAACCTAGCATATTAAATGAAACTAAGATCATAAAATTTTTCATTTTATTTAAAAAAAAATAATTTATCAAATGCTCAAAGTGTGATCCGTTCTGTTGTATACAAATTCTCACTCTTTTGATAATTTCTCTCCCCGTCGATTTACTTATTTTTGCATGGTGGATGTTTGAAATAATACGTCTTAGTTCATTTTGTAACTCCTGCACACTGTGTGACATTATGATGATCAACAGGAGGTCCTCTTAACCCATTTCATTTGGGACCGGCGCAGTATGTTTTTTCTTTCATGGGCCTACTCCTGTCAGCTGTCATCTCCTCGTTTACATGCTGGGGACTTCCTCTTCCTCTTCATCCCTAAACAGTCATGTTCATAATTTTTTTTGTTATCACGCCTATATCCCCGAAGGGTTAGGCAGAAGTGAATTAACACCCACGTTTCGCCAATTTGGTAAGGTAAAAATATAACACCCTTTTATGTGTAGGTATTAACCACTGCAGATGCAGCCTGGACCAATTGACAACATTTCAAAAATGACAACCCTCAAAATAAAAATACCTTTATTTTCCAATCCTGACTTCGAAAATATTTTTATTAAATTTTTTATTACTTAATTACAGAGAAAACAAATAAAAATTTAAAAAATATGCGATGACGTCACAGTCGTGGATATATGAAATTTTTTTTCAGATATAATGTTTTTATTTTCGATACCGGAAACGCCAGTTCGTCAATTTTGGCAAGTGATCGTTTTCGCGTTACGATTGATCTTGCCATTCGTCCAGTACATTGACGTCATTTGACGCTTACGTCTGTTTAGAATGACCGGTATTTCAATCATGATTTATTTGTATGAAAACGACGGACATAAAAAATATGGGTGTCTTCATTTTCGGTTTAGTTTCATATAACATCATAATAAAGGTATGTTAAAAAAATTAAATGTTGTCAATTGCTTAACATGCTTTGCAGAAGCATGGAAGAACTCCAGACAAATTTTGGTTACACCCATCCATAACATTAACATAAATAAATCCGTTTTTGTCACCCCTTTCACTCATTCGTCCTTTCTACGTGACCAAACCATATGGGAATCCCTTTCTCAATTATTTTCGTTACGTCTTCTTTCAAACCACATCACTCTCATTACATTATTGTACAATTATTGATCGCTCAGCCTTACCCCAGCCATTCTCCTCAACGCTCTCATTTCTACTGCATTTATTCTTTGACGGCCGCCTTGGTCGAATGCTCAGATTGCTGGGTATTGGCCAAGAGGTCCCGGGTTCGAATCCTGGTAGGGGCAAACTTTGTGATGACCACAAATGTTTGTCTCCGAGTCATGGTTGTGTATATGTTTCTGTAGTATATTTTCAACATTTATATACATAATTATATTAAAAATATGTCCGTCATCTAGTATCCATAACATAAGTTAACATAAGGTATAAATAACATAAGCTACTTACTTTGGGCTAGATGAAGGTGTGAGTGTAAAAATATTTATTTATTTATTCATTATTCATTATATTATTTATTCTACATACATACATACATACATAAATCACGCCTATATCCCCGAAGGGGTAGGCAGAGGTGAAACTAGCACCCACTTTTCGCCAATTACGTTAGGTCCCATGTAATAGGTGGCGAGCCTATTGCCATTTATCGGACACAAAAGTCGCAGTACACTGCTATTGCTAGGTGGTATAAGAGGAACGCTGCTGCCCGTTCCTCATCATTGATTTATCCTTAGTCGCCTTGTACGACATCCACGGGAGAGATTTGGGGTGGTGACAATTGTATTCTACTCTGCCGTCACCACACGGCCGTTTATTCTACTTTCATGCTTCTTCTCCCATACCCAACTTTCACTTCCAGCACTCCACCACGAACAGCCAAACGAGCCTTTCTGGTAAATTTCAATATTGTTTAATGTAGAAAACTCATTATGAACTTTTAAAATCAATCGCTGCGCTGCCCAATAGTTGCGATACACCAAAACCAGCATAACCCTGAGAAATCGCGTGCGCGCACCAAACTTCCAAATCTCATCTACGCGTTAAATGAAAGTGAAAAAAACAACAATGGCTCCGAACAAAGCGACCAAATCGATGGCGAAGCCGATAGAGAAGCCCATTTCGAAGCTGAAGAAGAGGAAGAAGAAGAACGTGAACAACCTCAACTTCTCCATTTACGTGTACAAGGTGTTCAAGTCGATCGGGGAAAAACAAGAGCACTTGAGGATATCGAGGAAGACAATGATGATTGTCAATAGTTTTGTGAACGATATGCTGGAGAAGATTGCAGTGGAAGCAAGTAGGCTGGTTGCTCATGGAAAGAAGACAACGCTGTCAAGCCAAGATATACAGTCTGCTGTGAAACTGCTTTTGCCCGGTGAGCTGGCAAAACATGCGAACGTCGAAGCTATCAAGGCCCTAAGGTTATACCACGAAAGCCACGCGAAGGACAAATGAACGTGAACAACTAATTGCTGTCGCAATACGTTACCAAAATTATTTATTTTCGTCATTTAAGAATGTTTTTTTTTATTGTTTTCTATGTGTAACGACGCCCTTCTCAGGGCCGAACGATGTCCTTGTTTCTTTCGACTGTCCCTTTTTCAGGACGCTCAACTTACGAATTCGTAAACTGAGCAATGGTCGCTGACGCCAGTCTTTTTTTTTTTTTTTGCCCGAAGTTGGAAAGGGCAACCCTCACGGGAGGGAGGTGGATAAAACCTAATGAGTTCACCCCGAGGCCGTCCTGGGGGGATATGTAGGAATTTCGCCCACTAAAACCACCTTTTGCCTTACCCGGGAAGGGTCTACCAGTCATTGTATGGGTGACCAAAAGTACGTGATCTCGAGTTCCTCTATGCTTCGCATGGTCCCAGCTACATCTGCAGTCGTTGATACTCACCAACACGCACTGGGCCAGCGTGGAGGGTTATGGCCCATACTCCCTATATTCTTCCATTCATAGCAAGGGCTGGTGACGATAATGACTACGTCTCAAAGATTATGTAAGTGACAATTGCTTACAATATATTAACCAAACTGAAGCATGAATAGTTTTTCCTGAATTCCAATTATAAAACTTTATGAAGGTAGATGAAAATAAATAACTAGATTTTTTGAAAGAAAACATCTTAAATTTATTATTTGCACACCAGTAAATGCACAAAGGATTAGTTAATTTTGAATTTAATAAATTACAGTAGATCCTTACGGAAACAAATATTTTCTCTGTCATGTCTGTCATATCATGTCATGTGTGTTTGTTTCAGGTAGACGGTGGCCTACCGCCTAACTTGATTGCTGATGATAGCTATAATGCAATGCACTGCTTCCGGCTATAGCAGCCCAGCCATCCTGAATTTTTAGGCGGCACGGATTTTGTGCCAAATTCATACAAAATCATTCGGTGATCATTCGTTCAAAGCTATCGCTAATAGTTTAGGTACATTTGGTGGGAAATGACAGCATGACGTCATAAACTGTAGCTTTTGCTTTAGCAATCGAGTTAGGCGGTAGGCCCCTGAAGGCCTAGACAAAAGGAGAATCTATTCGAACGAACACAATACAAATGTTTGACAACTTTCTATATACCTAATTTCCAATATTTTCACTCATTGTATTTCAGTTAATTAACTATATTAAAAAATATTCCACCTAAAAGTTAATTTTAATAGAAAGAACGGTGTTTGCCATCACTAGTCTGTCACTTACTTAGGCAACCCCTAACCAGCTTGGTGAAAACGAATTTAGGTAAGAGGACTGTTTAAGGAGTCACCTAAGATAGGTGTTCCCTACCTAACTGACGCACTCAGAGACGTCAAATAACGTTAATGAGTACTTAATGTTAAAAAAATGACAATTCAAAACTAGTCGCTATGATTGCCGGGTCGATGGTCTAGATTTAATAGAGATTTTTTGACATTAAGTACTCATTAATGTTGTTTGTGAATTTGAGGAGCTCGCTAGCGCAGTGGCACAGCACGCTTGGCCTGCGATTGCGTAAACTAAGCAATGTCGCTAAGGCCGGTCATTGGATGGGTGACCAAAAATTTATTAACTCGAGTTCCTCCGTGCTTCGGAAGGCACGTTAAGCTGGTGGTCCCGGCTGCATCTGCAGTCGATAATACCCACCAACCCGCACTGGGCCAGCGTGGTGGGTTACGGCCCAATCTCCATAGGGAAGGCCCGTGCCCCAGCAGTGGGACATTAAAGGGCTAGTGATGATGATGAAAGTTGTTTGACGTCTCTGAGTGCGGCAGTAAGTAATGCTTTAGTTGTTGGAGAAAACGGGCATTAATTCCCCATTTTCTCATAAAATCCCAATGTTGCTCAGTGTACTGGTCAATATCATCTGGTGCACGTCCCGGAATACGGTCCGCACGTTATCCGTGTCGGTGGCAGTGGTGTAGTGGAAGTAGCACTCCCGGGGTCTTGTCCCCTCGAGCACCACAAAGCGCTCGTGCGACGTCTTCTGCCGTTGGGGCGCCTGTTTCCTGGTCACGTCCTGAAAGTTGCAATTTTGTTAACATACATACATACATACATAAATCACGCCTATATCCCCGAAGGGGTAGGCAGAGGTGAACTAGCACCCACGTCTCGCCAATTATGTTAGGTCCCATGTAATAGGTGGCGAGCCTATTGCCATTTATCGGGCACAAAAGTCGCAGTATATTGTTATTGCTAGGTGGTTTAAGGGGAACGCTGCTGCCCATTCCTCATAATTGATTTATCCTTAGTCGTCTTGAACGACACCCACGGGAGAGATTTGGGGTGGTGACAATTGTATTCTACTCTGCCGTCACCACACGGCATTACATACACACGTTAACATACATACACACATATACATAATTGTATTAAAAATATGTCCGTCATCTATTAGCATCCATACCACAAGTGCTTAGGCTACTTACTTTGGGCTAGATGATAGGTGTGAGCGTAAAAAAAAAAAAAATTATATATAAATCACGCCTATATCCCCGAGGGGGTAGGCAGAGGTGAACTGTGTCATTTATCGGGCACAAAAGTCGCAGTACATTGCTAGGCAATTTTGTTAACATCTTATATGAACACCATATAAGATGTTAACAAAATTGCCTAGCAATGTCTTGTTTATAAAACATGGACTAAAATTGGTCATGGTTTAAAATTGATGCTAGCTATGGCGAAGACTAACTTTAGTCCATGTTTTTATTATAAGGGGGAGTGGTTTACTAATTGTTTTGCAAAACTCTCCGAAATGGCTGAAATGATGTCTATAATTTTTTTGTGTACATACATCTCTTTCTTCATCTACCTGCCCTGTTCCCAGACTATCTGGGGCCGGCGCAGTATATTTCTTCTTCCATTCATATGTCGGTCAGACGTCATCAATCCACTCCCTTTTGATTCAACTCATTCATCAAACCGTATAGGTGCTAGTGATGAATTAATGTACAGAAAAGAGACGGAACGGACCGTGTCGAGAGACCGATGAACGGATAGTGTGATTGGAATGCCAACAATCCAACATTCCAATCCATACTGCTCAAGGTTTTGGCTTAGGTTTTACAGCCGCGCCGGCCGCCTGCCAGATACCAACCCTATTGGGTATGCTGTTGTTGGTGGTTTGCCCTCCACCATTCAGGTGACCCGAGGTGCTTGTGTTACGGATCCAAGATAACGGACAAAAAGTGATCCCACCCAACCGTACTTGGCCAGCGTGTTGAGTTATAACTCATCGTCACTATATTCTTCCATCCATGGGGAAGGCCTGTGACTCATAAGTTGGTATTGATGGTCAAATTTTAATATACATCTGTGTTCATCACAAAGATTCATCACTACCAGGATTCGAACCTAGGACCTCTTGACCGATAGCCGGCCAAAAAGATCTGACCATTCGACCAAACCGGCCGTCAAATATAATAATTAAATATTTTTATATAATTATGTGGGTACGAGTCAAAATACGGTAATTACGGTAACATTTTTAAGGAACGTACTTTAAAAATGTTACCATAATTACTCGTAAAGAACTACGTAATTATTTATTGAAATATATTATTGCAATGGCCAAATTAACTAACAGTGTTTATTCTTTACATGCTTATTTTTGGAAACTTTTAGATGTTCTAATGATAATTAACTGATCGTTTGATTAAATTGATTTAATTACTTGATGTAGACAAGAGTTTAAGCGGCATGATTGATGCGTGGTCATAGATCGCACTGATAGGTATGCGATTTCGCATCGTAAGTATAGTGTATGTTATAAATATGTGAAGTAAAATTGAAGTCATTAACGTTTTTATATAGTTGGCAATAGGGTCCCATGTAGGTGACATGGGACCTAACATAATTGGCGAAACGTGGGTGCTAGTTTACCTCTGCCTACCCCTTCGGGGAATATGTGTTTGTATGTATTAACGTTTTTTCTTTTATAATGTTTATATTTTATTACGTGGTTTAGTGGAAGTATTCACACTTCTAACCAAGTTTTCTAACACAGGATTGACTAATTAGTGAGAATTGTAATATGTAATCTCAGATTTTTAAATAAAACTAAATCAGGATTTTTAAATCCCTTTAATATGCATTAGCCACTAAAATTATTAAATTACTAGTGGTCGTCCGCGGCTTCGCTCGCCTTAATGTCGGTTGTTATGCTTATAGCCTTACTCAATAAATGTACTTTAAACAACACAAAAATATTTTTTCAATTTGAACCAGTAGTTCTGAGATTAGCGCGTTTAAGCGACCAACCAAACAAACTCTTCAGCTTTATAATATTACTAGTGGACACCCGCGGCTTCGCTCGCGTTAAGTCGGTTAATAACCTATAGCCTTACTCAATAAATGTACTAGGTATATACAACACAAAAAGATTCTTTCAATTCGAACCAGTAGTTACTGAGATTAGAAAACATAGATTTTGGTGGTTAGAAAAAAAAAAATCGAAAAATTATGATCTTGAGGCGGGAATCGAACCCGCGTCCGCTGCTATCCGGGCAGGTGCCTGACCGCTCGGCCACCCAAGACACTAACTAACTTGCCGAAATTCTTCTAACCTTTACACTTCACGTTGTAAGCCAACGGGTACCCTCGCAATGTAGAAATAAATTTCAAACATTCCAAAGCAGATATTTTTACAAATACCGTGCGTTCGGTTAAGCTTGGGTTTGCTTTATAAACTATTCGATTTTAATTTTAACATTATATAAATGTTATAAAAATTAGTACTAAGATTTTGGTGGTTAGAAAAAGAATTTCGAAAAATTATGATCTTGAGGCGGGAATCGAACCCGTGTCCGCTGCTATCCGGGCAGGTGCCTGACCGCTCGACCACCCAAGACACTAACTAACTTGCCGAAATTCTATACTAATTCTAACTAATTTTTCTAACATTTATATAATGTTAAAATTAAAATCGAATAGATTAGAAAACATGTTGTGCCGACCCACAGTGGTCCGGATTTAACAAAATGCGGCCCTAGAGATAAAAGTCATCAAATTGGCTTGAAAAAATTCCATATAATAGGAAATCAGATTAATAATAGAATTTACTATGACCAATTTTCATTATAAGCAATGGAACTTGGTAAAAAAAATCGGATCGAAAAAAATGTATGGAGTAAAACTATTTTTTTTTAAATTCTCGATGTGTACACAAGTGTTCATGATATTAGTACTTTTATATCAATGGGTGATGCTTATTCTTATATTCGATAAAGAAATTTCAAACAGGAACTTGCAGTCTTGGCGGTAATACCGATCTGAAGTTACAATATTATAATTATGATTATATTTGACATTAAAGGTTTTTGTTGCTTATTTTCTCAACCAGTATTACAGTTTATCAATAGGGATAATGACAGAATTCACAAAAAAGTCCTTAAGAGGACAGAAACTATATAGGAAACCACAACTTAGTATTCTGTTTCTCGTACCATAGTAAGCATTACTGATGCATTAACATATCACTCTGTTTAAGACATTCAATTCTTGATTTGTTCCATCTCTTTCATCTATACATCTGTTTCACATCTGATTCTATCTCTTTCACTCTTTACTCAATACTCTGTCTTTTTCATTCAATACTCGATCCTGATTGGCCGAATAAGATGGTTGAAACTCATGCTAAGTGAAAACCTATGAATCACATAAAACAAACGGGATATCGTAGTAGCGCATCATTCGATATCCAACTTTTGAAGAAACAACTACTGAAACGCTCCTGAATAACCTACCAATTCAAATCATGGCTCGATTTTGCACTTACCACAATCGACTACATCAAGCAATTTTGGACTGCATTTCATTCGAAATTACACACGAAGATTCTGAGATGTTATCGAAATTTGCAAGAACTTTCACAGTCAACTTAAACCGCAGATGGATTGCGGCACATAGAGTCCAGAAATCATTCATGAACAAACATAAGGAGTGGTTAGAAACAAGAATCCAGTGGCCGAAATGTAAATCCGTCAACCTCAACGAAGCCTTTGAAGAATATGAAAATTATGAAGAAGTTAACGAAGAAGATCAACGTTCAGCCGAACCATCAGGCCGCAATGAGCTCGTAATTGCATCAACTTCCACCTCACGTGAAACGGGAACTTCTACTGAAATTCAAACAAGAAAACCATTTACAGACTTGGGGAATAAGCAGAAGAAAAGGCGGTCGGGTTCATTAATTGACTATCCAGAAGAGGAGTTGTGTTTTGCTTTGCTTGCAAAACTTAAATCTAGCGGGAAGGACGTACTTGCCCGAATCATCGATCATCTCATAAAAAATCCTGAAGAAGTTGAAGACGTTCATTCATATTTAAACAAGAAAGAAAAGAAGGATACAATGCAAAAAGATCAAGCTTTGGCTCTAACGACATCATTGGACCTATCAAAGTGGAAGTACCTAGCTTTAAGGTCTGCGATCTCACATTGCAAGAGTTCTCTGCAGTTTCCATCATACCACAAACTATTAGAAGCTAAACAAAGATGCTATCCAGATTCCAGAGACATTGAAATATCAGAAGCCGGAGTTAAAGTTAACCTACAAGCACTTCTTAATTTGACTAGTCAAAGGATCCTGCAAGTTGTTGGTGATACCTCCAATATTTCCAGTGGAAGTTTGAAGCTTACTAGCAAGTGGGGATTCGATGGCTCTTCAGCACAGAGCAATTATAAGCAGCGAAGTGGATTTGATGACTCATCGGTGTTCATGACAAGTCTTGTTCCTTTGAAGCTCGAGTCAGACGATGTGATTTTATGGGAAAATCTGACGCCTTCTTCAACGTTTTACTGTAGACCCGTCAAGTTTCAGTTTGCCAAGGAAACAACTGACTTTGTTAAGCAAGAAGAAGCTGCACTCAAGGAAGAAATAAGAAATTTATCTGTTTCAAGATGCGGTAACTTTGAAATAAGACACGAGCTGCACATGACTATGATTGATGGCAAAGTGAGTACTATAATTACCGATACTTCATCTGCGGCTACTTGCAATATATGTCTTGCAAAGCCTAGTGAGATGAATGACCTATCGCAAATGTATTCGAGACCTGTTCGAGATGACGTGTATCAGTATGGACTCTCAACACTTCATATGTGGATCCGAAGCATGGAGTGTATCTTACTGTTGAAACTCTTTGTTTTCAATAGGAACACTCTGGCCGTATTTTGATAGACGTCGCATTTACTTTTAGAATTGTTTTGTGATTATATAAATATTCGTCTGTCACACTCTGTATCTTGCATTGCATACCAAAAATATACTACATCTTTTTACTGTGAAAACTCTCTTTTCTTAGTGGTTATGGGCCCTAAGATTCTATAATTACACATATCATATAATTTAGATTTTGAAATGTGGTGTGCACGAGGCGAGAATAAGAATCTCAGGCAGCTTAGAAAGAGCATGGTGCAATCTGAGTTTAAAGAACAAATGGGACTTTTGATTGATTTCGTCAAACAGGGATTCGGAACTACCAATGATGGAAACACGGCAAGAAGATTTTTTCAGAACTACGAGCAGACAGCTCAAATCACAAAAATAGATGTAGATGTGATTAAGCGCTTTGCAATTATATTGCAAGTGATATCTTCTGGGAATGCTATCAACATCGAAAGATTCAGAGAATACTGTAAAGGGACAGCTGAGCTTTTTTTACATCATTACCCCTGGTACAATATGCCATCTAGCATACATAAGTTGCTCGTTCATGGTGCTGATATATGTAAACATTTCTCTTGCCTCCCAATTGGAATTTTATCAGAAGAAGCAGCTGAATCGAGAAACAAAGATTTTCGCAATACTAGGGAGCGTCATACAAGAAAAATAGGAAGATTACAAAACAATGAAGACATTCTACATAATTTTTTGATTACATCGGATCCTTATATATCTCATATAAGACCTAAATATGCAAAACTCAAGACATCAAGCTAGCCGAAGCTATGCAGTTATTGATCTGTGATGAATTGATAGAAGTTGAGGATCTGGCAAATACTACAGAAAATTTGCCCGATCCTTTGGAATTTTCCTGATCCTTTGGAATGAAATTTTCATGATTTTCCAAATCTTTTAATAAATAAAATTTTCTTGTCTTTTCTTCATTCTCAAAACTACCCAAAAGCCCCTTTATGGGTTATTAAACAGCCCTTTTTAGGGCTTTTTAAAAGCTCTTTTCAGAGCTAGCAAATGTTTTCAATGTTTCAAAAAAGAACAAATTTCTGTAACATACACGTTATACGGGGGAAGGAAACGCATTTATAATTAAATTAATTTTAAACTACATCAACATCTGTCTGATGTGTAAAACAGACTGCATACCTGCAAATATAATTAAGAAACAGACGTAGGTATTTAAAATTATAAAACTGAGTTTAGATGATTTATGCTCGCCAAGACTGCAAGGTTCTGCTTGAAATTTATTTATGAAATACAAGAATAGGCATCACTCATTAATATAAAAATAGTACATTTGTGAACACTTTTGTAAACATCGAGAAAAAAAAATATTTCAGTTTTACTCCATACATTTTTTTCGATCGGATTTTTTTTTACCAAGTTCCATTGCTTATAATGAAATATGGTCATAGTAAATTCTATTATTAATCTGATTTTCTGTTACATTAAATTTTTTCAAATTTAATGACTTTTATCTCTAGGGCCGCATTTTGTTAAATCCGGACCACTGTGGCCGGCGCAGTATATTTCTTCTTCCATTCATATGTCGGTCAGACGTCATCAATCCACTCCCTTTTGATTCATCTCATTCATCAAACCGTATAGGTGCTAATGATGAATTAATGTACAGAAAAGAGACGGAACGGACCGTGTCGAGAGACCGATGAACGGAGAGTGTGATTGGAATGCCAACAATCCAACATTCCAATCCATACTTCTCAAGGTTTTGGCTTAGGTTTTACAGCCGGCCGCCTGCCAGATACCAACCGTATTGGGTAAGCTGTTGTTGGTGGTTTGCCCTCCACCATTCAGGTGACCAGAGGTGCTTGTGTTACGGATCCAAGATAACGGACAAAAAGTGGTTCCCACCCAACCGTACTTGGCCAGCGTGTTGAGTGACAACTCACCGTCACTATATTCTTCCATCCATGGGGAAGGCCTGCGACTCATAAGTTGGCATTGATGGTCAAATTTTAATATACATCTGTGTTCATCACAATGATTCATCACTACCAGGATTCGAACCTAGGACCTCTTGACCGATAGCCGGCCAAAAAGGTCTGACCATTCGACTAAACCGGCCGTCAAATATAATAATTAAATATTTTTATATAATTATGTGGGTACGAGTCAAAATACGGTAATTACGGTAACATTTTTAAGTAAGGTACTTTAAAAATGTTACCATAATTACTCGTAAAGAACTACGTAATTATTTATTGAAATATATTATTGCAATGACCAAATTAACTAACAGTGTTTATTCTTTACATGCTTATTTTTGGAAACTTTTAGATGTTCTAATGATAATTAACTGATCGTTTGATTAAATTGATTTAATTACTTGATGTAGACAAGAGTTTAAGCGGCATGATTGATGCGTGGTCATAGATCGCACTGATAGGTATGCGATTTCGCATCGTAAGTATAGTGTATGTTATAAATATGTGAAGCAAAATTGAAGTCATTAGGGTCGATTCTGACCATGGTTCTCTAAACCTAAGACTAATTTGACAACAGTGTTTCTCTGTCATTCTCAATATAGAATGAAAAGGAGAGACTGATATTAAATTTAGTTTTAAGTTTAGAGAATCATGTCAGAATTGACCCTATTAACGTTTTTTATATAGTTGGCAGTAGGCTTGCCACCTACATGGGACCTAACATAATTGGCGAAACGTGGGTACTAGTTTACCTCTGCCTACCCCTTCGGGGATATATGTTTGTATGTATTAACGTTTTTTCTTTTATAATGTTTATATTTTACTACGTGGTTTAGTGGAAGTATTCACACATCTAACCAAGTTTTATAACACAGGATTGACTAATTAGTGAGAATTGTAATATGTAATCTCAGATTTTTAAATAAAACTAAATCAGGATTTTTGAATCCCTTAAATATGTATTAGCCACTAAAATTATTAAATTACTAGTGGTCGTCCGCGGCTTCGCTCGCCTTAATGTCGGTTGTAATGCCTATAGCCTTACTCAATAAATGTACTTTAAACAACACAAAAATATTTTTTCAATTTGAACCAGTAGTTCTGAGATTAGCGCGTTTAACCGACCAACCAAACAAACTCTTCAGCTTTATAATATTATGAGTAAGGCTATTAACCGACTTAACGCGAGCGAAGCCGCGGGCGTCCACTAGTAATATTATTAAGCTGAAGAGTTTGTTTGGTTGGTCGGTTAAACGCGCTAATCTCAGAACTACTGGTTCAAATTGAAAAAATATTTTTGTGTTGTTTAAAGTACATTTATTGAGTAAGGCTATAGGCATAACAACCGACATTAAGGCGAGCGAAGCCGCGGACGACCGACGCCCGCGGCTTCGCTCGCGTTAAGTCGGTTAATAGCCTTACTCAATAAATGTACTAGGTATATACAACACAAAAAGATTCTTTCAATTCGAACCAGTAGTTACGGAGATTAGAAAACATGTTGTGCCGACCCCGCCGAGAGCGGGATAAGGGCAGCATGAAGAGGAAGTTTTAGCGCGTTTAATCAACCAACCAACTCTTCAGGGGGCCTAGACAAAGTAACATACCGACAAAGATAACGAAGTTCGATAAAGCAAAATATATGGGATTTGACGTAAGTCGTCGTGAAATCACTTGACCAAAATCGTCTTCATAAGTTTCTAGTTATGTTGGTAGCGCAAGCTAAGACGCTGTAGATACCAAAGTAATATGGCCGATCGTGACGAACTTCGACACGTTATTGTTATGAAACGATTGCCACTTGGCTACGGGCCCAGCTTTATAATGTAAGTAGGTATAGACTGATTTTTTGATGATGTGGTCGCGGCTATTCTGAGACTTGATTCTGAAAAAGTCCTCGTTCAAAGACACTCACCACAAACATGCTCCTGATGAATTGTTTCGTCTTTGTATACTCGTCGCCCGTGGCTTCGTACTGATTGTAAGCGGGGAAATACGGTGCGATGCTGCGGCCCTTTTTCACCTTCTGCTCCAAAAGGTCTTGCTTGTTCAGGAACACAATAAGCCCAGCGTTGAGTAGGAATCTGCAACATTTTTAGAAAGTCCAATTACTGATATGGATCACTAATTTCATCGGTTCAATGTACCAGCTGATGAGAACAAGGATTCTCTCTACAGACTTCTTCGCTTCTTATAGAAAAATGACACAAACTAAAAAGTCTTTTCTTGCAAAAATAAGTCTTAAAGCCTTAATTTAGAATTAACACAATGTTACGGCTTTTTTTCAGTTAATTGTGCCGTTCTTCCTTTAAATGAACGTCCTCTCTCTCCGTTCATCGGTCTCTCGACATGGTCCATTCAGTCTCTTTTCTATACATTCATTTATCACTACCACCCTTCAGTGTGATGGATGATATGAATCAAAAGGGAGTGGATAACTTGATGACGTCTGACCGATATGAATGGAAGAGGAAACATACTGCGCCGACCCCAGATGGACTGGGAATAGCCTAGGCCAGGGAGAAGACGTTAACTTAATTAAAGAACGGCACAATTTTTAAGGCTTATTTTCGCAAGAAAAGAATTTTAATTTGTGTCATTTTTCTTTAAGTAGCGAAGAAGTATGGAGAGAGAGAACCCTTGTTCTCAGCAGCGGGTACATTAACGGCGGGTCTATTCTAGCGAACAGAGCAGGGACAAGAAGATGCTACCTGCTCTGCCAGACATCCTCGAAGAGCACCAGGGCTTCCTTGAGCCGGTTCTGAGAGGTCTCCTCGCGCAGAGTCTGGTCGAAGTCAGTGCACGCCACCAGGAACCAAATTGCGTGGATGCCTTCGAAGACCTGGTGATGACATATTAATATTAGCTACTTTGAAAGAGTTTGAGTCGAGGTATGATTACAATACACTTATGAATCGTCAAGATGGAATCTGCAGGAGAACTAAGGTCACCGACATAGCCCATAGAATTGACAACATTTCATTTTTTCAACATACCTTTATTTTTACTTTATAAAATTAAACCGAAAATGAAGACACCCATATTTTTTATTTCTTTTGAATTCCGTTGTTTTCATACAAAAAATCATGATTGAAATACCGGTCATTCTAAACAGACGTAAGCGCCAAATGACGTCACAAACGTGGACAAATGGCGAAATCACTCTTGACGCAAAAAATAAAAAGATCACTTGTCAAAATTGACGAACTGGCGTTTCCGGTGTCGAAAATATAAACATTCTATCTAAAATGTTTGAAATCAATTTCAAGGTAAAATACGTTTTAAATTAAAGTTTATGAAGGATTTCAATTTAATGGTACTTTAATGGTGTTAATTTCTACGATGACGATTAATGATAGAGTCTGACACACGAAACATGAGCTATACAATTTTTAAACATTCTTCATATGGTCACACCAAAGTAGATGTCAATGTCAGTACATGAATTGTCATTTCGATAAAACGTGTTTGCTCTTTTTGCTTCGAAATTATTTTATACCGTGAAATATGAAGACTCCTATTAAGAGTGAGGCTAGAAAGCTTATATTTAATATGATTAACAAATTTGATGTGAGAAATAACGACAGTGAAAAGATTTATACTGAGAAAGAACGATGTTTGTTATCAATCTTGGCGGCCATTGGTAAGTTCGACTTGTTTATCTTGATCGTTTGCTCATATTTCTATTAAGTGTAGGCATATTTGCATGTAATATTGCTTTTTTTCTACATCTTGTTTTCTATAAAAGTGTATTCAATGTTATAAATATTTTCGCGTTTCTTACAGACACCGAAGATATAGATGTCAACAAAATTAAAGAGTCTGTCAAAAAACTTAAAGATGTACACAATTCAGAACGGATTACAGCATCATTGTGACCTAAACGCAATAGAAATGATATGGAGTTTGGCGAAGAGGAGGCTCGCGAGTAAAAATATTGGTGTCACACCTGGTAATATAGGAAAAATCATAAAGGATGCATTTGAAAGTGTCACAGTTGAAGAATGGAAAAATTGCATAGAACACGTCGTAAAAATTGAAAATAATTACATTGAAAAAGATAACATTCTTGAAACAGAACTGGAAAGTTTTATTATAAATGTAAGAGAAAATGATAGTGACAGTGACGAATCTTTTGAAATGGATTTTTTGGACTCTGATTTTGATTATGAATCACAATAAATAATGTTATAATTAGAACAATGTTTAATTATTTCTCGTTACAATTCAATTGTTCAATTCAACAAATGTGAAGATTGTTTACCAAATAGGACAAGTTAGTTTATATAGGCGACCAAACCACCGGAGCATTCCTTTCTCAATACATGTCACTATGCCATCTTTCAGACCACCTTTCACGAATCACATCATATTCCTCCATTATTCCTCACTCAATTTCACTCCACATATCATGATTGTCGGCACCAATACTTTACTATGAATAGCCAATCGAGCCTTCTCAGATACGTTCTGACTACTCATTCACTGCATTCCGTCATTTCCCCCTGTATATTTAACTCTATGCGTTCCTTTTCATCACTCGCCCATAGAATTAAAGACTGCCTAAATACAAAAAATATAAGAATATTTCAAATATCAAAATGTGTTTTACTTTCTATACGCAGTGATACCACAGCTAGATTTTTTGAATTTGCCGCCATTTTCCAGGCTCATGTTTCGTGTGCCAGACTCTATTGGATTTGATTTATAACTGACGTCTGTTATCATGTCTATGATAACTTTTTTATTCTTCCATCTAGGAAGGCAAACGTTTTACTTCATACATCTACGACTGTGACGTCATCGCATATTTTTTACATTTTATTTTTTTTCTCTGTAATTAAATAATAAAAATATTTTCGAAGTCAGGATATGAAAATAAAGAAACGGTATTTTTATTTTGGGGGGTTGTAATTTTTTAAATGTTGTCAATTGCGGATCCTAAGTGGCAGTGGGCATTACAGAGTGCAATGCAGGGCAATTTACAGGGTAGGCCCCCCACACGTTGAACCGATGATCTAATGAAGGTCGCGAAAAGCCGCTAGATGCGGGCAGCGCAAGAACGATCCATTTGGAGATCCTTGGGATAGGCCTATGCCCAACAGTGGGCGTATCTCGGCTGCCTGTGCGTGTGCGGTCACCACACAGCTAAGGTTGTAAAGACTCCGGAAAGTCTACATACCGTTGGAGTAATGCATACTTACGTCTATCTAGGGCAGAGGTGAATTAAATATGAAATTTTATTTCAAAACGTTGCCAATAGAAAGCGTTAGGAGCTTTGATGATAATAGTGGTCGAAGGTAAGGAGTAATTAATTGATATCCATACTAAGGAATCCGGGCATGAGTCAAGGTGTACTCAAGTGACAGCTGTATTCAATTGACATTACCTGAATCCATTTCTTCCTCTCCCCCCTCTGTCCTCCTACGTCGAACATCCAAAACGCTTGAATACCCCCCTGCATTGATTTCGGTACCTGCAAAAATACATGTATTTTGTAGTTTATGCCACTGTACTGAAATGACCATCATTACAGTACAGTGGCATAAACTACAGAAAGTGGTATACGACATATGTTACTTTTATATTATTATTATGACTATAATGATAGTAATAAAAACAAAAGTGTACCCAAAGGAAAAGGAAAGGAAACTATTAGTAAGTATACCTATAGGTAACACTCTCATTGTAAAATGTTTACTGCTCTGCGCCAGAAATTTTAGATAATTATTCGTACATACATACATACATAAATCACGCCTATATCCCCGAAAGGGTAGGCAGAGGTTAACTAGCACCCACGTTTCGCCAATTATGTTAGGTCCCATGTAATAGGTGGCGAGCCTATTGCCATTTATTGGGCACAAAAGTCGCAGTACATTACTATTGCTAGGTGGTATAAGAGGAACGCTGCTGCCCATTCCTCATCGCTGATTTATCCTCAGTCGCCTTGTACGACACCCACGGGAGAGATTTGGGGAGGTGACAATTGTATTCTACTCTGGCTGCCGTCACCATACGGCTAATAATTATTCGTGCTACGCTTTTAGCTTCCAAATTATAATTTTATAAAGATTCACTCCACAAAACCTTTCTCGATTAAACTGTATCGAAATGTTATATCCATGGACGTATTTCAGATCCATTGTTGTATCTATTTTTAGAATCAGAAAAGCAATTTTACACTATTCGATTTTAATTTTTAACATTATATAAATGTTAGAAAAATTAGTACAAAGTTTTTGGTGGTCAGGCACCTGCCCGGATAGCAGCGGACGCGGGTTCGATTTCCGCCTTAAGATCATAATTTTTCGAAATTCTATTTCTAACCACCAAAATCTTTGTAGCAATTTTACACGTTATACAACTTTGCTCAACAAAAACTATAGGAGTGATCGCCACCTATCGCCTTGGATTAATCACCCCTGCCTACCACTTCGGGGATAAGTAAGCGTGATTTATGTGTGTATGTAATACGTATGTAATTAACACGAACAAATGTATCTTTACAAACGTACCTTGACTTCGAACTCAATCTTCTGAATGCCCGTGGTTTTCTGTCGGCACCTGAGGATATCCGCATCTGAAGGGATATAGTCTTGCTTCTCGACTAAGTCTAATCTATCTAGGAAACTGCGAATTACAACAGCATTGTTATCATGGGCTTTCTCAAGGTACCTGAATAAATGAGAGGAACAACAATTGTAAATAATTAACTCATTTCCTCCAAAACATTGATCGACTGACTGAGGCCACATTTAAATATCATAAGTTATGCAATGTCTTTTTAACCGATTTCACAAAAGGAGGAGGGAGGTTCTAAATTCGTCATGTATAATTTTTTTTAATGTTTTTTACGTCAGACCTTTTTCAGTCAGTTGTACACAGTTATTTTAGTAAAGGATCAAGGTAAAAACAACTAAATTCCTTTTTCTAAGGAGCTAGCTGTTTGTACTTAATTCTTATTGAAGGCAGATTTGAATTAACACCCAAGTTCCGCCAATTTTGTTAGGTCCCATGTAGTAGGTCGCGAGTTTATTCCCGTCTGGCACGTAAATCGCAATAGGGATTGCTAGGTGGTATTAGAGGAACGCTACTATCCATAACTCATCGCTGTCGATGAGGAATGGTGTAGATGAGGAATGGTGACATTGTATTCTACTCTGCCGTCACCACACCACACGGCCACAATGTTAAATAAACATACATACATACATAAATCACGCCTATATCCCCAAAGGGATAGGCAGAGGTGAACTAGCACCCACGTTTCGCCAACCATGTTAGGTCCCATGTAATAGGTAGCGAGCCTATTGCCATTTATCGGGCACAAAAGTCGAAGTACATTGCTATTGCTAGGTGGTATATGCTAGGAGGAACGCTGCTGCCCATTCCTCATTATTGATTTATCCTTAGTCGCCTTGTACGACACCCACAGGAGAGCTTTGGGGTGGTGACAATTGTATTCTACTCTGCCGTCACCACACGGCCAAATATAAATAAAGTTAAATAAAAGTACAAGTGAAATGCCGTGTCGTGACGGCAAAGCAGAATAAAATTGTCACCACGGGTCCTTGTTTGTCATCTCTCCCAGGGCTGTTGTACAAGGCGATTAAGGGACAAAAAAGAGCCTAATGGGCAGCTTCGTTTTGCTTGTATTGTACTGCGATTTTCGTGTCCGATAAATGGCAATAGGCTCGCCACCCATAACATAGGAACTAATCTAATTGGCGAAACGTGTTATTTACCTCTGCCTACCCCTTCGAGGATATAGGCGTGCTATATGTATGTACGTATGTGTATAAAATAAAAATAAAGAAACGTCGGAGTTAGTTCCCCTTTGCCTAACCCTTCCGGGACATAGGTATAGGCGTGGTTTATGTACGTATATTGCATGTGTAAAAAATGAAAATAAAACACTCACTATTCGGCGCTGTCGATCAGTTGGTATTCATTGGATCTCTGGAAGCAATCCCTCACGCCGCTGTCCTTCCAAAGGGCTCTCACGTAATCGTAATATTGCTGTGTGAAAGGAGACCACACTGAGAAATTCACGTTTCCTGTATGAGCACAATAATCGAGACAACCTCTGCCCCCGTAGCACGGGACGTGGAGAAAATCTCCCCGGGGAAACGTAAATATTTTCCTCTCGCTCGAGCTCCCAGTAAATCCTAACACTAAACACTGTCAAGTTGTGGAGGGAGATTTTGTCCACGTCCCGTGCTAGGCCTACAGGGTGTCCATTAAACAATGAAAGTGATTATTTGTTGTTTCTAATGATTATGATTTCGACAGTAATGTAAAAGACCTCAACGCGAGAGAAGCCGCGGGCAAAAGCTAGTACACTATATAAAAGAATCTACCCTAATAGGCAGAGGTGTTTTAACACCCGCGTTTCGCCATCTTAATTTAGGTCCCACGTAATTGGGGGCGAACCTATTGCCATTCATACCATAGCCATTCTCCTAGGGCGCTACGAGTCGGAGCTTGGAGCAGCAGGCCCGAGTGTGCCTCTAAAGGCGCGGATCTCGGCTCAGGCGTGCCGTGTAGTGGGGCTTTGGTTTGTGACTCGACTAGATAACAATATAAACATACCTAAAATTAATATTTCTTTGAATTATAAAAGTACTTTTTACACCAGTATAAAAGTATTCAATCATCTGTCTCTTGATATTAAATCCCAAGACTTGCCTAAATTCAAGTTTTAATTAAAATCCTGGCTGATAAATAATGTCTTTTATAACTTGAATGAATACTTTTCTTTTACAAATAATATTTAATTAAAAATTTAAACATATCTAGATTGCATGCCCGAAATGGGTAAACCGTTGTGACTTACTTAAGCATTAATACCAGCAAATTGTACACAGTTACAGCTATAAATATCTATTCTATTCTAGGAGATTTAAGCCGCACTCAAACAGCAGCGGGGGCGGCACGGTAGCGGTGGCGAACCTGATCAAACGTTGACCGCGCTGCCCGGGTCTAGCATGAGCACCCAAACACGATATGATATAGCCATTTATCGCGTTGAACTTACAAAATCATTGGATTTTTGACAGTTCAAAGCGATAAATAGCTATATCTTTATGATCTAGCCTTATTAGCTATATCTTCAGACATATAGCTTTAGAGGCATATTTAAAAATTCAAGTCAGGCTTAATCAAGTGTTAAAATCTAAAGATTTTTGACTGTTCAACGCGATAAATGGCTATATCATATCGTGTTTCGGTGATCATGCTACGGCTGCCGGGCTGCGCTCGCTTGAATAATGTCCTTAATTACAAACCTTACAACTGCCCGCCACTGCTACCACCACCGGTGACCGCTGCTGTACGAGTGAGGCTTTATGTAGGTACCTACCTCGTTGTACTCGGGTGGCCCCTGGATGCCGCATTTCACAATGAAGTGTTGCGCTTGTATGTTTCTCGCATTCTGTAGAGAAATGCCCAAAGGTGCCATGTTGGATACGATATCGAATATCGACTCGTGTATGTTGTGTCTGATAAACTTTATCTTCTCCGTTCGTTCGCTAGAAGAATTGGGAGTAGAAGAAGAAGAATTAGATTAATTGTGGTAAGTTTGCCACCATAATTTAAGGATGTGAAAATATTGCAGGTGTTGTCCTATAAAGGGTAAGCCAATTCTTTTTGCACAGAAGGATTCAAGTGGCACAATTATAGGCGATTTTATTACTAGCTAAGTAGGGTTTGTTTCAAAGTACCCCACACACAAGTGAAAGAAAAACTACTAAGCCTTCTGTTGATCCAAGTCGGTCACAACATAACCTCTTCCTTGTATTATTAAAATTGAAATATGTAGGAAAGTAATTATTATTATAATAAAAGATTAGTTCTACCTCGCACTGAATCCTTGGATATGCATAATCTTCATTTGTTTTATAATAGTAGTTTTGCCACTCTCTCCTGTGCCGAGCAATAGGAGTTTTATAGCCTGAAAGTGTTAGTTTATCATTTAGGATATAAATTAGCTCTCATTAACAGTATAATTCAATTATATTCCATGAATAAACATAATTTTTAAACGCTAGATCCAATACAAGTAGAATGACCATAACAAGTACAGACAAGTTATTTTTTTTAGCATTACAGCCTTCAGGACTTTTCTAAATCCATTTTTGTTGGTTGTCAGTTGGGCTTTGCTGTTAAAGTAGGTAAAGTAGGTATACCTATTGGATTTTTAATTTACTAGTGAATAAATCGATTTGATACAATAGCCTGTCTGAACTTCACTAAATTATTTTACTTAAGATTTAACTTGTGCAGAACATTATAATTTATAAATGTTTTGAAATAGGATTTGACTGTCAACTACACGTATCTACGTACACATAAGTCACTTCACTTAACTTTATAACAGTAAAAAATCGGCATAGATCATGATAGAAGCTTAGATCAATTAGTTTTTCATGCGATACAAGTTGTTTGTCAAAAAATTTAAGTAAAATGATTTGCATTACTTACGTGTTCGTAAGGTTGAATCCAATTTCTGATATCCTTATCCAACTGTTTAGAGATTTCAGTATCTTCATCTTGGGATCTCATACAAGGTAAGCAAGGGAGCAACATTTTCGAAGACACTATTCCTTAGTTCCCCAAAACTAAATCTCAGTGCAGTATAATTATCTGCTGTGATAAGGGCGATATCGTATCGTCGGCTTTAAAAGATTGCGCTATAGGTAATTATAATTATTCGATAATAAATGATGCGGCTAAAATATTCATTTTTATATTTGTCAACAGTTGAATTGTCAGTACGGTTCCAGGCTATTGCATTTCATTCAGCTCAATATTCGAGAATTATCGTGTAGGTGTGCGTTGTATAACTTGTATACAACACTAGTGGTCGCTCGCGGCTTCACTCGCGTTATTTTATAACCTATAGCCTTCCTCGATATATGGACTATCCAACACAAAATTAATTTATCAATTTGAATCAGTAGTTCCTGAGATTAGCGCGCTCAACCAAAAAAAATCTTCAGCTTTATAATAATATTAGTATAGACTATAGATGTAACAGAAGTTAGTTATTGTTGTTAGATGTTAGTTATTTCTGCTATAATATGTTGTATTTTGACAGTTATGTAACGTTAATTTAATACAAAAAAGAAATACATAATATGAAAAATTAGGTGTACTAAATCTATGTCAGTTATGCAATTTTGAGTCGCATCTGCGAAGAGATCTGATGATGTAGGTACTTAAAGATCAATAAAACAAACCAATTCACGTGCTAGGGCGGTTTTAATGCTACCAAGTAAAAGAAACATTTATTCAAGAACATTGTTGTCCATTTGAATTTGAAACTCCGGCTCGTTCACACCGGCGCCTGCGCTGTCCGTGAGAAGCATCTGCACTTCCGCATCGGTGAGTGTTCGCGCCTAATGTGGGATTCAAAGCAAAATCATTACTCGCCCTCCGACAGGTTATTATCGATTTCGATCTACCGTCCAATACTATGAGGTTTTTTATCGAACTACCTTCTAATACTCTCTAAGAGGTTTTAATTATTATTAACAAAGAAGAAAAACTAACAAACTACCTCCAATGCTGCCTGGGAGCGATAAATAAGTCTATTATGGGGTATCCAGCTGATATTGGGTCTACATCAGCTGATACCCCATAATAGATTTTTATTTATATTTATAAACACTTTGGGACACCCGAATGTAGAAGGGCAAACTACTAACGTCAGAATACCCAAAGAGGGTTGGTGTCAGGACAGGAAGGCTGTAAAATCTTGTAATCGCCTCCGTGGTCTAAGGTCCTTTCCATGACTTTTCTATACCTACATTCATTCCATAGACAAGTGGGTCCCTTACGCTAGCAGAGACATTCAGTTCAGGATACATGCTGTTCAGCTCCATGGACACCTCCTCTCCCCCCTCTACCTTGGGCTGTGGGGGGATATTGTCAATCTCCCTCGCTCCCCGGGTTAGTTCAAAATCTAAAGGAATGACAACATTCAATTAGTCCAAAATGATTGATACTTTATTCTGTAAATATTTGAAAGATTTCTTTCTACCTACATCTTACAAAATAGTTCTGCTAATTATTGTTTAGTTGATTTTAATGTTTAGTATGATGAGGCAATAAAGTCACGCATTTTTTTCCTCGAAGGGCCTAGGCGAATTAACACCTACCTACGGTTCGCCAATTATGTAATATATACATAAATTGCAGTATACTGCTAGCAGGTATAACACTGCTGCCCATAATAATCTATCGCTTTTTTTGCTTCCGCTTTGCCATAACCACACGGCGAAACATTGTTATTTTTCTAAAATAACAATAATACTTATGGCATGAATGCAATATTGTCTGTTTTGTATAATTAATAAAGGGTATATTAATAAAGGGTATATTTGAATAAAACTTTCTATTATAGCCGTGTGGTGACGGCAGAGTAGAATACAATTGTCACCACCCCACCACATCTCACGTCAAAATCAACAAGGTACCAGTCGAAAACCAGCGTCAGGCTTCAGGGGTCTGGCACATGCTGAACTGGTCTCCTATTCTAACGCTAAAACAATTTTTTTGATATTTTATGAAACTTTTAATAATAATTTAATGTTGTTTTGTTTTTATATGCTTGTAACTATGTGTGTTAGAATAAAATAATTTAATTTCAATTTCATTTCATTTCATTTCACCCCAAGTCTCTCCCGTGGGTGTCGTACAAGGCGACTAAGTATAAATCAGCGATGAGGAATGGGCAGCAGCGTTCCTCTTATACCACCTAGCAATAGTACTGCGACTTTTGTGCCCGATAAATGGCAATAGGCTCGCCACCTATTACATGGGACCTAACATAATTGGCTTATTCGGGGATATAGGCGTGATTTATGTATGTATGTATGTATATTTGAATGAACCATGAATGGCACCAATGACTTACCTACTCCTGCGGCAATGACATGACTGACTTACCTGTATCAATGTTGGCTGGTTTGCTAAAAGCGACTGGCGTACGAGGCACACTGCCAAGCATGGCGAGCGCCCGCGCACACGTCGGTATAATACTAGTGCTGCCCTGGAAAATGCGACAATAGCTTGAAGCCAACCAATCATCGCAATCGCATAATAAATAAATATTAAGCTTGACGCGCTTGGCCTGCGATTGCGTATACTAAGCAATGTCCGACTGGTCATTGGATTGCTGACCAAAAATTAATTATCTCGAGTTCGTGCTTAGGAAGGCACGTTTAGCCTTTGGTGCCGGCTGCATCTACAGTCGTTAATACCCACTAACCCGGTAATCCGCACTGGGCTAGCGTGGTGGGTTATGGCCCAATCTCCCTATATTCTTTCATCCATAGGGAAGGCCCGTGCCCCAGCAGTGGGGACATTAAAGGGCTGGTGATGTCACCACGCGACTCAAAATATAGATTTTATAATAATATAATATGACTCGAGTCGAGAACAAAACATCTTTTCTGTCTTCATCACAGATATTTCCCCCTACTGGTTTTCGAAAACCCAGGACCTCTTGGCCCATAGCCCCATAAAACATAAACATAAAACTGATTTCTGATAAGTTGGTTCCTTTAATGAACTACACTACGTCCATATTCACACACAGCAGACTCACTGCGGTCACCGGTATAATGAAACAATTTTATTGAGCAGGGTTCCGTACAATATATCAGTTTACATCAACAAACATTATTACCTTGAGGAAAGACATCTTGGTGATTTCAATCACACTGTCGTGACTGATGTTGTTGACCCTTAAATGATCCCTTACTTCATCGGGACTGGGGTTCAAGCCATTGATCTAATACAATCAAAAAGTGCTCACTCAATTAAGTCTTATTTACCAATTATGTTACGTCCCATCTCGCCAATAGGTGGCGTGTCTATTGTCATTCATCGGGAACTTTAGTCACAGTAATTGGCTAGAGGGTGCACCAGGAACGTTGCATCCCATTCTTCGACATTATTACTCTTACTGCTGCACTCACCCGAATACAGAAACGCTATTCAAAGTTTGAGTCCCGCTTAACATTTAAGTATTGTCAAAATTGACGATTTTCCATACAAATTCTGACAGGTAGTGCCCACTTAACTTTTTAAGCAGTCCCCTAAATTTGAGTAGCATTTCTGTATTCGGGGGTCAGAGACGTCAATAAACTTTAATCATCCGGCAACAATCGTCGCATTGTACGACACTCACGAGGGAGACACTCTGCCTTAAAACTATATAGCGAAATATAAAATCAACATTCACAATACAGGAATCGACTTAAAATTTTACACAACATAATTATTCCACAAAAGCAATCTATCACTAAAACGGATCTTCTCTCGGTGGCCTTACCTCAATGATAGCCAAGTACGCCGGATGCTTGAGCCTCGAGTGGGTCCTCAGGTCGGATCTGATCCTGAACCTCTTGGGACACCGCGAGCACGCCCACGCTCGTACGCCCGTGTGTACCAGCCGATGGTTCCGTATGGCCGTGGACCTGTCCGTTGATATTTCCTTAACTTAGCTGAACAAAGTAGTATGAAACGTTCAAGAAGTCTTCACCAGCCCTTAGAATCTCCGTTGCTGGTACAGCGACCTTCTCTTAAGTTACTTACTGCCGCACTCAGAGACCTCAATTAACTTTTATTAATACTTTAAGTCAAAACATTTCATTTAAATCTAAACCATAGATCCAGCAAGTATAGAGACTAGTTTTGAATTGTCATTTTTTTACATTAAGTACTCATTAGCGTTATTTGATGTCTCTGAGTGCGGCAGTAAAACATACTTAATAATTATGTCACTCATTAAAATACTTGGAAGCATCGTGTGTTCTAACTTGATGACAAAAGATTCTGTATCGTTCCTACTTTACTGTTCCTACGTAGTAAATCTTAGACAACTCACTCTTTTTGACTGACGCCATCTCGCTCTTCGTTATGGCCCCGTCCACACTGTTCTTTTCCACAGGTACTACACCAGGAGTCGTCTGATTTTAACATACACCAGTTAATAAAACACCACGCATCACTTTACCACAATAATTGGACATCCACCTAACCCATATTGACATATCTGTGACCTAACCATAGAAGAAAAATATTTGCAATTTTGGATAGTAAATTATAGCCGCTCGCCGGCTGTATGTTGATTCGTAGGTCTGTTGCTAACAATTCTTGAGATGATTATGCATTTACGATTCGACAAGTATTACATAAAGAACCCTGTGAAAATGTATAATCGTAAATACATAATCGCAAAACTGCCCATTTCTCGTTAGTTTTACAACGATCAGGGTATTTTTCTATCAGAAATGTCCTTATGTACTGGCACTGCTGTCACCACACGGCGATATTGAAACTTGCATACTCATACTACTATATTATATTATTCTGTTTACACACCTTTCATCACAAGAGACATATCACTGTGCTCCTTCTTCCTGTGTTTATACAGCGCAGTTTTGTTTGGCAGAATTTCGTCGCAATCGCGGCAAGGTATTCTATAATGTGGAAGATATTTAAAATCTTTTGTAGATTATCTCAACTGCAGGCCTCGCACGGGACGTGGACAAGATCTCTCTCCACTACGTTACGAATTAGAGCGAGAGGAAAATATTTCCTTTACTCCGAGGAGATTTAGTCCACGTCCCGTGCTACGGGGGATGATCTCAAACTGATCTCTTACGGCTTAGTAACGGCTTACAGCTTAGTTGTTTAGCAACTTCTGTTATTTATCGTAATATGACAAAAAATACCAGGCAACTAAACTTTAGTAAGCTTATTTCTACATTGCGAGGGTACCCGTTGGCTTACAACGTGAAGTGTAAAGGTTAGAAGAATTTCGGCAAGTTAATTAGTGTCTTGGGTGGCCGAGCGGTCAGGCACCTGCCCGGATAGCAGCGGACGCAGGTTCGATTCCCGCCTCAAGATCATAATTTTTCGAAATTTTTTTTCTAGCCACCAAAATCTTTGTACTAATTTTTCTAACATTTATATAATGTTTAAATTAAAATCGAATAGTTTAGTAAGCTTACTTTTACCGAACTGCAATATTGGGATAAACCCGTCGTTAAACAGATTCAACATAGAAACATACTGAAATAAATTCGGTCATGTTCCCCAATGGGGTAGGCAGAGGTGTAATAACACTCACATTTCGCCGGGTTATGTCAGCTCCCATGTAAAAAGGGGGATCTTATTGCCATTCACTTCACACTCTTCTTCTCCCTGCTCTGCTCCCAGTCTATCTGGGGTCGGCGCAGTATGTTTCCTCTTCCATTCATATCGGTCAGACGTCATCGAACCATCCACTCCCTTTTGATTCATATCATCCATCACAACGTAAAGGTGCTAGTGATGAATGAATGTATAGAAAAGAGACAGAACGGACCATGTCGAGAGATCGTTGAACGGAGAGAGTGATTGGAATGACAACATTCCAATCCATACTACCCAAAGTTTTGGCTTAGGTTTTATAGCCGGCCGCCTGCCTGACATCAACCCTCTTTAGGTATGCTGTTGTTGGTGGTTTGCCCTCCACCATCCGGGTGCCCCAAGGTGCTTATTGGTCTACTGGGCAATTTCCCTTAGTCGACTTTTACGACACCCATGGGATGAGTCGGGGCTGGCCTATTCTACGTTATTTGTTCGCTCCCAGGCCAGCATAGAAGAATTCTAGAATGCCATTCACTTCACACACTGACCTGTAATCTTCCCTGGGTATTTTAGATGTGGCACCAGGCTCGCTCTGCCCACTTTGGCCATGGATCTTCTTCCTGTGGTAAGCTAGACTCCAACTGAATCGAGAGTTGAAAGACTGTCGGTACATTCAAGTGTTGAAGTCACTGTACTAAAACGCCACTATCCCCAAAATACAGAAACGCTACTCAAATTTAGAGGACTGCTAAAGTTAAGTGGACACTACCTGTCAGAATTTACATGGAAAAACATCAATTTTGACAATACTTAAATGTTAAGCGGGACTCAAACTTTGAACAGCGTTTATTTATTTGAGGGTAAGTCAGTCCAGCTTCAGGATCAGAACTCTAAGGGTCTGTTTCACAATCGACGGGTAAGTTCTGAATAGCTTAGCACTTCAATTGACATAAATTTCATATTACCACTGTCAAATGATCTGCCAAATAAGATAACCCGATTTGGAGTAGTTCCTATTCATCCTGTGCATATGTGAAGCAGTGCCTTACCGCACGCTGCTCGCTCGAACATAATGGTCCTTCGAGCCGGATATGGCTCGAACAAAGGCATGAAATGCCTACGCGACTTCCTGTACATTGCTGGTTGGACGCTACACAATTTCATCCAAGCCCTTTATAAAGAGCAATGCATAACAAAACGAGTCTCACTCGCGCGTATGTCTGTAGGCCTAGCATAGCACGGGACGTGCACAAAATCTCTCTCCACCACTTGACAGTGTTTTGTCTCGGAATTCAGTGGGAGTCAGAGCGAGAGCTAAATATTTTCTTTCCCCCGAGGAGACTTTGACCACGTCAAAGACTTCGAGCTACCCACCTGTTGGGGAATGTCACGTCGCACTGGTTGCATCGGTACAAGAAGTTGTCGTTCGCGTGTTTCATGCGCCGATGCACTTGTAAGTAGGTCCAGTGGAGGTACGACCGGCCGCAGTCCTGGCAGAGAACGGTATATCAAAAAAATCAGTTATTCTATTCTAGCTAAAGTCCATTTTTTAACGCAGATAGTAAATTGACAGCTGCAAGTGTCATGTTGTATTGTTTATATCATTGTATTGTTTACAATAAATTAAGGCAAAAAATAGAATTTGAAGTGTATTTTTTTATATCGGATAGTAAATTGACAGGTGCAAATTTCATATTGTTGATTTATACAATACGACATGACATTTGCAGCTGTCAATTTACTATCCGAGAAATTAATTATTTTAACGCGCCAACTCTTTATAAAAGTCTCTCTTTAATACTAAGGGCCGATTTCACCACAGAAATTAAACGCGATCAGTTGAAGTTGAACTCGGTTTATGCTCTAAACTGAGTTCCGCTACCAAGTTTGCATTAATCAAAACCAAGTTTTATTAAACTCAGTTTCTATGAGAGGCGGTGAAATCGGCCCTAAGGTATACTCGCATTCGAGTGAATTTAGATCACAATATCACCTGATGGGAATGATGATGATGACACCTAAGTGATACATGCTGGTCTAGATAGTATGGTACATACATACATAAATCACGCCTTTCTAGTCTAATCTATCCACGTTTCGCCAGCTTATTTCAGGTCCCATGTAATAAGGGCCGAGCCTATTGCCATTCGGGAACTTCAATTATGCTAGTCTACGCTAGTCTTTTCTATCGCTCCAAGTAAGTTAATAATCTTATGTCACCCCCTGACCAGGAGGTGGAGTTTTCCGTTAGCGTAGCGGGCGGAAAGTCCTCTTTATGTTCAATCTTCTATTTTGGCCTGGGAGCGAACAAATAACGTAGAATAGGCAAGCCCCGTCTCGTCCCATGGGTGTCGTAAAAGTCAACTAAGGAAGACTAACCCGGTGTAGACAAATAAGCACCTTGGGGCACCCGAATGGTGGAGGCAAACCACCAACAACAGCATACCCAAAGATACCAAACTCTCCAGCTTTATAATTAATATTAGTATAGATATTACTTCAAATTCACCGCACCTCGCAAAGGAAATGCTTCACCACAGGGAAGCCGCCGTAACCCAATATGCCGGTGGCCGAGGGGCCGGCCTCCGGCGCGGGAGACGCCGCTTGCTTCTTAGCCTCCGCCAAAGGACGCTTGTAGAAGCCATGGGTGGTTTTGTGGGTGGTACACCTGGGCAAGTTATTTTTTAAATATTTTCCACTCACACCTATCATCTAGCCCACAGTAAGTAGCCTAAGCACTTCTGTTATGGATGCTAGATGACGGACATATTTTTAATATAATTATGTATATAAATGTTGAAAATATACTACATAAACATATATGTACACAACCATGACTCGGTAACAAACATTTGTGGTCATCACAAAGTTTGCCCCTACCAGGATTCGAACCCGGGATCTCTTGGCCAATACCCAGCAATCTGAGCATTCGACCAAGGCGGCCGATTTAATTTTATAGACCAAAGAAAATTCAATATGATTACAGATTGAGGAGCTCGCTAGCGCAGTGGCATAGCGTGCTCGGCCTGCGATTGCGTAAACTAAGCAATGTTCGTTAAGCAGGCAGGTCATTGGATGCGTGACCAAAAATGTATTATCTCGTGTTCCTCTTTTTTTTTTAATTGGCTTAACTTCCTGGAAACAAGTCCTTTAGGAACTTTCTTTGTACACTTTCGTTTACTTTTCTTAATTTTGAATAAATGATAAATGAATGAATGAAAATAATGTATGAAATGGATGAATGATATTAATGCTTGAAATGAATTTGACATTAAAATATGGGTGAAACATATTTTAACGCATCTAGGGAGTGCTTGGCGCGAGTCAAATGGTAACAGAGTTCATGACGGTGACCGATGAGGTGGTGAAAACCACTATAAAATTCTCAACGTCAAACACGGCACAACACTTTTATTTCAATGATTCTTTATAATTGAACATCAACACGGATCCTTATGCATCAAAATAACCACTTTTACTACACAAAATCCACTCTGAAACAATTTATGAATGATTGAAATAAAAATTTGACTGACGCCATTGAAAGCCCGCCAAGCACTCCCCTCGTGTTCCTCCGTCGTTCAGAAGACAAGTGAAACCGTTGGTCCCGCCTACATCTGTAGTAGGCATTGAGTTATAAACAGTAATAGTAGTTCAATGGTAGTAGGTAGTAAATACCCACCATTGCCTACCGGCCAGCAAGTTAAGTTACGGCCCACTCTCTCTTTATTCTTCCACCCATATGGAAGACCCCAGCAGCTAGTGACTAGTGAAAAAGGGATATTATACGGTTGTAGACTACATAAACTATAAAGATGCGTGGCTATAGATTTTGTATGGTAATGAGACCAACTGACATGTACATATATTTCTGTATTAGTTTTAATTATTTTTAACCAAGTAAATAAAGCTATGCTAACTACCAGTAATAATTATATATTTTTTTTTATACTCAATGAAAGATGTCCATGTCGTGGCCAAATCGTAGAATTGATCACTTCATGATGTGGCCGACCATTTCATGAAATGGTGGCATTTCATGAAATGGCCAACCAAAACTGACCATATCATGATAATGGTCTGGCCAGATCAATGAATAAACAACGTTTAACGATATGAACAGCTAAACGCACGGCCCCTTCATGATATGGCCAAATATTATTGGTCATATCGTAAAATAGTTATATTAATCGCCATTAGAGGCGCTCATGTCGATTTGTTATTGTTTTGATGCATCATGGCGGCGTACATTTATCCTGATATATAAATTATTATTAATGATAATATTAATATGAAAGATAAAAATGAAGCAAAATGTCGTTACGACAGAAAACTACGCGACTTTTACGAAAGTCACTAAAAAAAGAGTGCAATGTTAAGAAACCTTGAAGTGCGGAATGTATTTTAAAGGTTAGTAAATATCAATTACTTATTTTAGTGGTATTTTTTAAAAATTAAAGATCAGTATTCAAAATTTTTAATTTATCTATTGACCAAAAATACTCCGATATAATAGTAATTTTGAAACATATTTTTATAGGTTATACAACAAACTAAAGAGAGTAGGGTGACCACGCTAAGAAAATCAATGGACTACTATTGGATAAAAAAATACGACCTTATGGAAATTCAACATAAGGAAAGGGTAAAGAAATATTAATTTTTAAAAAGAAAAGTGTTGACGATCCTGCCATTCGAATAGTCCCGATGGAAAATTATTATGAAATATAAACAAAAATTCAAAAACTGTTGGACATGGTGGGCGACTGAAGATATTAAAAAAAAGCTTTAACGCCACCAAAATTTTTAAATGTTAACAGTCTTAGCAATTTCTGTCCTAAAACGAGTGTGATAATTTGTGCCATTTTTAGATTTAAAGTATATTTAAGTGTGCTATTTAAACAATTTGATATATTCTAAATAATAGAATAAATATGTCTCTTCTCTATTTTGTTTTTTATTGAACCTTTGATATCATGGATACCCTACATTATTGATATGGCCAAACGTGGATGGCCATATCGTCAAACGTTGACGTTTAAACGATATGGTCAGTTTTGGTTGGCCTTTTCATGAAATGCCACCATTTCATGAAATGGTCGGCCACATCATGAAGTGATCAATTCTACGATTTGGCCACGACATCCATAAACATTCAAATTAAATATATTTTATAAATATGATAACTAATATGATAAGATAGAATATAATAGGATATGTAATATATTAAAACATTTTATGACATCTTTCATTAACTCATAACTTCATGTAAAGGGAGGAACAAACTTGCAGAGTTTCTTGCCCGTTCTTCTCAGAACAAGGCCTCCTGGTAGTTTACGATCGGATGGTGTAGCTTATAACGTTAAATATTGGAAACTGTTTTCCTTTTCGTTTCCAGTGACTAACGTTATTTCTTTGACGATTCATGAGTGTATGTAATCATACCTTATATGAATAAACCATATTTTCATTTTCAGTGGGCACATTGAGGCTGGTGATGATGATGAGGAAGTTCTCAAAAAATGTAATAAGAATAATTGTTTCATTACCTGGAATAAGTAGCGAAGCTGACTTTGCATATGTGGCAAGTGAAGGGATTTTTCACCCCCTTGTGATGAACGCGATGCATATTTAGTCCATCTTCTAAGTAGAACACGCTGGTAACATTTAAAAAAATAAAATGTACATAGTGGTAGGTGGATAGACAGTTCCAATCCATACTGCTCAAGGTTTTGGCTTAGGTTTTACAGCCGGCCGCATGCCTGACACCAACCCTCTTTGGGTACGCTGTTGTTGGTGGTTTGCCCTCCAACATTCGGGTGCCCCAAGTGTGCTTATCGGTCTACACCGGGCAATCTCCCTTAGTCGCCTTTTACGACACCCATGGGATGAATCGGAGCTGGCATATTCTATTTTAAGGCCTGCAGGAATGTTATATCTCACAAACTATAGTATGTATGTACTTACTCCCGCTCGCTAGCGCAGTGGAATAGCGCGCTTGGCCTGCGATTGCGTAAACTAAGCAATATTCCCTAAGGCCGACCATTGGATGGGTGACCAAGAAATTAATTATCTCGATTTCGGAAGTCACGTTAAGCCGTTGCTTGGTCCCCAGTCGCTAATACCCACAAACCAGCACTGGGCCAGCGTGGTGGGTCAGCTCCCTATTTTTAAGTTAACCTACTTCACAAAAGGAAGAGGTTCTCAATTCGTCCGTATGTTTTTTTTAATAATTGTTCTTCCATCCATAGGGAAGGCCTGTGTCCCAGCAAAAGGGACATTAAAGGGCTGGTGATGAATGGAAACTTACTCCTCGCAGTATTCGCATCTGAACGCCTTCTCGATCTGGACGACGCGGGTGAGAGCGCGCGCCTCATCCGGCAGCCTGTTCAGCAGTGGTCTGGACAACGGGCTAGGCACTTGGCAAGGAATAGGCTTCGACAGCTTGGGGGACTCTGTTTGGGAACGTTGGGACTTGGTAGCAGCGGCGGCTCCAGCATTGGCAGTAGGGGGTCACATCGTCGGGGTCAAGTCACAAGAAGTTAGGTTTCAATAATAGATACAAGTTAAAAGTAAGTGTGTATTTATTAATAAATACATGTAAGTACTGTACCTTAGAACACCTAAATATAAATATAAATATACCCAGCCCAGGGGTCATGACCCCCATGACCCACATGGATCCGCCTTTGGAAGTGAGTCGATGACGAGTGACAGAAAAGAGTGGAGAAAGAGGACATACTGCGTCTACCTCAAACAAGATCGGTTAAGGGCAAGATGATGATGATGATGACGATGATCTAAGCGCTAAGCAAACTGTTATATCTGAACAGTAAAAGAAAACTTTGAACATACACAGTTTTCAAATAAGTAATAAGCCGTAAGTAATTAACCTAATCTAATGAAAGTGAATGTTTCCTAAAACATAGGTTTTTACCCTATAAGTTTTAACCATCAGTAATTGACACATTTTACCCAGTGGTCAAGGTGGACCCCCAGGGGTCCACGGGAGACTCGGGGGGGTCTACGTAGGCGTGAGGGGTCCACGAAAAATTATCTGTTTCCGATAGTAAAGAACTAAAAGATGTATTGGCTTGACTTCACTCATCAATGTAGGCAGATAATATTTAATAAAACTCAGCGACTGATAATAATTGTAAAAACTTGGATATTCACTCACAAGCACAACCAATTCCATAGTAAGAAATAACCTTCACATTTTTGTTGAGTTTTGGGAATATGGTGTTAGCTGTAGGAACCAGCAAAATTTTGAAAGTGTTCTATGAAAAAAAATATTTTTCAACCTCTGCACTACACAAATCGATACAAAAACCTAGTATTGGTGATGTGACTTACCCAAGATGGGCACAGTCTCCTTGACGAGGCCGCTAGTGGGCGACAGCTGCGCTGTCACGTCTTCGTTCTCGACCTTAAGCTCTTTGGTGAAGGCCTCGATGCATTCAGTAGACTTGGTCGCGTGTTCCTGTTTCATAGGACACTAGATTTTTTCGTAGAACTTAAAGCAGTCTGCCGAGAGGTATTTGCAGCATCTAGCAGATTGTTTGGGGATGGCGAAGACCTTGTCCTCAAGCCTTACAGTCGAGCACGCTCTGAGATGATTTCTCCACTGCAGGCGTACCCCTATGGGGACGGCATCTCCCAGAGGGAGATATACTGCCACCGAGAGCCTGACAGGGCGCTACGAGTCGGAGCTTGGCGCGGCAGGCCTGAGGGTGTCTCTAGAGGCGCGGACCTCACCAACCCCCAGTTAGCAAAGGCTGATATGTATATGAGGGCGGGTCAATAAGTCCGTGACTTTTTGAATTTTTTGAATCTCTTTGAACCTCGACAAATCATATTTTTTGGAAGGGATAAAAAAATTGGAGAAGCGTTGGACAAAGTGTATAGAGCTCAAGGGAGACTACGTTGAAAAATAAAATTATTTATTTATAAAAAAATCTGTGTTTTATTCCAAAAGTCACGGACTTATTGACCCGCCCTCGTATTATGAACAAAATTATTAGTTATGCAGGTATCTATATTAAAATGTATCCATCATCTATCGTAGTATCCATAACACAAGTGCTTCATGCTGCTTTGAGCTAGATGATAGGTGTGGGAGTAAGAAATATGTATTTATTACTAGCTGACCCAGCATACGTTGTTGTGCCATATAAATGATCCCGTAGGTGTATATAGTATATATAAATGATCCCCCATGGTTACGATTTGGTCGCTATGCTTACGTCAAATATTTGACAGGAAAGCAGTTTTATTTGGAAAAATGAAATTGTTGTTTACTACTTTCCTCGCATTTTTTTCATAATTTCTTACCTTTCCTGCCTTGCCTGGCCCAAGACAATCATTTCAAAACCAAAATCAGCTTAATCGGCCCAGCCGTTCTCGAATTTTGACGAGACAAACGCACATCAATTCATTTTTTAGATAATATTTATAAATATTGAATTTTATAAGACGTGATTACGAGGGGTGAAAAAACGGTACCATACCTGTGCATCCTCTCCGTCTCTGAATGCTCGACTGCACACAACGCAAACCCGCACCAACTTGGGCGTCAGTTCTTCCTCGTGCGCACGGAGATGCATCCTCAGACGAGACCGACGGGTCAGCTGCTTCAGGCATATGTGGCATTGGAAGGGTTTTATCTAGATTTTGGACGGGACAAGATTAACACTATGTTCGCCTCTATTATACAAGTACGCTGGTCTGAATACGTCTACTAAAATGACAAATGTTTCTTGTGCCCATTTGAAGCGCCCCATCGAGCGGCAAGGGTACTAAATTTAACGTTTGTTGCTTGTATTTGACATTACAAATGCATCTATAATATTAATTCAGTGGACGTTCACCTTCGTATACCAGTGCCATCAGCGCCAAGATGGCTATAATCAAATTGGTTTCATTTTTTGGATGATAATCTTCAGTCCAGCGAACTTGTATATTAGAGCTCAGTGTTGCTAGTCGATTTAATAATGAATGAAATTGACACTGACATTTTCAACCTTATGCCGAGAAAGATAAAATTGGAAGCTCACTTGCAAATGCGTCACTCCGTGTTCGTCCAAAGTCTGCTTGTCCAAAAATCGTTTTCCACACGTGACACACGCGTAGCGACGCGTGTCTGTGTGCGTGCGGCTATGTTTCGTCAGTGTTGCCCTATCATCAAAAGGAACAAAATATTATTGTGTGGCCACAATCAGACAACATTCAATCGTCTTGGCTGGCCTGGAGAGTGGTATATGCATAGAACGCGGGTTCGATTCCCGCATCAAGACTAAAATTTCTCGAACTTGTTTCAACCACAATGTTCTTTTTTTTACACCATTAATTTTTTGACGTGTTAATTAATTTGCTATTTAAAATGTACCTAAACTGTAAACTGTTCCAGCGAAAGACCAGCGCTAGTAGCGAGGCTGGCTACATGCTGAGCTGGGACCTTTTAAGACCTTGTTTACATGCCTAATATTATATAATGTTTACGTTGTGTCAATAAACTTTTTTTTTCTTTCATTCTAAAACATATTTTACATGGTTAATATTGATTTTGTTGTCTCAATAAAAGTTTCTTTCTAAAACATATCACTTCTTAAAATAAATACAAATCCACCGAACTCCTCAAGAAGCTCACCTGAGATGAAACGTCTTCCCACAAGACCTCACCGGGCATTGCCAGCGTCTCTGCTTGTCGTGTCTAAAGTGTACGTGGTCGAACAGCTCTGTTTCCGTGGTAAAGGTTAAGTTGTCGCACTCCGCACACTTATATTGTCCCTCTGGATTTACAAGGGCCGTAGTCTCGTGGAATTGCCTGATTGGAAAATTGCATTATTAGGTTACGCCGTGTGGTGACGGCAGAGCAGAATACAACAGTCAGCACCCCCATCTCTCCCGCGGGTGTCGTACAAGGCGACTAAGCGTTAATATTAAGACAGCAATGAGTAATTTGCCGTGTGGTGACGGCAGAGTAAAATAATATAGTCACCACCCCTATCTCTCCCGCGTGTGTCATACAAGCCGACTAAGGGTTAATTAATTAAGACAGCAATGAGTAATGGGCAGCAGCGTTACTCTTAAACCAGCTAGCAATATACTGCGAATTCCATGCCCCATACATGGCAACAGACTTGTTGATTCACCTCTGTCTACCCCTTCGGGGACATAGGCGTGATTTATGTATGTATGTATCTATCAAGTCAAAGTTCTGCTTTATCTGGTATCATCCATAAAAAATTTTGATTGAGAAATTTAATGCAAATAAAGATTTCTTTCAAAACGCCAAAATAGCACTGGCGTCTGTGTGACGTCACGATTTCGTAAATCTTGACAGTTTCTATAGGGATTGTGATTGGCAAATAAAATGTCAAAACGATGTTAACGAAACCGTGACGTCACGCCGCGTCTGACCAAAATAAGGCGAATTGCTACGATTTTTATTTTTATAATATCAATCACAAGTAGCTATATTTAATCTGAGAACAAGGATTTTTTAACGAATCTCCTTATCCTAAATAATTATTTCAGTGATTCTTTGTTAGTGACATCATCCCTATACAATTATGAATCGTTTTCGTAAAGACGCTAGACATCGAAGAGAAACCCATCATTGTCAACGACTTATAATATTGTCAAAGTTTGCATGTACAAAACTTACATGTGAAACTTGAGTCTGACTTTCGACGTGAAAAACTCGTTGCAATTATGACAGGTGACTATCTGAGGATCCGAAGTAGGCACCTTAGTCTTTTTACGGCGGGTTCTCTGTTAATGGAAGAAAAGGTCGCTTTATTCATAATCATCACCAGTCCCCACTGCAGGGGTACAGAAATAACGGTTATTAATAAGTTATTATTTCAATATAATGATTTTCACTTACTGGAACAAGTAAATCGTTATTATCCAATTGGTTGCCAGTCTTGGGTCTTCCTTGGGCTCTCTAAAATAAGCGGTTGAATAAAATTATCTATAAAAAAAATATAATTCGGAAAATTTAATAAAAATACTCGAAAATGAAGTCGTGTGGTGACGTAGTCTAGTACAGAGCAGCGTGAATGGAACTGCCACTAAGGGTAAAGAAAGACAGCAATAAGATGTGCAGTAGTATGTGATTGTTTCCGTTGCTTATGTATATTGTCTGTTTTGCTTGTACGGCGCCGCGTGTCTGTCACGAAAAGGTTTCCGCAGAAAACCAGTGTTGTGGCACACCCTTTTTTTTACCAGGGGTAAAATGCAGTTAGCATCCCCTCGCAGCGGCGGGAACTCCGCCTTTAAGGGTATGTGGGACTCGAGGGAATAGGTGCCCTTCCATACGCCACTAAACGTCTCCTGGGTGATACACCTTCAACGCGTTGATGGGGCCCTAGGACATGACCGAGGTTCCCATCCATTGATCCCCCATCGCGTTGCCCGCTAAAGGAGGGCCCTCCTCAAACCTAACGCCGCAGCACCCGTATCACAGGGTCGCGGCCTTCCCCAAAAGTTCCCCGCCGGGCTAATGTTCCCGGCTCAGCGGACAAACTTTTACTCCTCAAACGGGCAAGCCCGGAGATAATCATCCCCACCTATACACACAGCCGTCGGACAAACGCCCCGATACCGCTCCACGCACGTCTCCAACAGTGGCGCCAGAAGGGTAAACTCGGCGCTAAATTTACGGCTATGGTCTACGCTTTGGCCCCCTACCAAAGGCGAACCATCCAAGCGCCGCGAGGCATAGGCATACTCCGTGTAGGCACCAGGCTCTCGCATCGACCAGCCAGCGCCGACCCTTCCGGTGCCACAATTGGGGACAGCCACTAGTTGGCCCTGAAAAGGGCCCTACACCCCCGTCCTCTGGTAACAGAGGGACGGGAGGCGGCCCTCCTCCCCCTTGCAGGCCTCACAAGAGGCCTCCTCGCTCACACGCCGCCGGACAAACGCCCCGACGCGGCCCCACACACGTCTCCAACAGTGGTGACAAAAGGGATGGGGAAGGGAGGAAAGGAGGAAAGGGAGGGGGAAGCCCGGATGAAACTCAGCGTCAAAATTATGGCTATGGTCTACGCATTGCCCCCCCTCCGAAGACCGTGGCCATCCCGTGGCCGAAGCGCGTCTTAGGTGGGAGGTCCAACGCACTAGTGAGGGCACCAGGGTCTGCATCGACCAGCCAACGCTGCCTCTTCCGGCACCACCATTGGAGACCACCTATGACCAAAGGCCGTACCTCCTCTGTTCCGAAGTTAGCCGTCTGGTCCGAAAGTCAGACCAGACGTTGCCCAGGGTGCACGTGGAGGTCTCGGAACTTCGCACCCCGTTGTGGCACACCCTGCCACAACGGGGTGCGCAGAGGCTTTTTTGGTACAATTTTTTTTTAGGTTAAATTTATTTTTGTCTGTAATTTTTATTAATTTGTACCAAATAAAGTTTTATTCTATTCTATTCTATTCTAGTATCACAGTAGCAAGTCTCTTAAACCACCACCACAAAGTATAAAAAAAACTTTAATCATGTGCCACTTGTAATATACCGTGTTCTTTACGGCAATCGGCCTGCCCCCTGCTACAATGGGATATAGTTGGCGAAATGTGGGTGTTAGTTAACACACCTCTGCCTACCCCATTAGGGATAAATTGGTCTGATTTTTGTATGTATGTCATCCAAATGTTAGAAAACCTGGTCAGAATAATTTCTAAAAATTGTCACATAAATTTTTTGAAGTACCTTAATGAAGTCCTCCTTGGTGGGTACGCGAATAGCACCGTCTTCTTTGCTAACTGATTTCCTCTTTCTGCCTCGACGCTTACACTTGTGTGTCTTCAGACTATCTTCGGAAGGAAATATGTGGCTGAAAGTTAAAATAGGTACTATTACTTATTACTTGCCGCCGTGTGGTGACGGCAGAGTAGAATACAATTGTCACCACCACAAATCTCTCCCGTGGGTGTCGTACAAGGCGACTAAGGATAAATCAGAGATGAGGAATGGGCAGCAGCGTTCCTCTTATACCATCTAGCTATGTACCTACTGCGACTTTTGTGCCCGATAAATGGCAATAGGCTCGCCACCTATTACATGAGACCTAACATAATTGGCGAACCGCGAGTGCTAGTTGACCTCTGCCTACCCCTTCGGGGATATAGGCGTGATTTATGTAAGTATGTACTTATTAAAGTTATTTAAAGAGAGGTATGATAATTTCGAAAATAATATTGTACTGTGCACAAAAGAGTGTTTGGCTATGAAGAAGACTGAGTCTTCTCCATAGCTCTCTTATTCATCTATTCCATCAATGTTTCAAACTGAATTCTGTAGTCACTCGCCTGCAATTGAGACACTTATTGTTCATCTTCTTCTCAACGCAGCTCCCCTTTTGACTTTCCTGAAAACAATGACTTTCACAGAAAGGATAACATTTTATTAAAGATTTTATTACTACAGACAAAGGCTCTCAGTGTGGTGGAACTCAATGGCATATGAACTCTACTATCATTATCACCTTCCTGCCCTGTTCCCAGTCTATCTGGGGTCGGCGCAGTATGTTTCCTCTTCCATTGATATCGGTCAGACGTCTTCAAGCCATCCACTCCCTTTTGATTCATATCATCCATCGCACCGGAAAGGTGCTAGTGGTGAATGAATGTATGTAAAAGAGACTGAAGGGAGCATGTCGAGAAATCGATGAGCGGAGAGAGGTGATTGGGATGACAACATTCCAATCCATACTACTCAAGGTTTTGACTTAGGTTTTACAGCCGTCCGCCTGCCTGACATCAACCCTCTTTGGGTATGCTGTTGTTGGTGGTTTGCCCTCCACCATTCGGGTGCCCCAAGGTGCTTATTGGTCTAAACGGGGCAAAGACTTTTACGACACCCCTGGGGTCGGGGTCTGGGGTTCTTAATTGTAAGTCTGAGCTGGCACAGTCTACGTTCTTTTATGCTCCCAGGCGGAAGACCCATTTTTGACGGATTGTCATGCATATACGCACTGTACCAGCCGCTCGCTAGGCGACTGGCGTGTGTCTGAGTCCCCCACCGCACATGGTAACTCCCTACCCCTTCGAGGACAAATCGACGTGACATTGGTATGTATGTATACCTACAAGGTAAGTGCTCCATTGAATGAACCCTTAGTGGCATTCCGAACTTTAAAATGACCGCCAGCAAATTATGAGATCGTAACCACAAAAAATGGTGGTAGGTATATTATGTTCACAATTTATTCATTATTAATATAGTATACATATTTTACCAAAGGTGCTTGTTAATTATTGAGATATTCAACATTTTATACAAATATACCCCAAATCACCAGAGAATGAACGAAAAAATCCAGTGAACAAACCTTTTGAAATCCATTGAATGAACTATCACCTTAAAGCACATGTTTATTTAAATAATTAATTCCGGGTACTTGTTATTGTAAATATTTTTATATTACACATACGATATGATTATTATTAAAATTGCGATCGTTACTTGATATTTTATAACCTATTTAACACTACTTTTTTTGAAATAAAACAACTTTTACGGATAAGACTCGTGTATAATTTGGTGTTTGGCATATTAATTATTTAACCCGACGTTTCGATCACTTTACAGTGGCCGTGGTCACGGGGGGACTAAAGATGACAGGTGTCCTCACAATCAAGAAATAATTAACACCAAATTATACGCGAGTCTTATGCGTAAAAGTTTGTTTTATTTCAAATGTGTAGTGCTCGTGCAAATATAAGAAAACAATACTTTTTTTGTACAAATAAAGGTAAGACTTAGACTTAAGTATCTCTAATTCTCTAGTAATTACCAACTATATACTCTATATTACTCATAAGTAATTACTAGAGAATAAGAGATACGGAACTTAAGATCTGGTGAATAATAGCATAAATTGAGATCTTCTGTTTTATGACTAATCAGCACAGCTTCTGGAGAGTAGCACAATATCAAGACTAATAGGTATCTGATAGACTAGGTATTTGTATAAATATTATTAATAATCAGTGATAGAAGTAAACTTATTATACAAACGTTCAATATTATTTTTCATAAAAATGTAGTACTTAATCTAAACTGTGTAACAGTACTGGGTATGTAGATCTTAAAATTACTAACATTAATAGCATCTATGTCTAGACTCTACGTAATCAACATGAGTACAAAGATTTTGGTGGTTAGAAAAAGAATTTCGAAAAATTATGATCTTGAGGCGGGAATCCGCCTGACCCGCCTGACCGCTCGGCTACCTAAGACACTAATTAACTTGCCGAAATTCTTCTAACCTTTACACTTCACGTTGTAAGCCAACGGGTACCCTCGCAATGTAGAAATAAATTTCAAACATTCCAAAGCAGATATTTTTACAAATACCGTGCGTTCGGATAAGCTTGGGTTTGCTTTATAAACTATTCGATTTTAATTTTAACATTATATAAATGTTACAAAAATTAGTACAAAGATTCAATCAAGATCTTAATTTTTCGAAATTCTTTTTCTAACCACCAAAATCTTTGTACTAATTTTTCTAACATTTATATAATGTTAAAATTAAAATCGAATAATCAACATTATTAAAAAACAACATTAAAAATTAATAATTTAGCATTTTTTCTTATTTTGAATAATTAAATTGCAAGTTATCAAAACTAATTAATCCACACCTTTGAAACGTTCGGTACACCTAATACTCGCTTGATGTCAACAAAATCAACTTCTGCAATATCTGGTACAACAGGTCTTACGAAATGGATAACATTATCAACCACAGATTTTTTTCTAAGAAAGTATTTTATACTTCTTCTCCTCGCCATTTACCATAATAACTTTTCCGATAAAGTGTCTCATCATCTTACCACTTTCAAATTTTATTATTATTATATAGTAATACCAATAGTGTTTTTATTGTTCATCACTTCTGTTAGATTCTCCTTTTTCTGTATCAATTTCTTTAACAGAAACTTGGTTCTGTATATCATTATTACTTATTTTACTTTTTTCAGCTTGCTTTTCAGTGTCTCTCATTGGTCGTTTTAGCTGAACGGTACTTCTATGTGGAGATTTTTCTTTATTTAATTTAGTCAGTCTTTTTTCCTCTCGTTCTTTTCTCTTATTTTCTATCTCTACTTCCTTTTGGTTATCATCATCTTGTTTCTTTTTAATACGCCCAGTCAATCCATAAGGTGCAATTTATTTTGGTAGTTTAAAATTTCTTTTTTGGTATATCAGGAAATTTCAAAAAATTATTTAGCCATACTATTTTTGGGTCCTTTTCCGAGGTTAAATTATATATTAATGTTCATTATATAATTAATAAAAACGTGTGTCCATTCACTGGCTTCATATAACCAGTAAATGACCGTAGTAAAATTTCATAGTCCATTAACTAATCATTATAAACTAGTAAATGAACACCTCGTTTGAATATTGGCCAAGAAATCGAGAATCGTTTGTAAAGGCTGTGTACTAAAATTTTTCCTAATGCATTAAGGCTAAGATACAAAATTGCTTAAAACTATAAAATAAATAAATTCCTATAAATGAACTATCTGTTTGCAGTGTGGTGACGGCAGAGTAGAATACAATTGTCCCTACCCCAAATCTTTCCCGTGGGTGTCGTACAAGGCGACTAAGGATAAATCACCTAGCAATGTACCTACTGCGACTTTTGTACCCGATAAATGGCAATAGGCTCGCCACCTATTACATGGGACCTATCATAACTGGCGATACGTGGGTGCTAGTTCACCTCTGCCTACCCCTTCGGGGATATAGGCGTGATTTATGTATGTGTATGTATGTAACTATCTGTTCACTAACTAGATTTTCCCTAATTTCGTGATCCAGTAATCGAACATCCCTTTAACTTATTTATGTTAGTTGAATTCTGTGCAATTTTCTTTAAATAAGAAAAAACTGTGTTTTCTATATCCTCCTACCAAATTTTCTGAACACAATCACACATATAGTGTCTATAAAGTGAACTTCGAATTTAGTAGAAAAGATAAGATTTCTTATTATATTGAAAAATGTGTTTTTTGTTCATTCACTGGGGGGTGTTCATTTACTGGAGCACTTACCCAACATCAAAAGTGTTACCTTAGCAGCGTTCAGTAGGCTTTCGAGCTGTTCGTTGGTCTCGTCCCCGGTCTGCACAATCCATATTTCATCTTCGCTCAAGTCCAAGGCTTCTTGCTTAACTTCCGTCTTTATTATCATATCTGGTAACGCCTATGGACACGTAAAACTCTAGAGCATTCCATGGATGGATAGACATAGTACACCCACTCATTGACGTCTCTGATTGCGGCAGTCATTACATCATCACCAACCCTTTTAATCACCCCACTGCTGGGGCACGGGCCTTCTCTATGAATGGAAGAATATAGAAAGATTGGACCATAAGAGAACATTGCTTAGTTTACGCAATCGCAGGCCAAGTGCGCTATGCCACTGCGCTAGCGAGCTCCTCAGCGAGTGCGGCAGTCTGTATCTGTAATATTAATAAAAAAATCCATAATAACTAATTTATCTACTTACCGAATTAACGCTTTCGAGTATTTTAATATCCGTTTGCTGGTGTGTCCCTTGTGTCCCTTGTACAGGATCATCGGAACTTTCTGTAAAAAATTTGAATATACTAAAAATTTAATTATTTATGCCAAGAAAGGATACTACTTGAATAATAGAGTTTTTTTTATACATAATGTTATCAACTGTAAATGCAACCGGGACAAACAACGGCTTAGCGTGCCGTCCGAATCCCGGACGAACTCGAGACAATATATTTTTGGTCACCCATCCAATGACCAGCCTTAGCGGAAATTGCTTAGTTTACGCAATCGCAGGCTAAGTGCGCTAAGCCAATGCGCTACGGAGCTCTTTCTTCCAAATATCTGTTATACCAGATAAAAGATAAATGAAAATTTTATTTATATTTTATCCATTATTTAATTATGCCTTTACCTTTTTCGCCAACACTGTCAATTTTTTTTATAGAGCTTCTTGTCCTTTTCGCTATAGGCGACCCCTTTGTAGATTGCAGTGCTGCATTTTCTAGAAGAAATATCGCCAATGATTATTGCCCTGTACTAATTATTATTAATACCACTCATATGTTTGATATAATTGATAAGTACCTACCTACTGTTGAACATAGCAGTCTACCGGATGCATTAATTGTAGAATATTGGAAGATGACAAATAATTATAGACGGGCGGCAAAAAATATAACAATGCGAACGAATCAGTGTGAAAAGGATAGATGAAAGTGAATAATTATGACAGCTCTAATATAAACTATATTACAATATATATGTCGCTGCCTAGCCTCTTTAATAAAATCATTAACAATATTTGTTATGACTATACTCTAAGTGGGCGTAGGCTTAATCGTCAAGATCATGCTAGGGACTTAGGTATTATATTTGATGCAAAATTGTCTTTTCGTGATCAATACGACCATATTTATAATAAAGCTTCTAAAATGTTAGGAGTCATCCTTCGAAACACCAAACACTTAAAGAATTCTTACAGTCTTATATACTTATATAATTCTTTAGTTCGCAGAGTTTTAGAATATGGCACAGTTATTTGGTCACCTTTCTATGCCGTTCACACAAACCACATAGAAAGTATTCAAGGAAAATTCTTAAGATGTCTTTCATTTCGTCAGGGACTGTCTCGCAAATTAACTTCCTACTCAGACAGGTTAATTAAGTTTCATATGATTACACTAGAAATCAGACGTAAACGCTTTGAGCTTGTTTATCTTCACAAGATTCTTTACTCCATAATTGACTCCCCATCTCTATTAGCTTCAATTAACATTATAATTAGTTTTAGGTCCCGGGACCATAACCCTAAATAATTTGCCCTTCAAGTGTACCGAAATAATACCTCTTATTACAACCCGGTGGTACGCATGTGCCGCCTTTACAATGACGTGACTAAGGAACATCCTGATATTGATGTCATGAATTCTAGTCCGAGTGCTTTCAGGAGGTGTGTATTTTGATTCTTAAATAAGTTTATGTATTGCATTGTTGTTTAGATTGCTTGTATGTAAAACTTGTAATTTTCTTTTAAGTTTATGTTTTTCTCATAGAAAATTAATTCATTAAGGATGCATGCTTTTGGAGTGCAGTTTAGTACTCACATATTTGTATATTATCTTTGTTCTTTCCTAGCTGTACTCTGGTTTGTGTCTAATAAATAAATAAATCCCTCGTTCAACTAGCGGCCTGAATGACAGTGCCAGTAATTTGTGATATTAGGTATAGAATAAGGGAAGCTAGGGTGTTGATTGAACGGCAAAATAAGCTAGTTGGCTGCGAGATATGAAATATTTTACAAACTAATCAAAGCCAATTAGAATAGCTCACTTGTTTCTATATAAGTATATAGTCTATAAAAGTACTCTACGTTATAAAACATTTTTAAATAAATACCATCTACAACGTTTTCAATTGTTTCTTTCTTTATGTTTTCTTTATCCTTCCTTTCGTGGGCTGCTTTAACGTGACTTTTCAACCATTTAGAGTTTGCGTATCCTAAATAAAAAAGATTAATAATTATAATTTATTAGTGGTACTCGATCTTCCATGATGGCATGGGAGCGAAAAAATAACGTAGAATGTGCCAGCCCCGACTCACCCCAGGGGTATCGTATAGTATCGCTTTTTGAGGCACCTGAATGGTAGAGGGCAAACGGGCAAACCACCAACAACATCATGCCCAAAGAGCATGGTGTCAGGCAGACGGCCGGCTGTAAAACCTAAGCCAAGGCCTTGATCAGTATGGCTTGGAATGTTGTCATTTCAGTCACTCTCTCTGTTCATCCGTCATCGGGCTCTCGATAAAGTCCTTTTAATGGAATAAATAATACTATAAAACAATACTCTAAAAACATTTTGATTATTGTAATGATTTTTATTAACCCCGCAATTTTCTTCATTTTTATTTCCGTAAGAACAAACGACGGATCAGTTAGCAATAGCTTACTTGGCAGTTTAATTGACTTATATTTAATTTACAACTGTCACATTATCTGCCAAATAATCTATACAGAACTTACCCGTCGATTGTGAAACAGGCCCTTAATATAATATCAATGTAATCGGTAAAGTCGTTGTGTTATGGTTAAGTTTACATTGTATATTCATAGGGAGATTATTCCTACCATATTCGCATATCGGGCAAGGATAAACCACCCCTTCTTCCCAGTCATGTTTGTGCTCATCGACGTGGTCCATCACATCACACAGTTGTTGGAATATACGTTCACAAAATCTAAAAACAATCACAGATTACATTAGTTCTGTTATAGATTACGAAAGACTATAGTTACTTTCACTATTGTTACAGAAACCTCAAAATTGAAATGGATATTTTGCTCTAATGCTAGTTTCCCAGTGAAAAATTGGCCAGTGTAGACGAATATGCACCTTGGAGCATCCTAATGGTGGAGGGCAAACCACCAACACCAGCATACCCAAAGAGGGTTGGTGTCAGACAGGCGGCCGGCTGTAAAACCTAAGCCAAAAGAGCTTGAGCTTTGAGCAGTATGGATTGGAATGTTATCATCCCAAACACTCTCTCTTCATCGGTCTCTCGGTCCGTTCCGTCTCTTTTCTATACATTTATTCATCAATTCACTAGCACCTTTGCGGTGGTATGGAAGATATGAATCAAAAGGGAGTGGATGGCTTGATGACGTCTGACCGATATGAATAGAAGAGACATAGTGCGCCGACCCCAGATATACTAGGAACAGGGCAGGGAGAAGATTTTCCAATGCAAGAATTAGCGAACAATTATCAAATAATTAAGTATAAAGTGGATTATTGATAACTAATCAAAATGTATGGAAGTATAAGACTTATTGCGCCGAACCCTGATAACCTGGAAACAAGGCAGGCAAATGATGATGATGATTTCATTAAGTATAAAAAGTACCCGCGGCCACTTTATTATTCGGAGAAGTCATATAAAGATTACCTGCATTTGAGTTCTTGGTCACTCGAATTCTCACACTGATATTTCCCCAAGAATTCCTTCACATGCTCATCAGCGTCATCTAAATTATCTACTATAATATCATCTATATCAGGAAGATCAGGAATTTCAACAATTTCCACGTCGCTGGAACAATTCTTACCGTCGTCTTTAACTATAACTATATCGTCGGATAATTGAAGATCATGGTCGATGGGCTTGGTGACAATTTCACCGTCAGATCCAATCTCCACTTTAACAAATTCAACTTTCTCTTTTTCTTGCCGTGTCTTAACCGAATCTTTATTGGATTGTAAGAAAGAGTTCTCTTTTGTGTATTTGTCTATTTTGTATTCAAATTCATTGGTCTTCTGGAAAATATACTGCTGTTTGTTACGAATAACTAAATACTCGTCTGGATTCAAACTCTGGTTCGGACCTTTCATGCGGCATGGCCTAAAATTTTCTCCGAGACACCTCTCACATATTATTTTCAACTGGCGAGAACATTTCTTCTGAGGCGATGATCTATGCAGTTTTTGGTCTTCGTTGTCGAATAAATATAATTTTTCAATACTGTGACCAACAAACTTATCACAGATAAAGCAATTTCTATTCTCATTATCCCCGATCAGTATGCCTTCTGTATAATTTGGTTTTGCATTCCAACTTTTGTGAACAACTCTAGATGGATTAGTTTTCCGGGCATGCTTACGTTTTTCATTAAAGTTGCTGTCTGAAGGAAGTGATGCAACGGGGGAGTCTTTGAACATGTTCAAAATTTCTTCTCTAGTATACCCAGTGAAGTCATCGCCACTGTTTAATTTATCATCGTAGCTCTGGTAATTTTCCCTAATAAGACTTTTCGGAGATTTATTTCTATTAACAACAGGGTTCAAAGTCGCATACGTCTTCGTCGTGCGCGATTCTAAATATTTAGTGAACTGAGCTTCAAATCCAGACGTGTTATTGCAAACTAATTTAAAAGGAAGGCTGTTAACGAAACTGCATTTGGGACTCGCATTTCTACTAGACCAATGCGATACGGGACTCTCCACAATGTTGATTTTTTTAGTTTGCTCTACATCAACATTTTCAGTTTTAAAATCATCTGTGTCGTCATCTGTATATTTAACAAAAGGTATTTTCTCTGCTGTGAGATCAAGGAGTGGATCGTCGTTATCGAAATGTATTTGAGACGCTCTAATTTGTGTGCCATCGTCTAAGATGTAAACTAAATCACTGGTGTCATTTTCAGGTTGCACGATTTGGTCCAAACTTTCCATTGTTACATTTTGAGACGCATTTTCCATTGTTATTAGGAACTGGTAAATGTTGTCGGATAAAGAAACTGTTTGATTCCTGGTAATCAAGTTAAGATCCACGTCATAACCAAGTATGGACCTGCAATAGAAAACCTTTGACCAGACTGGATCGAATTATTGGGACTAGGTATGGGCAAGTAATTATACAATTTTGTAAACGTCACATCGAGAAATGCTCAAAAGTAAGTTTAAAAACATGTTTATCACGATCGAGTACGCGCAATTAAAATTGATTATTTTTTTTAGTCAACCTATAAGATCCCACTGCTGGGCAAAGGCCTCCCGCAGCCCTTCATCTCGAGCGATCCCGAGCCAATTCCGTCCATGTCTTGCAGTATGCCTCCAGATCGTCTCTCCACATCTTTCTAGGTCGACCCCGACGCCTTTGACGATCCTGAGGTGACCTCTCTGTGGTAACTTTTGTCCAGCGATCTGGATGCATACAGCATACATGTCCTGTGGAGTCCCATTTGAGCTTCGCTGTTATAAAACATTAATGTTTTTAATCGTCTTACTGAAATGGATGGGTCCATAGAAGAGTTTGAGATCATGAACAAACCATAAAATTACAATCTCAGGACCGAGACGTTAACGTGTACTTTAAGACTAGCACGGGACGTGGACAACATCTCTCTCCACCACTTGACAGTGTTTTGTCCCAGGATTTAATGGGAGTTAGAGCGAGAGGAAAATATTTTATTTTCCCCGAGGAGATTTTCTTCAGGCCCCGTGCTACGGGGGCTCTGTATGTTTTATGGACAAACTGATACAATGACAAGTAACAGGGTCACCTACTTGGATTTATCAATAAAGTCCTGGAAGCTATCTTGGGGTTCGATTCTCAGATCTACTTCCACTCCATCAGCATTCTCCATGCAGAGAACTATGGGCCCCATTGGTTGTAATGGTTCTATCATCGTGGTCTTGAATATGTAAATAAATAGATGTCAAGTAAGTAACTACATGAATACATAGTTTTCCTTCCATGCTGGCTGGGGGAGCGAAAAAATAACGTAGAATGTGCCAGCCTTGATTGGCCTTAGGGGTGTCATAAAAGTCGACATAAAGACATTGCCTTGTGTAGACCAAAAGGACATGTATGGTGGTGGGCAAACCACCAACAACAGCATACGCAAAGAGCGTAGTGTAAGGCACGCTGACGGCTGCAACGTTGAGCATTATGGATCGATTCCTCTTCTATTCATTTCGGCCATCGTCATCAAACCATCGACTTTCTTTTAAAATATCATATTATCATTCATCACACAGGAAACGATAGTGATGAATGAATGTATAGAAAAGAGCAGACCATGTCGAAAGACCGATGAATGGAGAGTGATTGGGATGACAACATTCCTTTTTGGGTATGGAGTTGTTGGTGTTCTGCCCTCTACCTACGGTTCCCCAAGGGTTATTGATTTACACCAAGCAATTGAATTATAGAACATTTTTTAAGAGTTTAAGATGTTTTGTTGAGGGACCTAAGCAGTTGGTCGAGAGGCCTTAACAGCATCTACCGGCGGGTTTTTTTGGGGAAGGCCTAAAATCCATACCACATTAAACTCAACTTCCATACCTACCACGTTGAAGATGGTAAAATCGTAATTCAGTATTTTGAAGATAAACTGATTTCACGCGTCGGTGCTACGTTGCGCGGTACTTCAGGAATTCGATTATAGTCCGACAGTTCGTGCGCAACCTTCCTGCGGTATGCGAGACGGTCGCGGGGAAAACTCGCTCCTCCCCTCATCACCCGGCACCGCTAACATCTAGCTAGAGTGCTCCGTCGCCGCCACCGTCTCATACCGCAGGAAGGTCGCGCATGAGCTCGTACTAAGTTGATGAATGAACGTATCGATCGCTAGACCGTCGGAACGTTAATGGGTCGACTCGTCGACAATCTAATTAAACTGTTCGTTGGTTACGACCATCACCATGCATATTACGTATTATTGCATATTGACATATCTGTGTATAAGATATTCGTTATACTTTTAACATTCTAGGAGCCGTAGGAGCCACTTTCGTGCTGGAGTAACGTAGTTAAATTAATTTGGAAATAAATTGAGAAATAAAATATACAAACTACGATTAATTGTAATAAAGGTAGGTATTCTCATGCATGACTCATATCATAATATGCAGTAGTGCGGACTTGATTTGATTTGACACTTCATTTGTAGTTAATTTGAAGTTAGGCGTAAAAATAAAAGTTTTTAAAGTTCCGAAAGTATTCAAAGTATCATTCAATGAGAGTTTTTAAATTTTCCTCTTATTAATTATTTCCAGCCAAGTCCAAACACAAAACAATGATGTATATTTTTGTTGTATGACACTGGCCGGCCACATCATTGACATCCTAATACTTGTGGCGGGTAAAACGATTTTTTTAATGGATATTTACGTACAAATGGTATCCGTATTTAGATAATTCAATATTAATATAACTTTATCAATAAATTATACGTACCTTTTCGTAGGTTAACAAGGAATTGTTTTATAATTTCTCTCAGCAACTGACGTTTTCCTGTCCTGGCTAAATAACAAATGAATTACAGTCTCAATTTTACGTCATTTCCCAGCAAAAACATTCGATTTCGATTCCTACAAAAGTTCAACCATCCAAGTCTTGCTTTTCATTACAAACCGGAAGGAGAATTTAGAATCAATGTGATTGGATAAAACTTAAATAGTTTACTACTTGACTCAATAAATTAAGAAAAAAATAGTGATGTTACATACACATACATAATTAAATCAAGAATATATCACCACAAACGTGTAGGCAGAGGAGTATTATAACAATCACTCCTGAAAAACAATAATTCCAAATTGCAGGGGCATCTTAACATCTGTATTTGGCCCCCTAAATATGGCCCCGTGTAATAGCCCCTGTTGTCATGCCGTGTGGTAACGGCAGAGCAGAATACAATAAATCGTCACCATCCCCTACCTCTACGGTGTGTGTTGTACAAGGCGACTAAGGGTAAAGATAACGATGAGTAATGGGCTGCAGCATTCCTAGTAATATAGATACTGCGATGAATGTGCCCGATAGATGGCAATAGGCTTGCCATCATATTACATTTCACATGGAACCTATTAATTTAACTGGCAAAAAGTGGTTGTTTAATTCCCCTTTGCCTGTCCCTTCGGGAATATAAGCGTGATATACCTATAAGTAACTACATGTATTGTCATTTACCGGGTCCGTAAGACGCAATATTGCTTTATCCCTGAGGTTTTGCAATCATACAGCAGCCGCGTTATTTGTATAGCACTCACCAATACTGCGATTTCGACCTCCGTCTACTTTGGGGATAAGTCTATTATATGTATATGTATGTTGATCTTGGTATGAAACAAAGCGCGTCGTGAAATTTTTTTCGATGAGCTAACTGCTGCTCTGTATTTACTTCAACATAAAAACTAGCAATATTTGAACAATAGCATTTTAAATAATACTTTTGTATTATAGTGTTGACAAATGAAATTCAAATTATGTGAAGAATTAACCACGTAAATAATAAAGCACGTACCTAAATACATAATGAAAATAACAATTGTTTTAATTTTTAATTGATAATGATACATTGATGATTTTGATTCAGTTTATTCTCAATATACATCACTATGGCGTATTATTAGTCTGTGCCTGATTTGACATTAGAAAAGAAAAGTAAATACTGTACTGTTAGAAAGAGAAAGTGTTATTGATAGCCAAAATAAAAGTTTTCCCTCTAAATGAAATTATTTGGAAGATTTTTATTAATTATTTAAATTGTTGTATAGATATAAGTCGAGTTCACCCATATGATAATTTCTTTCTAAACTATTAATAATATTATTTCTTGAGCGGGAGAGCAACAGAGACAAATATATTTTGATTTGGTGATTGACAAGAGAACTGTCATTCACTTGAAATTATTCAATTCTCATTTCTCAATATGGCCGATAGTTTACATTAGAGAATCGTATTATTGTGCGCGAATTTAATTTGTTTTCATAGTCAATCAGAAAATTTTAATGACTTAATAAGTGAAGTGTTGCGGCATGTTTCCGCTAACGCCGCCTGTGGTGAAACGACTTTTAGGGTGGAAAAAAGGTCCCGAGGGATCATCTCTAGCCGAAGATAAATGGTCCGAGAAAGCAGTCAAAAGCTTAGTTAAAAAGTTAAAAAAGAGTGGTGCCTTAGAGGAGTTGGAAAAGGCTATTTCTAGTCAAAATAGCCATACAAAATGTGTTACTATTCCCAGGTCAGTTTTTATTGATTTAAAAGATAACTTGATAACAATGTTAAATTTGCAGAATGTGACATTTCCGGTCCTATTGTTATTGCGTATTTTAACGTCTTTGTGCCAAGGGTGGAAGGTTTATTTTGCCTTAAACTACATATGTTCACATGCGTTCGGAAATCACTATTTTTGTTTTATTTTTTTTTCTAAATATACTTAATTTATATTATAATTAAATATATACATACTTAAATTATAATTAAACATCAGAGTTCAATTGAAAACGTAGAATTACTAAAATAACTATTGTCTCGTCCGTTCGGAAACGGATTTCTTATCCTTGTATTAGCCGACCATGTACCGAAGTTGTTCAAGTTTATTGACCTCGAACTGGGGAAGGACCTTCGCAATTTGGTTACATAACTACAGACGGACGCAAGTCGCTAAGGTCAAATCGCCGTCAAAACAAATCGAAGGCTTTTTGTCAAATATGGCGGAGGTATTTTGGACCTTGCGATTTTTTAAATTGCTATTATTATCGCGAAAACTGGTTTATTAAGGGTACTATCGTGTAGTGAGATCAATAATTTGTCACTAAACAGTTGTAAGGACATTGAATAGGTTTGCCCTTGAGGCTTTTGGCGGACAAGGATATCAGGTATGTGTAATAATTTAAAATATTCGTATATTTCGGAACTGTAGCATACGTTTTGTAGGTAGGTACTGTTTGATCCATAGTTAATTATAAAATATTCAATCCACAGTATAGCCTTATTCTTATAAGTGTAACTAATGGAGTTGTGTGTCTAATAAGAATCCAGTATTATTTCAAAGGGTTATGTTGACAATTTCATTTCATTATTTTATTAGTATGTTAATACAAAATTGTCTTTCTCTTAAAATCTAGTATAAATAAAACTGAAATAACTTACGAAGCTATTTCTTATATTTCCTAATTACTGACAATAATAATTTTTTCAACATACTATGTTATGTGAAATTAGACCAAAAATTAAGACACCCAAAAATATATTTTTTTAATTCCCTTGTTTTCATACAAAAAAATTATGATTTAAATTCTGGTCATTCTAAACAGACATAAACGCCTAATGAGGTCACAACTCTAGAAAAATGGAGAATTGACTTTTGCCTTGTTCTGATGAAAAAAAATTAGAAGATTTCTTTGTTAAAATTGACACTCTGTTTTTCCGTTGTCAACAAAACAAACATTTTATTTGAAATGTTTGAAATACATTGTCAAGTAAAATGCAATTTATAGTTAAAATGAGAGTCTGAAGGATTTCAAATTTATTTATATTTTATTCATTTTATTTTCCATAATGACAATGTTCTATGTAATTCTCATTATTCCAGTTTACCTAAATTAAATGTTTAAATGATCTGCATTATAATACTGTTCAATTGTCAAGTTTTTTTGTATTATCTCTTTAATTTTTAGTTGCTCAGGTTTTTTTTATTTTACAGAGTGAAACCCAACGATAACGTCAGCAACGGGCAATATCGTAAGGGCTTGCCGCATGTTGTTTACTGCAGGCTGTGGCGTTGGCCGCAGCTACAGGTAACAAAATTAAAAAAGTGTAGTCTCGTATACAAATGGAAAAATAAAAAAGTGGATGAATAAATAGAAAAATTTACATTTAAGTATAGAAAAATATATTTACATTAGGCATTAACTGAAACAGCTTATAGTAGATGTAAATATAGATAATTATAATGATGTTATTTATCTCTTATCATCCAAATATTGGTCATAATATTTGTCTTGTGTTGCTTACAGTATATTTTTTAGCCACTGTGAAATATCTAAATAGATTCAGTTAAGCATTGACAAGGAAGCTCATGTAGAAAATAATACACATCTGGAAATATGATAGTATATTTCTAGACTCATAGGAGGGATATTGCAAAAGATGTAATATAAACTGAGTACCAAATAGTTTGAATTGTACATACATACAAAACTCATACCTGATTATTCCCAAAGGGGTAGGTAGAGGTGTATTGAGCCTATTGTCATCTACCAGGCATGTTAAAAACAGTATTGCTGGCTGGAACACTGTTGCACATTCCGCATATTTATAAATCACCATTAGTTTGCTTTATATAGGTGATGTTTGTGTTATGCCTCCACCAAACAGTAAGGTTAGTTTGAATTGTGCTAAATGTTATTTATGATATTATATTTGTGTTTCAGAGCCATCATGAATTGAAACCTGTCGACAATTGTGAGTACGCATACCAGCTGAAAAAGGACGAAGTGTGCATCAATCCCTACCATTACAACAGAATCGACTCGCCTGGTGAGTGAATGGTGCTGGACTATTAAAACTATCTAATATTAGAATCTTTTTATTTATGTATTAATATCTGTGTGGTGACAACAGAGGAGAATACATTTGACACTACTCCCAGTATCTCCCCTGGGTGTCGTACAAGGCGATTAATAGTTTAAGCAATGATGATGAATAGGCAGCATCATTCCTGTTATACCACCCAGCAATATTCATGAATTTACGTGCCCAATGGATGACCAATAGGCTGCCCCCCCCCATCCCCCACCCCCTATTAATGGGCCCAAACATGAATATTTGGTGAAAAGTTACACCACTGCCTATCCCTTTGTAGATGGATAAATAGGCGTGTTAAATGAAATAAGTGAATAACAAAATTTCATCTCGTCAACATGCAATGGAACGCAGTGTACTAAAACTGAGAAAAATACAGAAAACGGAAACTCAGACATCCGCATGAAAACAAAGCTAACAGATGCTCTCAAATTTAGTCTGAAACAGAAATGGAGCTGGGCCAGGCACTTATCAAGATGCAAAGATAAGAGATGGACTTACCAAACAACTAAATGGCAGGGCCCAATGGGCAAAAGAAATATTGGAAGACAAAAGAAAAGATAGGCTGATGACATAATTAACACAGCTGGAGAAAATTGGCTGTATGCCAAGGGAAATAGGGAAGGTGGAAAGCGATGGAGGAGGCTTTTACACTTAAAGGGGCCACATAACAATATACAGAAAGAAATATGTAATAAAAAAAATAATCGATTTATATTGAAAAAATTGTAATGTGGAAATAAAGTTATAATAATAATAAATAGGCGTGTTATACGTATGTATATGAATATGAGTTACAAAATGTAACTATGTACATGTTTTTACAGCACTGCCACCGATATTGGTGCCTCGGTGCAACGAGGGCGAAGTCCGGGCACCTCCACCGTACACGGACTACCACCAGCACCACGAGCACACGGACGTGTAAGTACAGTGAATTGTAAATAATCTAATATAATGTAATAATCTAACAATCGCGTGTCACAGTGTTTGGTATCAAACTCCTCCAAAACAGCTTGACAGATATTTATGAAATTTTTTTGTGTATATTTTTGGTTGGTCTGTCAGTAGGTCGAAATTACAAATAATTTGGGAAAAAAATTACAAACCATTACAAATTGTTATGCGTTGTCTTTTTTAGCATTTGCAAGCAGCCCGTCAATTGGACAACTGGTTGATATTACCCTGTCCTGGGTGTTTTCCCGTTACGTATGCTCATACCTTAAATTTGTAATGGTGCTGTGTTATAGAGTGATGCAGTCGGGCGGCGTGGTGGGAGTGGTTGGTGCTGGCGGTCACAGTGCCATGTACCTGGAGGCCACGCTGGCCCAGCAAGTGCCAGGAAACACCACCGTGCATGTGTCAGTATTATTTTTTCTTGATGATCTATAACATCATTGTTATGGTGCTAATATGATCTTTGTTAGCATCGCATATTCATAGCCGTGTGGTAATGGCAGAATAGAATAGAATTATCACCACCCCACCTTTCCACCGTGGATACTACATGGGAGTGTCGCTTGAGTAATGGGCAGCAGCGTTCCTCTTATACCATACATACATTACATACATAAATCACGCCTATATCCCCGAAGGGTTAGCAGAGGTGAACTAGCACCCACGTTTCGCCAATTATGTTAGGTCCCATGTAATAGGTGGCGAGCCTATTGCCATTTATCGGACATAAAAGTCGCAGTACATTGTTAGGTGGTATAAGAGGAACGCTGCTGCCCATTCCTCATCACTGATTTATCCTTAGTCGCCTTGTACGACGCCCACGGGAGAGATTTGGGGTGGTGACAATTGTATTCTAGTCTGCCGTCACCACGCGGCTCCACCTAGCAATAAACTGTGTTAGCATGCCCGATAGATAGCAATAGGCTTGACTGCTGTTACATGCGACCTAACTGGATGTTAATTAGATTCTGCCTATTCTTTCGGTGGTAAAAAGGCATGAATTATGTATCATAACTTTTTACCACCGAATGTATGTATATCAAATTAGAATTGAAATAATGATTTAATAGATTTTTTAAATTAAATCTTGTCATAATTTATAGTATGGTGAAAACTAATACTCCTTTGTGTTCTACAGAAGTTCGTCTACAGTGGAGACTCCCCCGCCCGGCTACATAAGCGAAGATGGTGACCCGATGGACCATAACGACAACATGAGTGAGTTTGCTGTTTGTTGACAATTTGTTATTTTATATTTCCTCTTATTTACCTTTATACCGTTTATATGAATTCGCATTAGCTCTCCAAGGGATTCAGACAGGGTGTATTATTATAATTAAATGGTTCACTGCTTGTGGGTCAAGTTACCCAACTATCTCCTATAAAAGGTGAAAAGTTGAGATGGGGCATTAAGGGCAGCTACCAGATCGCTTGTTGCCACGAGAAAATGGTTTTAGGAGACCTTTTCCAAATTTTTGAGTCATGACAATCTATATTCACAGATGTTTGATAAAATTTACAGTCAGCGAGAAAATCTTCAGAATTTATATTTTTTTATGGTAACTGATCCCATTCCCATATAAGATTAAAACACTCTTTGAGACTCTCTGTCTCTTGAGTTAGAGTACTAGAACACCCACAAATCAAAGAAAAGTTTTTCATAAATTTTTCTTAAGCTTAAATAACATTAATTTTTATCGGGACAACTTCCATTCGACCCCAAATAGACTGGGAACAGGGTACGGAGAAGATGAAGATGAGAGAAATGCTGCTACCTATTACTGTTCGCTGTCTTGATTCTTAACTTTACGACACCCACCCTCAGTCGCAGTGTACGATACCACCCATGAAATGCGCCCTTGTTTTACAATGTCGCGCTCCCACCCAACAGACCTGACCCGGCTGACCCCCTCGCCCTCGTACCACGAGCCCGCGTTCTGGTGCAGCATCAGCTCCTACGAGCTGAACTTGTTGTTTATATGATGATGGCTATCTAGTCGTGGGAGGTTTTTGGTGTTTTCAAAATAACCCTGTATAGTCTACTGTAATAGTATTGGTAGGGTAGGGTATATGTGCATCAAATGTGCTTTTTTTTGGCACCATACTGTTTTTTTCTCCAATTTATCTAAGGCAACAAACCGTTTTAACTGCATCAAATGTGCTCTTTTTTTTGGCACCATAATGTTTTTTTTCTCCAATTTATTTAAGGCAACAAACAGTTTTAACTGTATCAAATGTGCTCTTTTTTTTTTTGGCACCATAATATTTTTTTGATTCTCCAATTTATTTAAGGCAACAAACAGTTCTAACTGTATCAAATGTGCTCTTTTTTTTTGGCACCATAATGTTTTTTTTCTCCAATTTATTTAAGGCAACAAACAGTTTTAACTGTATCAAATGTGCTCTTTTTTTTTGGCACCATAATGTTTTTTTTCTCCAATTTATTTTAGGCAACAAGCAGTTTTAACTGTATCAAATGTGCTCTTTTTTTTGGCACCATAGTTTTTTTTTTCTCCAATTTATTTAAGGCAAAAAACAGTTTTAAGACAGTGCCCCCAACAGACCTGACCCGGCTCACCCCCTCGCCGCCGCACCTGGCCGCTGAGGCGGCGCCCGTGCTGTACCACGAGCCCGCGTTCTGGTGCAGCATCAGCTACTACGAGCTGAACACGCGCGTCGGCGAGACGTTCCACGCGTCGCAGCCGTCGATCACGGTGGACGGGTTCACGGACCCCAGCAACAGCGAGAGGTGATTGATTATGGTTGTGGTCAGTTTAAATTCATCACCAGCAGGTCTACTCTGAGACTCCGAACGATTAACTCAGATCTATCCGTCTTTCTCACGCCACTGCGTGGTAAAATAAGAGCGACAAAGACGCAAAGACTCGATCGAACGAAATAAACTTCCAGAGTAACGCCTCAGCCCTTTAATGGCACAGAGCTTGGCTATGAATAATAATATAATAATTAATATTTAATATTTTTACACTGACACCTATCATCTAGCCCAGGGGTTGGCAACCTGTGGCTTTCGAGTCGCATGCAGCTCTTTCGATGTGTGCTCTTTAGTTATACGCAAATATTATTCATTTCATACTTATTTATCCTAGTAAATAAGTACTAATTATTGTTGGCAAGAAAAAAAATGGCTAATTAGAAACTTTGAAATTATGTAAATTGTAATTTTTGATTCTTCCCACTCAAAAGGTTGCCGACCCCTGATCTAGCCCAAAGTAAGAAGCCTAAGCACTTGTGTTATGGATACTAGATGACGGACATATTTTTAATATCATGAACAAATATTTGTGTTCATCACAAAATTTGCCCCTACCAGGCTTCGAACACGGGGCTCCTTGGCCAATAACCAGCGATCAGAGTATTCGACCAAGCTGGCCAACGGATGGAAGAATCTAGAGAGAGTGGACCATAACCTCTAGTGTAACAGGGCTTTTTCCCCATTTAGGCTCCCTGATTGGGCCCTTCCACGTCTCCTTGTATCTTCCTACACTAACCTTCATCATCATTCCAAAAAGGTATATCAGCGTTTTCATAAAAATCCTGAAGTTTCGCCGGGACCGGGTTCGGATTTTCCGTTTCACCGGTTTTTCCGTTTTACCGGTTTTTCCGTTTTACCGGTTTTTCCCCTCGACGGCCTTTCCCAAGAAACCCGGTAGATGCTGTGAAGAACCTAGGCGAATAGTCTAGATCGTTAAAAATCCATTTTATAATTATGTGTAATATTCAAATTCAATTTCAGATTCTGTCTGGGCCTTCTGTCGAACGTGAATAGAAACGAGGTGGTGGAACAAACCCGCCGACACATCGGTAAAGGGGTGCGGCTGTATTATATTGGCGGTGAGAAATTTTCATATTTACTTTATAGTCTTATTAGTTGATTTTTAGGGTTCCGTGCCCAATAAGGGTAAAACGGGAGAGACGAAAACTTAGCATTCCATGGATTCGTAGTGCGGATGCCGGGTCGATAGTATGGCAATGACTTGTGACCCAAGTGTAGGTTTAAGACCATCCGTCCGTCCGTCCGTTCGTCTGTCACTAGGCTGTATCTCGTGAACTATGATAGTTAGACAGTTGAATTTATCACAGATGATGTATTTCTGCTGCCGCTATAACAACAAACACTCATAAACAGAATAAAATTAATATTTAAGGCGGCTCACATATGCAGACATATTTTTTTTTATATAGTAAATGATTCGGGGTGGGTGCTAGTTCACCTCTGCCTACCCCTTCGGGGATATAGTCGTGATTTATGTATGTATGTAAAATGATTCGGAACCCTTTGTGCGCGAATTCAACTCGCAATAGAACATTATGGTTTTGTTAATTAGCCGACAAGATCCCACTGTTTAATATAAATATGTTTAAAGGTCAAAAATTATTACTAAGAAAATTTATAAAAAAATATTTTTTTAGGCGAAGTGTTCGCAGAGTGCTTGAGCGATTCGTCCATATTCGTTCAGAGCCCGAACTGCAACCAACGCTATGGCTGGCATCCGGCCACGGTCTGCAAGATACCGCCCGGTGAGTCCGTATACACGAAGATTTATAATTAGAATTAAAATAATATTACGGAGGAATCTGTCAAATTTATTCAATCGATTGTCAACCTTAATTTGTTGGTAAACAACAAGGTTGATTGAGGAGATTTGACATATAGTGGTAGCCTGACGTCCTTTTGACTCTTATATTTTCTTCTTTCTACCCTGTTCCCAGTCTATCTGGGGTCGGCGCAGTATGTTTCCTCGTCCATTCATATCTATTCTACTCTGCCGTCACCACACGGCTTGCATCAGAAGTCGTTAATCCCCACAAACTCGCACTGGGCCAGCGTGGTGGGTTATGGCCCAATCTCCCTATATTCTTCCATCCATAGGGAAGGCCTGAGCCCCAGCAGGGACATCAAAAAGCTGGCGACGAAGGTGCTTATTGGTTTACACCGGGCCATCAGTTGACTCTTATGTCTACAAAGATTTTGGTGGTTACAAAAAGTTCGAAAAATTATGGTCTTGATGCAGGAATCGAATCTGCAATCCAGCCAGGTGCCTAAACCGCTCGGCCGACCAAGACGCTAATTAACTTGCCGAAAGTTTTTCAAACCTTATGTTCATGTTTTTATACTTCTATTAATAATTTTGGCCGTGTGGTGACGGCAGAGTAGAATACAATTGTCACCACCCCAAATCTCTCCCGTGGGTGTCGTACAAGGCGACTAAAGATAAATCAGCGATGAGGAATGGGCAGCAGCGTTCCTCTTATATCACCTAGCAATAGTACTGCGATTTTTGTGCCCGATAAATGGCAATAGGCTCGCCACCTATTACATGGGACCTAACATAATTGGCGAAACGTGGGTGCTAGTTCACCTCTGCCTACCCCTTCGGGGATATAGGCGTGACTTATGTATGTATGTATGTATTAATAATTTTTTTATGTTCTACCTGTTGAAGGTTGCAACCTGAAAATCTTCAACAACCAAGAGTTCGCGGCGCTATTGTCCCAGTCGGTGTCGCAAGGTTTCGAGGCGGTGTTCCAACTCACGCGAATGTGCACCATACGGATGAGCTTCGTCAAGGGGTGGGGCGCAGAGTACAGGTGAGTTTTTTTTTTAATGCTATAAAGGAAAGCTTTCATCTCACCTGCCTCCGTAGGCACGGGACGTGGACACACCTCTTTCGGGGGACATAAAATCTTTTCCTCTCGCTCTAACTGGCACTAAATCCCGCGACAAAACACTGTCAAGTGGTGGAGAGAGACTTGTCCACGTCCCCGTGCTAGGCCCGCTGATGGTAAGTGACGATAAGGGCCGAAGACGGAATCGAGCTTCACCTGGAACCCTCAACCGCAGAGGGGCTGGCTATCTTATCACACATTGTCGGAATACAATGATGCTGTTAACATTATTATTATTATGGCGACAGATTTTGATAAGATGGTGGTAGCAATGACGGCCGCCTTGCTCGAATGCTCAGATTGCTGGGTATTGGCCAAGAGGTCCCGGGTTCGAATCCTGGTAGGGGCAAACTTTGTGATGACCACAAATGTTTGTTTCCGAGTCATGGTTGTGTATATGTTTATGTAGTATATTTTCACCATTTATATACATAATTATATTTAAAAATATGTCCGTCATCAGTATCCATAACACAAGTCCTTATGCTACTTACTTTGGGCTAGATGATAGGTGTGAGTGTAAAGAAAAAAAAATTATATATATTTTTTTAATATAAAAATATTCGTTTTCGTTTGTTCATTCATTTATTTAGACAATGTTATGGACAACATTTTAAAATACATACATCATCGTGATTACCAGCCATTAAATGTCGCCACTGCTGGGGCACGGAAAGAAATCGAGAATGGGCCAATAACCCACCACGCTGATCAGTGGGTATTAACGACTGTAGATGTAGCCGGGACCAACGCCTTAGCGCGCCTTCCGAAGCACGGAGGAACTCGAGATAATATAAAGATTTTGGTGGTTAGAAAAAGGATTTCGAAAAATTATGGTCTCATACATTGCGAAGGCTAGAAGAATATCGGCAAGTTTATTAGTGTCTTGGTTGGCCGAGCGGTCAGGCACCTGCCCGGATAGCAGCGGGCGCGGGTTCGATTCCCGCATCTAGACCATAATTTTTCGAATTTCTTTTTCTTACCACCAAAATCTTTGTACTAATTTTTCTAACATTTATATAATGTTAAAATTAAAATCGAGTAGTTCGATATAATATGTTTTTGGTCACCCATCCAATGACCGGCCTTTGCAAAAATTAGCGCGCTAAGCCACTGCGCCATCGACCTCCTCTATTCATACATAGTCATGTATTTGTAATATACTACATGAACATATAAACAGCCTTGACTTGGTAACAAATGTCTGTGCTTATCACGCGAAGCCGGGTGGCGCCTTGGCCGTATTATGTAAGCCAATTTCAGTTGCCGTGTGGTGACGGCAGAGTAGAATACAATTGTCACCACCCCAAATCTCTCCCGTGGGTGTCGTACAAGGCGACTAAGGATAAATCAATTATGAGGAATGGGCAGCAGCGTTCCTGTTATACCACCTAGTAATAGCAATGTACTGCGACTTTTGTGCCCGATAAATGGCAATAGGCTCGCCACACATGGGACCTAACATAATTGGCGAAATGTGGGTGCCATTTCACCTCTGCCTACGCCTTCGGGGATGTAAGCGTGATTTATGAATGTACCTATGTATGTATGTAATTTCAGTTGCATTGATCTATCCGTCTCTCACTCATTGAGAATAATAGCAAAGTGTGCGAGTGACTGGTATAAACGGTGAACTAGCACCCACGTTTCGCCAATTATGTTAGGTCCCATGTAATATATGGCGAGCCTATTGCCATTTTCGGGCACAAAAGTCGCAGTACTATTGCTAGGTGATATAAGAGGAACGCTGCTGCCCATTCCTCGTTCCTGATTTATCCCTAGTCGCCTTTTACGACACCCACGGGAGAGATTTGGGGTGGTGACAATTGTATTCTACTCTGCTGTCACCACGCGGCTATGTATGTTTAAATGCTCAGGTATGTTTAAACAATGTATGTTTAAACAATGGTATTTAATACCCGTGTGTGTTGCGCAGGCGACAGACGGTGACGTCGACCCCCTGCTGGATCGAGCTCCACCTGAACGGGCCGCTGCAGTGGCTGGACCGCGTGCTCACGCAGATGGGCTCGCCTCACCTGCCGTGCTCCTCCGTCTCTTAAGGTATTTGACCAGTACACACCGTACCCACTGACCTCTACTATACAGGTACGCTGGACTGAAGATTGCCATACAAGAAATGAGTGATCATTGTCGTCATCACCAGCTCTGTAATGTCATCAATGCTGACGCACTGTAATGTCCTTAATCAGCAGGCAAAACCTGCTGATTCTATTGTAAAATATGGAAATTTGCGTCCTTAAAAATGGCGGGCGATCTGAATTGAGGGGAATAATAGCGTTTAGAGGTGGTCTCCTCTAAACGCTATTATTTTATTTTTCAATTTCTGTATCGTTTTGAATGACTGTCTATCTGTAAACAATATTAGGCCAGTTTTTTTTTTTTTTTCAAATCATCATCACCAGTTCTTTTAT